>JAUBNY010000278.1:1265378-1285630 GCA_032275445.1 Crypturellus soui | reverse complement strand
ACGTCACTATGAAGAAAAGCAAGGAAGTTAGGTCAATTTGTGATCATAATTGTAATAGAATAAAGCTAAAGAAAAATGCCTTAATTTTCTATCTGCAGAGAATTGAAAAGTTGTTTATTTTTCAACTTTTTTATGAGAATAAGGAACAAAACTTCCAAAAATAAAAAAATGGGGAAGCATGTACAGAGAGGACTGTTGTTTATATGTGCTATGATTGTGTGAACTACACTGGCTGGTATTAGATGGTTTGCGGTTCTTACCTCTGGCGCTGCCAGGCTGTTCTCTTTCCAAGGGGAGCGATCACAGGAAACCCCTTTGTGACGGTCATTCTGAAGCGTGGGTGGATCGGACAGGTATCTAGATAGGAGACAGCATCCACTACACATAAATTGCCCAATACTGCAGAAAGCTAGAGCTGGAAACCAAGCAGTCTGTTTTCATTAAGGGCGGGTAGGAAATGTTCCTTTGTTCTGTGCTCATCTTCTGGCTCTGTTGTTCCCCTTCTAAAATGCTCATGGTCAAACAGGTGCAGTTCGCCTTCCTTCGCTCTCTGGTTATTTAATCCACCATTTCTCTTTGTTCCTTCTCTTCATCACCTGCTCAAAGCTCTTCCTGCTTGTCTCCTCTGTCTTTTATTTCATTTTTGTGTGAGAATTTTAAAATCACCCTGGAATTTGCCATTTTGGAAACTTTTACTTTATTGCTGTATGAATAACTCTGTTCATGACATAACACAGAGCTGCATCATCCAGCGTCTTGCTCACTGATCAGTCCCAGCTTGAAGAAATAAATGGGTGTTCAGGCAGTTTCTGGGCAGTGACCATGAATTTCTCACTCTAAAGAGAAGGAATGGGGTCTGAGTGTCTCAAGTTTGCGGGGTTTTTTTCTTCTTTTTTTTTCTTTCTTTTCTTCAGTTCCCTGCTTTTTGTCTGTACTTTTGAAAGCGTTCTCCAATTCCAAACCAGAATTCATGTTCATAAAAGAAAGCCACAACTATAGTATTATTTTACTGAACAAGCTTTTGTGTTGTGAGATAACTGCAATTTCAAAGATGCTGCTAAATGAGAAGCTGGTTTTACTCTATGAATAGTCTTTTCCTCCTACAGAGTGCCTAACATTCAAAGCATAACTGTTGGCTTAAGTTAATCTAATCTGCAAATGTCTCATGTAAGATGGTTTAAATCTGAGTGTATATATAATTATGTATTTCATGTATGTTTCTATTAAAAATTTATAAGAAAAAAAAGTATGAAAAATAATGTATTTTTTCCTAGCATTTCCTGGCATTTAAATTTTGACTGATGTTGCAGTTGTCCTTATTGTTTTAACCTAATACTTAGGAAGTCTAAAGTTTTCATTTGTGTCTGCAAACACAACATATTAAGCATAAATGAAGAGTTCACTGTAGCCAGCAGGATGAAGAAACAGTGTGTTTACCTTCTGATCTGCAAAAGAATTTATTGTGAGTCTTTCCCTGCGTACCCCCCCAGAAATATCCTTTATTTGTTCTGTAGCGCTAGCAGTAAGTTTTTTTGAAGGCAATTGACTTCATGTCAAACTACCTTTAGGACCTGAGTCAATTTTATAATGTCTATCCAAAATCATATTCTATATTTATTGCTTCAATTGGCATACTTTTGTATGTGTAAATAACACTAGAATCCTCTAGTAAATAAGAATGTGATTCAGTGAAATAAAATGGAAGAGGGAATGTATATATATTTAATATATAAAATATATATTAAAAAAAAAAAACAGTGAGGAGCTGGTCATGAAAGAACTGATCCTTGTTTGCTAAGGGAATATTGATGCTCTGGTAAAAGAAAGTCTTTAATGAAAAATCAAATGTGAAAGGCTAGAAGGGAGAAGTTGTTATGCCAGGAAAGCACTTCAGGTGTTGTCTGTGAAGCCTACACAAATCTGGGCAAAACAAAATCCTAGGAATTCTCCATCAATGTGTATTAGCCTTTACTGTAACTCACTTTCCAACAGTCACAGTTTGAAATTGTCATCTAGATAAAATATGTTTATTTTAAAATGTATAGTATGATTAGTTGCCTGGAATATCATTATAATGAAATAATTTAATAAATTATATAGTATATTTATTTATATCCATACCACATCTTTGTGGAGTTTTAAAACCTGAATTCATAATAAATAAATAGAAAAAGCGAACACAATTTCATTCTGTGCATATTTTAAATCAGACTTGGAGGCAAATCACACCCTTTAGTGGTGATGACTTTTTAATTGCTGTTTAATTCTAAATCCTTGAAATTAAAAGTGTAACAGTAAAACCAAAAAAGGTTGCAGTGCAGATTTTCTTCCCTTTTCATCTGTAGTCTGTACAAAAATAGTTTTGCACTGTGCTGCTTGGGAGTTTTATATTGCTCTGGTTTGGAGACTCACCACCCAGCGCTGCGTATGAGGAATGTGCAACCTTTGCTTCTCGTTCATTTTATAGCTCTGTAGTCTCGGAGCAGCGGATGCTTCAGCTTCCGTGACTCAGAGCCATTTTCCTGTGCTGCACTCAGATAAGGAAGGTTTTATTGGTGGAAGCAAATTAATTGCTGGACCTTTTACTTGTAATGTTTTCTTTCCTCTCTGTTATGATTTCTTTTACTTAGAGAGAGACATTTTTCCTGTTGATTTGATGGGGGCACTCAGATACGCTGAGTGATGTGTTGTTTCATAGCTATAAAACGTGAACTGTAGGCTGCCTCCTGTGCAACTCCAAATATGCATCTTCATGTAAGCTTTGAAAATAATAATTAGGCCTGCAGTCCTTTGGTATTTAATTCTTATTATATTTCTTTTTATATAGATATAGGCTACTTATTCTTATAGCCTGGATGGATCTGACCCTGGAAACGTGCAAGTTAGACACACACAGAGGAAGTGGGAATTTGTAAAAAGGGTGTTACCAGATCCTCATGTTCTGGAATGTATGGGGATGACTTGAAAGGGTATTTTTGCATTAAATGAGTTGACCACTTCCTTTTAACTTCAGAAACTCACTTGCATGAGTCTGTGTCAAGCAAGACTTTGCAAAACAAATTCATTCAGCATTGTAAATCTTGACTAAATGTTGTTCTAAACATGAAGTAACATGGATTTCTAAGGAGAAAAAAAATAAACAATCCCAAAATAACCAAAAAACCAAGAACTTCTAAATTAGTAAAACTGACCAGCAAATCTGAGACCTAAGCTGTTAAATTATTATATTATCTGAGGTATTGGGAGTATTTAACTTGTAATAAATAAATAAATAATGTAATAAATAAATGGCAAAAAAATCCTGGAAAATTTATACAGGTGTAATATATTAATTATTAAATGGTAGTGTGTTCAGGCTGGAATTCTGTAGGCAGAGGTCCCAGTTGAAAGAGCACTCGGACTACTGGTCTACAATTGCTTTTTTTTGAGGCCAGTGTTATATTTCTGGTTTTCTTTCATTGTTGATAGTTCAAGAGCTTTTTGTACTTCCAGAACTACTTCAGCTTGCTTTCAAAGTAACCACTAAAACTTGCATGGATTCAGCTTGCTAAATAGAGGGTTAATGTCCCCCTTGGTGCTTTAGGATATTCTGGCTACCAGCAATGTGCAGCTCTCCTGTAGGTCTCGTCATGTCCTAGGCACTCTAGAGAATCAAAAATGCCATCTGTTCTCTAGGTTTAGACACCGGAATCCCACTGTGTCTTAAAAACAGCATATTTTTCTCTCAAACCAGAGATGCTTTAAAAGGAGTAATTAATGTCTGCCTAATTATTTTTAAAACAGCAATGCCATAACATTAAGAATATTTCAAAACATAAAAAATGTGTGTGAAGAAGTAAATTGAGGTGGTGTTTAAACTGGGGTAGTTTCATCACATGCAACTAAAATTGGAAATGCTATTTTCTAGAACCTGTGCTTTGCCTGACATAAACATACACTTGAATAAACATGCACTTCTACTAATTTGTTGGAACGTAAAGTGTACCAAACATACCTGGATAATCATAGCTTGATCTTTAGAATAGCCTAAACTCCTTTTTATCTCTTCTCTGTTTTTGTCAGAAAATTTCTGGCACTACCAGAGACAAAACTGTCTTAGGGTTGGGTCCTCAAAAATACTCCTACATCCTTCCCCAGGATAGAATGATGGTTATCACTGTATTCCATAGTTAAAATATCTTAATGCTTTCCATAAGCTACATTAGTATATCATGGGTATTTGTTCAACTACCATTAAGAATGGCAAAAATTGAGATGCTGGAAAGATGCTTGCAGTTACTGAATGCCACTTAGGTTCTTTCAGAATCTGCTACATTTTTTATGACACAATTCTGAAACTTCACCGGTCGTGTATGTGATGAAATTTATGACATTGTAAATTCAATGAGTATTTATTTACATTGAAAAAATTGATGACCAGTTCTTAAGTCATACATAAATGTTATCTTAAATCATAGCAAAGCAAACATTTCATTAAATGATGCTCAGTAACTCCAAATTATTCAACTTCCTCTGACCTGTCTACAGGCAGCAAATAAAATTACCTGCCCCCATCGTAGCCAATGTAAACAGCATGGATTTTCAAAACTTCTTAAATATTATTCTGAGGTTGGGGCATGGCTAAGATGGATATGTAAAATTTGTGTTGGAAATGTTGTTAAGTGATTCACTGGGTTTTGCACGTGCTCTTAAAATCTGGAATTTATTATGTCCATTCTTATCTGAAATGCAGCTGTGAAATGCTCTTCTTCCGTAAACTTCTATGAGTAGATTACAGAAATCTGGTAAATATCATTTCTTTTCTAAACCCGCACTTCCAATTAAATTTGTTTTCAGTAGCACCTGTAAGGAGTTTTGAGAGCATTTCAAAATATAAAGCTTTATTAAAATGCAGTAAAACAGAATTAGAAAAAAATACATACAAATGAAAACTGGAAAAAAAATTGGTAGCTGTAGAAATATAGAGCGTGTGATATGGAATCAGTATGTCCCTAAAATAGCCCATAAAACTATTATTTAAATATTATTTAAAATAGCCCATAAAACTCATATTTTCCACACAGTGTTACCTGTTTTCTGTCAAAAAAATGAGGTCACCTTTATGTGCGAATCAGAATCCGGTTTATAGACATGGTTCTAATTAGGTGGCCCAAGCAGTTAAAACTTCCTTGCTTCGTATTCTCCTGAGAGCAAGTGGACATGGCAGTTCCTTGCCTTGTGGGGGCTGTGTCTTGCTGCTTGTAAATGCAGACGGACTCTGATGTTCGGATTGTGCTAACAGGACTTTGCAAGTTCCTCAAAGGTTTTTGAGATTCTGACCACGTGGGTATTGTAGAGGTGAAATACTGTTGTTGTGAACAAGACGAGAAGACTTCTAGGCTCATCGCACATGGAATATGAGTGCCTGGTGATTTGTATGTCTCTAGTAATGTTAGTTTGTGCCTTTTGATGAAGCAGGTAGCCACGGCATTTGTAGAAGAGCCTCAGGCTTTCATAAATGCAGTTCTGCTGTATTTACAATACAGCAGCTCGCAGAGGGGCTGTGCTCTGGTAGACTTGCAATATTTAAAATGAAAAAGAGAAAGAAAAAAATAAGAACTACTAACAAGAAACTATTCCTAATCATACTACTATTGCAGAGGCATAATGGAAGAATTCTGGAAAAATAAAATTGCAGGACACAAAACTCAGGTGTCAACTTGTCACTTTGTTATATTTAAGGTAGTTATTAAAATTATTATGCTATCAATTTGCAAAGTTTAGATACACCAAATAAAACAATATGGTTAATTGCTCACTATTATACAGTGAGGGAAAGAAAGGCAAAAGGGGAAGCAGGATTTGGGAGAACTATGCATTTTCTAGCTACCCTGAAGAGTCTTTTTTTTCCCCTCAGTCTGCAGCAAATAGGCACACATACACAAACCAAGTTCTCTGAACATATGTGTGGAAAGAATTAATTGAAGCAACTCAACAAAATCTCAATCTTTTCATATAGAATATAATACTAAAATGCAACTGCCTACCTGTCTACATAATTCACAGTAAAGGTTTTTTGAGATATTCTAATAGTACAGCATGTTGACATGATTTTGTAGCTCTAATAATGTTATTGACATTGCTTTTTTTCTTATGGTTTTAGTTTAAATGGTGTTGCTATATGCAGATAGATTATTTAAAATACTAAGGGGTCACTATCAAGAATTAAATTCTCATTGGGTCAAAGTCAAAGTTGACTGAAGTTACTTCAGTTCTATGTTTGTGTAAGGAAAAATTTGATTCTCAGTTACCAGAAAAAGTAGTCAGTAAAAATCTGAAGTGCGATTCTTGGTTAAAATAGCAACATGGATCACTGCTGCAGTGTGTTTCCAGTATGTGTAGGTACGCAGGCCATGTCGCCCTCTCAAGCAGCTACAGTTACCTTTCTTGTTTGTGCCTTTTCTGTTTCTTTGCATGAGCTTTGGTATTTGTATGTCTACACTTTACATTCAGAGTTTTGCCTGAAAAGACAAAGAGTGGAAATATGTGATTTAGTGATCAATCATAATCATGTAAAATGAAGAGTATATTTGCATATATTGAGAACTATTTCATACATAGCGGAGTAATAAGAAAAACTAATTTCATTTGCAAACATAAAAATAAGCTATAAATACAGAAATTTTTTGTTGTGACTGTTTCTGAGGTGTGTGGAAGTCGTTGCAAGTTCTGCTGTCAGTAAAATTTTGGGGAAAAATACAACCTTAAGGCACCAGTGAAATGTGACTGGATGTTGAACATTCTCCAGGTGGTGGTGGGTGCATCGTTGTTTTGTTTTGTTTTGTTTTTGCCTGACTGGCAATTCTTCATTTATCACAATACAATTTATCAGGACAGTTTGGTGAAAGATCTGAGTCCAAGAACATGTGCATCATATACTCATCGGAGGATAATTTATTAAAGAGATTATGGAGATGCAAATATTAAAGCAGTCTTTTTTGTCCATTCAAAGCATCTTTAGAGAACTTATTGTTTCATTCTGTCTGGGCATGAGTCATTGAGACCACGTTTTGTAGATAGGTCTAGAGGGTTTGTTAAGTCCTTGTTTGAAAGAAGGGAGGTCGATATTGAGTTTATTAACAATAACATAGGGGGATGTTATTGGAATTACAAAGATGGAAGGAAATTTAGATAAACTATTCTGCCCAGTGGGAGCACTTGTCTGTTGTGGTGGTATCACAGATACTTATTGCTCTGCTTGCCGGCTAGCGGGTTGGTCTGTGAGGAGATTAAAAATTAGGCAACCTATGGGGGGGAAAAATCTCTGCATCTGTTTTCTTTTTCTTTTTTTTTTTTTAATATTGAGACAATATTACTTGGATGTAAGTTACTAATGCATCCACTAGTCAAAAAAAATTCTTGATATTCTGTGATGTGCTATTTAGTTAAATCAAGCAAGTGTTTTATATTCATAGCAACAATATTCTTACTGGACGTAACAAAAGATAATTCTGAAACACAGGGACAAAAAACATCCCAAATCCCAACACCAATTTGACACGTTTGCTCACTCAGTGAAATAGTTTTATATTTCCCTCATTTATCCTAGAAAAATACACAACATTTTTTGTTCTAAAGCTCTTTGTTCAGCAACAGAATGGGATACATCCTTGTCCAGACATACTTATTTCTTGTTTTTACTTTTTGCATACCCTGTATTCTGATTAAACTTGACCTATCCGAACCTGTGTTCTTAAAAATGCATAAGGAAGCAATGTAGCATCTACGCGTTTTAAAAACTGCTTGGTTTCCAGGTTCTTCTGAACAGAATGGGGCAGGAAAAAAGTAACACTGCCCTTCTTGTGTGTGCCTCATCTGCGAGGCCTGGTGCATCTCATGTGCCTAAACAGGAATGTTCATCTTCAAAATCCTAATGGGAACTTACACCTGCGTGTGTCAGAAACAGAAAAGGTAGAAATGAGCAGAGCACACATTAACTTTAAGCGAATGGGACGCACAGAAGCTGAAAGGCGGCACCGTGGCTGTTGCGGACACTGAGCGAGTCAGTAGTAAAGCTAGGACTTATTTCCTCACTTTCACGGCCTTCTGCGTGTGCCCGTACGGCCTGCTACAATCTTGCATTAACTCGTAACAGTCACAAAAATGGCTTTTGCATATGCAAGTTCTCATTATAGCCATGGCTGTCTATGCTTGAGAAGAATGTAGCTGGCTCTATTGGGGTCAGTGAAGGAACTCAGAAGTGTGTGTTCTAGATAATATTCTGCTGCCTCCTCAGAGCGCTCTGAAGCACCAGGGAGAGAGCGTGCTTGCATGCAATAGTGGAAGGAAATAAAAAAAAGGCTTCAGTCTCTCCTCATGCTAGATCTTAATTTAGTGGGTTTTTTTTTTTTGCTTTTATATATAAATATAAAATTCATACTCAGAAATTGCATATTACTTGATTGCATCTCTTAGTGATAGGCTATGTGCATTGCTTTTGAAGCTGTCCCATCTGTTTACTTCACTACTTTGTCGCTCTATGCGTGCAGCTTCATGTTGTTTTTCATCTGAAATTACGTGTTCAGTCTAGATGTCTGTCTTAACACATTGTCTTTTCTGCTGCTTTGTACAGTCCAATGGATGGACTTACTGGTCTTGTGTCATTACGTCCATTTGCTCAAAAAATTCACTGCCCCCAAAAGAATATTTGTGTTTGCAGATGGTATCAGTATCTGGATTTTGGTGTGCCATTGTAAATCTGGCTTGCAGAAATCTAAATTACCTTTTCAAAGACCCATTGACTTTCAGTGACACTCTGACTTCTTAACAAAGAGGAGAGCTGTGAATATGGGAACTTTCACTCTTCTGAAGTCTTTAGTTTTTTCAGACTGACCTTTCCTGGAAGTGTTGGAGAAAGAAAGGGGGTAGAGAATTTTCAATTTTCTTTGCCCATTAATTTAGATTTTTAAGTTTGAATACATATTATATGTAATGTGATTCTCATGAAAATACCACAAAACATGCTTGCTTTAGAGCAATAAATGTTCTTGCAGTAAATTATTAATTTTGAGTGCCAGCTTTCAAGGTATTTGCTTTTTTTTTTCCCTTCAGCATTGTTTAAAAAGGCTTATGAATAAATGACCAGAGGTGAGGAGTAGTTTGTGCAGTATTAGTGTATCTATCTAAGGCAAATAGCATGAAGTTGCTTATGTGTTTCAGCTTCCTCCATAGCACTTGACCCCTATAGGTTTTGGACCAGGCAGGTCCTCCTCTTCTCGTTACTGCCATTGTTGGAGGCTGTGGCCTCTCTCCTTGTTTCTTGCTGAGGTCAAACACATTAAATAGACGGGGGACATCAGCATGATCAGACCTAAATTGGTTGCTGCACCAATTTCTAGCTGTGCTGTGGTCTAAGAGCAAATCTACTGATTTCTTTGTGGCCGGGGCATAAAAAACACAGATCGTATAGGAGGAAAAAAAGAAAAAAGAGTGAACTCTTCAGCCAGGTGATCACTAGCCAGGACTTCCACAGCTCTGGAGGCACAGGCAGCAAATTGTGCCATTCACTAGGGGGTCTTTGCCCTTTAATATATCTAATACATTTTGATAAGCTCTGCACTCTTATACAAAGACAAAATGCCCTTCTGAAAATAGTATTTAAAATTGTGAGCGTTTTAGCACAATCGTATATACTATTGCATTTCGTTAACAAGTTCAAGCTTACACAGAAATCTGCCAAAACAACATCAGTTTTTACTTCCGCCTGAAAGCAATCTGATACTATATGTTTATTTATCTTAAAGCTCCCGAAGCTGCAACCATTTTCTCAGTTATGTAATGATCAAATGCAGCAAAAAAGAAAAGGGACTGGATACAGGGTTTCAAGCCTGCCTTTGGAAAGTGAAATTCAGATCAGATTCTTAACCTGCTGCTTGTGCAGTGTGATGCTGTTGTCATGTTAGGGCTGGAGAGGCTTTTGAGAATGTAACATTTTGTTTCAGTTATTTCCTTCCTATTTAGACTAAGGTTGAAATGAGGCACAGATTGTGCGTGCAGGTTGGGAAGGTCTCTTTATTTCATTCAAAGAACAGGCTTTGTGTTTCTGATTTTTTAGGTTAGAAGAATAAATTTAGAAAGAATTTCCTTCCCAAGGTAAAAGTTGCCCAATGTATTTCATAGAGATTACTCTGTAATATGTAGAACTGAGAAGAAAATAGAAACATTATAGAAGTTCCATCATCCAACAAATCCCACTTATATAGAGGTTAGAGTTTTCTATTAAAGTATTAAGGACTGTATCAGTCATGAGAAAATCTATTCTAATATGCTAAAATGTTTTGTCAGCTTCTCCAGTGATTTTTGTAGGCAAACTTAAAGTTTGTTTTCTTTTCTTTTGAGAATTTTTTCTTTGGTAGTAAAACTGGACTGAAGCCTGTGCTCTACTGAAATGACTGAAATGGGAAACGGATGAGACACCAGTCCTTAGTTCATCTTTGTCACCTAGGTGTAAATGGCAAAGAACAAGTGGCTTCAAATGACTTGAGAAATATATGCAAGACAAAGTAGAAATACTGTCAAAATATGTCCTTAATTTAACATTAATTTGCTTTTCAGAGAGGAAAAAAAAAATGCTTCTTGAGGACTTGTATACAAGCCCTTTTAAGACAGGTAGGAAGATAGCTAGTTTTTTCACTTGAATTACTTGGAAAAAATGTTTTTTTAGGTAAATAGTTTTCAACAGTTATTCAGCCTTTCATTCACATTTTGCCTTCAGTTATTATTCTTGAGAGAACTGCAACGGTTGGAGTTGCTTTGAAACCTTGACAGAAAAACTGACAGATGTCTCTGGCATGAAATTCCTCACAATCTCCTCTAGTGCTTTTTGTGGGGGAAAGAAGAAAAAGCTTTTTGCAGCCTGTAACATAAATAGCTAAACAAGATGAAAACCATCTATACAGAACCATTTTCTCCAGCGTGAATTGGGAAGGCTGGGTAATGCGTTATTGTAAGTGACCCTCTGTAACCTTGAATTCAAACCACTTTTCCAGCTACTATTAGAGACTGTGTTGGCATTCAGAAAGTTCAAACAGACGAAGAGGTCTTGTCGTACTTATCCTGAAGACATCAGTTCTGATAAACTCTTGCTAATATATATTCATTATTAATTTGATATTATAAACTTGGAGTGAGCTCAACCTGGATTTAAGTCTTTAGAATGATACTGAAGTATCTCAATTAAAAAGAAAATTATAAGGCTACTCTCCTGTGATGAAAGTAAACATGGATGATTTTATTTAATTTATTTTTTAAGAAAGCTAAAATGCAAGTCTGTTCTTTATATTTGCTCAGATCACTTTTACCAAGATTTGTAAAAGGTCCAGGGGTTATTCTGTTGGTAATATTGGTTATCAGAGTACTTTCTGCAATATGTCCTTAGTTTGATTCAGGTCGGACTGGCTGAAATAAAACTCACTGAAGTAGGGCTCATGACTGGACATTTTGTTTGGCATTTACCAACTGTGAGATGGTAGTTGTTGTCACTGAAGCATGACTATTTTTGTAATGAATACTTTGAGCTCATATTCCGAGTGTGTAGCTCGGTGTGAGTGATATGGCATGCCTTAAGCTTTAAAAAAAAAAAAAAAAGAGGCAGATTTGAAATTGAATTTATTATTCAATAAAGCTGTATTTAACAGAGTCTGGCTTCAACAGTCTGATGATCAATGTTTGCTTTTAATTACATAGCACTGAGGAGATCCTATACAACTCTTCTTGCAATTGTGTCTATTTCTAGTTATGTTGACAGCCAGATCTGAAGGACACTGTTTTAAATTGGCTAATGAAGTTATGTGCTAGCCAAGGGTATCATCTTTTTTTCTTCTTATATGATGAGTTGTTCTTATACCTGCATTATCTGGTTTTACAGTGGCTTTAGTGTGGTCTGGTTCTGTTTACATGAGGCTGCTTGAGTTCGTGGCCTTTCCACTGATTTTTGTCCCCTAACGTCACCGTTCTGTTCCCATCAAGTCAGTACGCTTGGCAATAGATTAAGAGCTATTCCCTTCTCACTGGAAAAATTAAGTCCAGTAGTACAGTGCTGCCTTCTGGTGCCTTCGTGCTGTAGTATAGCCAGGGCAGGTACATTAGTGCACACTAAGCTGCAGGAAATGTTCTGACATTAATAAATGTGTTTGGATGTTTGGTCCTACAATCCCCCACCAAAGCTCTGCTTTTAGACTCTGGGTGAGGTGAGTGAGAGCCATTAGAGTGAATTATCAGAAGCACAAAAAATGTATATTGTCATATATATAATTTAAAAATAATGCCTAGAAGCTATAATCTCTGTAGAATCATGTTATTTAAATATGAAGTGATACAGTTTTAAGCTCATAGATCTTTAGAGAAGAAACAAGACATGAAAATCTAAAATTTCATGGTTCCAGGTGTATTGGGATATATAATCTTTATTTTTTTTATGCTGTTAATTTTCCAGAGCTAAGGCCATTTATTTCTCTGTAAATGATTCAGAACAAAGTGACTGATGTCTTTCTATTCTGCCTCCCCTTAGTGTTTGGGAATATCTGCAAAGACTTCCTCCTGGTTCAATCCAAAACAAAGTACTGCTGTATTTCAACAAACAAGCAGAGAAAACAACACACACTTTGCAGTTTAAGAATGTTGTTGGATTGGCAACAGGAAATACCATGTTTTGTTGGATAGCAAATATTTTTCACTAAGCCTTTTTTCAGGAAAATTGCCATGTGAACCCTCTTTCCTAAAATTTAAAACTGTGTTGGAGTGTGTGTTTGAAATGTGTTTTATGATTTCAAAAGATTTGTGAGGAAAAAGAGGAGGGGGAGGAGGAAAAAAACAGGCACTTTATTATGGTGAGTTCTTGCTTGCTTCTTATTCTTCATCACAGTATGACTTATATTTCTCCTTGGAAACAGTGCTAAGACAAAATCTACTGGGCAATGATAAATGTGAGTCAAAGAAACAATTAGAATCGGTCAGTAAGGAGAATGTTTGAACTTCTCATTATACTGCTTTTATTCTTAGGCTTTCAAACTTGACAGATGCCACAGACAGCAGGGTCCTCTTTGCCCTGCTAGTCAGCAAGGAGAGTTTCTATCACCGTGCATAGGCACCAGACTTGGCCTGTCCTGGGTCATGTCTTTCAGCTTGCAAATACCCACTGGAAAACTTGTTTTGCTCCCTAACACCAGTAGGAACTTCTATTAGTTTCACTAGTATGACTAATTTTGGTGTCCTAAGTGGTGATGGTGCAAAATGTGATAGGTATAACACCTTAAGTTAGCTCTAGAGCGTGACTGTAATCTTATTTTATTCAATATAAAACTCACAAATTCAGGATGCAGAAGAAACTATATACAAAACAATTAGCAAATGTGTTTAGCACGCTTGCGGAATGAATCTAAATAAATCAGGACACACTCATTCTTTTCTGTGTGCTTTCCAAGGACACAAACTGTTATTCCAAGTCTGCTCTATTGTGAGACTTTTGCCCTGTTGTTTTTGTTATGGGGTCTTTGTTTAAGAGAAGATTGATATCAGATGTAACCCTCATTAGATTCCCATATCCAAATTAAAAGGATGTTGTATTTATTTTAGCTTTCATCTGTTTTCGATTAGAATGACCTTTTCTGGGCTTCATATTAAAATCTTGAAAAATTTATGTTTTCCTCCAGGATGCATATATTGATTATTATTTGCCATGTAGTTGCTTGATATTTGCTCATAATTGAAAATATAATAGGCAAGGAAATAATTTTTAAAGCCTGATCTAAAGTCTTTTGGCATCTTTATTTTGCTGCATTGAGTATTAACCTGTGTAGCTGTATAAATAGAGGCATTGCCCTTTATAAAGAGCTAAAAATTAATATGGGCAGAGCTGGTATTAATCTGCCTTTAAAGTTTGGGGTTAATCCACCTCACATATATCCTGTCTAGTACAGGAGTGAAGTCCTGGATGGATGGGCATCATTGGGGGCATTTGGATGGTCACTGTAAAAAAAAAGTGTGATTTTGATCCCGGTTGTATCTGCACAAATTTCAACTAGGAACCCGTTTGGTTCTGGGTTTGAATGTTAAAAGTAATAAGCTTCTCTTCTGGACCTGCTTTTTCTTTTTTTTATTACATACTACGTAAGACTTAAGAAACCAAATTTTAGAAAGATGAGAAGGAAACCATCAAAATTATGAAGAGTTGCATAAATTGTGCAACTCTTGTTGCAGTTGCAACTCTTGGCAATTGCATAACCTTGTAACAAATTAAAGATATCGCTGAACAACTGCTGACTCTGAGAACTGGCTGAGCTTGTGGTTGGCTTGTTGTACAGGCATATTGGACAATGATACTGCCATTAGCTGATATAATGTGATTCCATACATAAAACTGGAAAGCAGTTTATAAAAATAACATTATATTGCTTATGAGAAATACTCATATAACTCTAAGCTTTTGTTTATAAAATTCATGATAGGCAAACAGATCAAAATACAGTAAAATTCTTGATAAAACAACGCTTAAAATGAAATGAGCCATTGGAAATGGTAGTGGGGGAAAGTAAGTACTTTATCTTCACTTAATTTTTCCTGGCAGCATCTGAAAACAAAACTTTAATATGAGCATTTGCTACCGAGTAACTTTCCAGCCTGTTCTTCAGAAGCAAATTGGTTGTCTCAAGTGGTTAAAAGACTCATCAGCATGAAGTGCTTTAGCAGATGATAGAATCCATTTTGGACAAATGGTTATCCCTAGATGTGCAGATATATACTATCTTGCAATGGCAAAACATAAATTTCTTGTAGTCTTTAGCTCAAGCTCTTTAGCACAACCTTTCAGGACACAAGACATAGTAGTTATTCTGTGATAATACAGATAATACAACATGCTAATTTAGCTCAGATAAAATATCATAGGAATAGTGATCTAAAATAATTGGAAGATTGAATATTAGGGGAAGAAGGAAGCATTAGAAATATGCTTATGGATATCACTATATGGGTATTACTGACAACAGGCTCATATTACTTTCCTGCTCTTTTTTTACATAGCATTTGGACAGTAAAGACAGGCCTCAAACTCCTTTCTGGCAAGATCATAGTTAAAACTGTAGAGATTTTAAACATTAGCCTAAGACTGTCCAATATGCTGACATTTTTTTTCTAATGCTGGTTTTATCTAATTTCACTGTTTTTCATAGGTCGTATACCTAGAGATTTGTAAGATTGATATCAGGGCATGACCCTGATGATCTGCCAAATTCATTTATATTCCCACAGGAAATTCATCAGCACGGTAGATCATTCTTAGCTACAAATAGTGTATTTTAAGGCTGATTTCCCAACTGAGGTGGATGCTAACATGTTATGAATTTCTACATGTAAACACATGTGCGTGTACATAAAATAGAACATCCATTTCAATCTAATTTATTAGAGAAGCAAATGTCTCAAAGTTTTAAGTTTTGTATATTTTATGACCAAGGAGGGTAGAGATCTATTGAACACCACGAAAAAGGAAAAGACCATAGCACGAACATATTGTTCATAAATATTAGAGAATCCGTGCTTATTCTTGAAACAAAAGTACAATGAAAATGAAACTTTCCTAGTGTGGTTGCTGGCTCTACTCTCTATTTTACTCATGAAGAGAGTTAAGCCCCAGATCCAAAGACCTTCAAGGTTTGAGAAAGTTTATGTATATATTGAAAAAGAGAGAGATTTTGTCATTTCTGTTTGTGTCTGCTCATTGCTACTTCAGGATCAGTATTTTAACGAGTCTCTTTATCCAGATGCTATTTTTCTGAGCCACCTCATTTGCATTAGTAGAATCATTTTCTTTTCTGTAAATAACTGAGTTACAGGAACAGTGCTCTTAGCTGGAGATAAACTGCAGTCCTGCAAATCTGACTCCCTTATCAGCAATATTACAAACACACCGGCTTCTTAACAAAACTGTTTCTGTCATTAGCAGGTTCAGAAATGCTAATTTCACATACTTTTCACAGATTCTTCATGCTGAAAAAGCATGTTGTGCATCAAGCAGTTTCCATGGTGCTGAGGATTTTTCTTTTGTTTATTTCTTCTTGGCAGCTGCAGTTCCTTTCAAATAAAAAGGGAAAACTTCTGGTTGGACAGGAATGGCTTAAGGCTAACTAAGAACTGAGTAATCCAAGACTATGAAGACTTTGAAAAAAGTGTGTAAAAATTCTGTTTTTCTTGCTGAATGCCCTAAGCTCAGCATTAATGCTAGAATCTCCTCAGTGTACAGTCTATATCTGTATTTAGCTTGTCGTGCCATTATTTACCTCTCCCTTCCAGTCTTCTTTAGTCTAATCATATCACAGGGTGCTTGATCCACAAGCTCATACCTTTTTCTTTTTCCTTTTTTTTTTTTTTTTGTGTGGTTTACAACCCTAGGAAACTCCTCCTTCACTAAGTAAAGATCTATAAATCTATAGCTTTACGGAAAGCTGGAATTGCATTTATCAGATGAAGTACAAAATTTTGAGAGACTGTTTTTTTATTTGTGGTTCTCACACTAATGTTTTTGGGCCTTGCGCCCCTAGCTTTGATTCCATATTGATAGACTTTCTTTGCCAGCTCCTTCACTTGCTGTGTATCTCATGCGACCACTCTATTCTTTTCTGGTGTGAAGAAGTTTCCTATCACTCAACCAGATATGTGAACTTACTCAGTTTTTAATTAAATGCATGTGTATTTCCCCTGAAGAAGTATTTTTAGCCTGAGTCAGCTTACTGATCTAACTGCAAACAACTGAGCTGGAGAATTCAGTAACTGGGAATCCAGGAGCTTTGACGTTGACAGGGAGGTAGAGAGAATCTTACTGTTAAACTTTTCTCTGTCCTTTTCTATTGATAACTCATAATACAGTGGAAACCTCTAGGCACTTCTCAAATAGAAATAGTTAGTAGTTAAGCTATGTGGATTACCTTCTGTGGAGCTGTTTCAAAGTTGTTTGCTGTTGAAACTTATTGCTGTTTCCCTTTTTTTTTTCCAGAAAAAAATGGATACTGCTATATTAGCACTGCTTACATTAACTTTTTGTTTTAGCATCTCCCTCTCTCTGATACTTACTTTGAGCACTGCAGGTTGGTGACAGACTTACAGAAATGCTTTGGTCAGATCTCAGTCTCCTGTCTTGCCATCAACTTTTGGGCATCTTTACTGTTAACTTACTTAACATTTTTCTTAAACTGACAACGTGACAGTATGACTTCTCTACAGTTTTTCCTCAACATTAGGTATTTTTGACAACTCCTTATGTGCCAAATGGGACAGAAAATCTCCACAAAATGGAGAAGTGTGACAAAATACCAGTCTAAATGCACTGTTTATGCTAACCTGTGGAATTTTTGAATGCTTTGTGGATAAAGCTCATTTCTTTGTGTCTCTTTCTAAACAGTTCTTGTTTATTGATGATGCAGATTGTCAATATCTCAGCATTATTCACATAGGACTTCAGGGAGTAAAGCAGCACAGGATGCTGCCACACCTCCAAAACCTTTAAGAGTCTCCCTGAAAATGTTATTGTTGACAATAGCCCATCCTTCTTACCCATTTTGCGTCCGCACTCTTGTGTTACGTATATTGTGTGTCAGAAATATCGTTTTTGCTATCCTCTTTCCAGTGTTCACTGTCACTGACCACTTGCTGGGTAGACAGCAGAGAGAGAAGCAACTCTGTGTGCCCTATGAGCACCTGATGCTCCCGACTTCAGATCCTCTTGGTCCACAGAGGATGGTGACACATGGCTGTAGCACAGCTCTTTGTGCTCTCCCGTGTCTCCAAGGCAAGGGTGACGTACATCCAGTCTACATCAGTCTCCTCTCCCTCCCTTGCTCTTGAAGATGCTGTTAAAAGCAGTGAGTTTCCAGGCTTTCATGCACTGAAGAGTCTTAAGCATGTCTTTATTAAGCTTCTGCTGTCTATTTTCTGTTGTAAGTATTGGGTATCAACTCTTCAGCTTTATGACCCAAGGTCTTCAAGACTCAGATATTGATTCATATAAAGTTGCTTTTCTCGTGAGTTGATTCTATTATGTAACTTTTTATCCTTACTTATATAAGTAAGAGCCATAGCAATGATAAATGCTCTCTCTGCCGTTCATTTCTCACAAAATTTAAAAAAAAAAGTATGAAAAAGTAATTTAAAATTGTTGGACAAAAGATACTTACCATGGGTTGGGTTAAGTAATGCCCACACAATTTTCCCTCAGAAAATCCTGCTCCATGACTCATCTAGTGTGTTTTGACGCTGTATTCAGAGTTGTTTCATCAGCAGCTGGACTTAGAGTCATTCAGAAGTTCACAATCTTTTCCTCTTTCGGAGGGAGCAAAGGCCAGGTCCACCTCTCCTTGAAGACCATATGTCTGGATTTAGGAATACAATAAGCTCACTTATAGTGTAGGTAGTTTGGATTCCCCAAGGTAAGTCAGGATTCCAACAGGCCTCTTTCCTGATTTGGCAGCTTGTAAATATTTACGGTCTCCGAAATGCAAAGAATATTTTCTTTAAAAATAGTCCGTGAAGTTGAAAACTTATTTTTTGTAGTATTTGTTGTAGTTGTACTGTATCTTTTCAGTCAGACTGAACGTCTCCTGAATACACTTAGGAAGAATATGTTGAATCAATCTAAAATTAGAAAGTGGACGGGTACTGTAAAAGCTGCAGTTCTTTGAGTTTTATTGCCTTGCCTTCTGCGATCAGCATCCTTCCCCGCTCTCCAACGCCCACGGTTTCCACCACCAGAAAGCCGACAGGCAGGTGGTCCCACTTCCTCTGGCTGTGTGGGAAAGAGGGAGACTGGGAGATGGGGCATGTGTGCATGAGCGGAGAAGTGTGTTTGCCTGGAATTGCTTGGAGAATCATAGAAAATAAAAACCCAATGGGCTTTTACAGTAGAAAAAAACAATATCAAGAAACTACTGTTTTTTCATACTTCCTAATCTCCTTGGACCAGGACATATTTAATTTTTATATTTTGAAAGAATAAAATTCCAGGCTGTCTGGTATCAGCAACCTCTATTTTTGTCATTGTAACTATGCATTTTTGTGTTTCTTTTTTTATTTTATTATTTTAAGGAAGCTTTCTGTATAGGAAATATAAAATTTCCTATCTTAGTTTGGATGGACCTTTTCTGTAGGTTTCTTAGTAATTTTTTCAAATTCTTGGACAGAAAACACTGTTCAAAAGAAGAGATTCTTGAATGTTGAGGAGAAAAAGATTTATTGATATTATTTAAAGATGCCAAAAGGAATGTTTTTGACACTGTTTTCTTTATGATGACACTGAGACATTGAGGATTAATATTAAGAAAATAAATATGTGGTGTATCATAGTGCGACCTTGTGTGAAGCTTATGTTCATACAAAATCATGACATAATTGGTCATCTGAAGGAATTGAAGAGGGGAATTCTTAGAGCTTTTCTTTGTTAGTTTGTTTTATCATGAAACAACTCCTGACATTTCGAGTACACTGGTACTGCCCTATACGATGACTTTAAAAACCAGAAATCTGTGTGGGATTTGCTCCTTTCCAGAGGGATAAGTGTTTCCCATCTGCTTCCGGAGCTTCTAGGGCAGCAACACGCAGCCCTGTGAATGAGTGTTAGACCTGCCCAGCTCTCTCTTCAATGGTACCTGCTCAATGACTTGACATTTAAGTGCTTATGGCACATAACTTCAAAACATATAAAGTAAGGCTAGTAATAATGGCTCCCTGAAGCTATAAAAAGATAGTAAATTTGCATGAAAAGGTTTAATGGTCTGGAAAACCATAGTAAAATGGAATCAGTAAAAGGGTCTGTAAAGAAAATGCAGTCGGGATTTCTGTGAGCATTTACTTCAATAGGCATGTTCGAAGCTCTCTGCTGCGTTGTTCGCAACAGACTTGTTGACTCTGGAAGCTTGGGGGACACATTTAATTTGAAATGTGGACTTGACATTTTCTCATCAGGGCAGATACACAATGTAATGACCACGTTTTGGAGCTGCTGATTTATATTTAAAGAACAGAAAGTTCTCTATTTAAACAATTGCAATTTTAACTAGTCATTGTGAAATAATGTTCTTGAGAGAAATGAAATGAGAAAGATCTTTAATTCCAGTAGAAAGATGATTATAGTTCCTTCTGCTTTATCATTGCAAAAAAAGATTTAAATAGACATAGAAATAGAAAAGAACAATATTATAGAATATTATACAAAAAGATACCATTTTGAG
>JAUBNY010000278.1:1234717-1248984 GCA_032275445.1 Crypturellus soui | reverse complement strand
CTTCTGTTTCCGTTTCTTGTTACAGTCCCACTCTTCTGCCCCAGCAGGAGCCTTTTCTTCTGCCTTCTCAAGATTTATTTCTTGCCTAATGAAGCTTCTTTTTTTGCTTTCTTTGGCTGCTGATACAACACATTCTATTGTTGTGGATTATTTCATTTTCTTCTCTCATTCTTAACTTTAGTTGTAGGCTTAGCTATATGCTCTGTAAGCTAAGGAATTAATATATTTTCCTCACACCAGCTTGCTGTATAAGGTTCGTAAAGTTATGTACAGAGAAATACATTAAAAATACCATCTTAAATTAATTACTATTTTCTCTCTGTGAGCATTTTATATGACTGAATAAGAACATGTTTGGCTCTTAATCTCTCATGGCTACTTTGTCTAAAAAGGTTGCAGTGGGCTCATTGAGTCCTTTGGGTTTGCTCTGCTAAGGGAAAGCTCTATTCCGAGTTACTCCTTGGTGACCAACCAAGTTTTAATGTGATGAAGTTCAGATGACCACATCTAATATAGCTGGGTTCAACTCTGAGACGGAAAAGCAAAGAAAGTTTGGACAGTTTGCACAAGCAATAACCAAGAAAAAGGCAGGCTTCAGAGAATCTTTACAAAAAGATTTTGCTGTTGTTGATATGCTTTGTAGTAGGTCAGGTCTGAAGCAAATGTCCATCTACCACATTCCAGAATTCCTAAACTGATTTTAGCTTACTTTTAATTTAAAAATAATTCCCTGGATTTCAGAGTGAGCAGTGGTATGCTAAGCATAAATCTCAAGTTCATAGTATCTGGAGGGCAGAATTTGCAATTGTGAAACCTGGACAGTCTTAAAATTATAGTTAAAAATAACCTAATTTAGGATGGTGAGGTGAGGGTTATTTTAAATATGCTGGATAACATCTTAAAAGAGAGATAGCCTTTTCCAAATGATACCTGCAACTCAGCAGCTATTGGATTTTTCTAGTATTTCTGGTATTATCTGGTATAGGATTTCTAATATTTTGCTTTCACTCTGTACACCTGTCTGGCTATGAACAAAAGGAAGATAAAATATGAAGTGACTCATCCCTCTGATTAACAAGAAGATCAACAGGGCAAAAATAATGGCAAGTCATTTTTCCTAAGCAGTAGTGATGAGAAAGACAATGTACTAAAAAGTACTGCCTTTGGAATTTCTTTTCTTCTTTCAATATATTAAAAGTGTAAGGATTTAAGTAAAAATCCAAGGTTTGTGGCCCCTTTGAGTCCAACTTGATTACCCGCTCATCTCACAAGGTAGATCCATCACTAGAAAGGGGCTTCTGTGCATTCCCCTATGCAGATGCATGGAACGGTTGACTCCTTTGCAAATCCCTTGGGTTGCCGTGTGAAGGGGAGTATTTGATCTGTGGCATGTAATTCCTCTGTAAGTAGGCGACTGAGAATAAGGGCTTTAGTAGTCCATTTAACATTTTTTGGTCCACTGCAAAGGAGTGTACGATTTTACAGAAGAATAAAACCCAGTTTTAATCGTTGTGCTCATTTTTGAAGTAGAAGAAAAAACAAAAAGTGCAAGTATGATCTTTGATGATTTTTGAGCTCCGCTAGCTCTTGCAGCGCGCCCCATAGAAACAAGATCTTGTGCTGTGGAAGTCCTGAATTTAATGGGGAGTCGGATCCAGGAAAGCAGGAGAGCCTGCAAGTTCCATGTGTGGAGTGGTGCCCTACCTGACCATGCACTCAGTAGTGGGGCGCACTGAGGAATATAAAGATGGTGTGGTGTGCTCTGAGCACGGTGCTTCAAGCACTCACTTGTAGATATGTTTTGGGAGAAAAAATCTAAAATAATACTCACTTCTGGGAGCACGGGTGATTTCTGCAAAGTAAACTTCTTGGTATGCTACTAAGGAAATATTTTCTTGTACGTTTATAACTGCTGTCACTGACAGTAAAATTGCCTGAAATATGAAATAATGATAGTGTGTTTTCTACCCTGACAGAAACTGTAAAAGGTTTTGGCCTTTAGTACACTTTAATGGGTGCTCTAGAAATAACTATAGAGGAACTGACACTTCCATTTATTAATTTATAATTGTCCCAAACAAATCTTGCTCTTTTCCCTCCCAGTAGATTGAAGTCTAGTATATGTTAATTGTTCTGGCTCTTCTCCTGTCCTGACACCTTGACAGCTCTTGTCAACTTTTAAAGTTATTCTGTTATGAAAATTGTACCTCTACTGGTTATTCTCCCATAATGGCCTTGTCACTCATTTTCTTTTTTTTTATTCTTTTTCTTTTTTTCTTTCTTTTTAATTATTGCATCAAAGTTTGCACTCAGTGTTGTCCCCTGACAGGAGAATGTTCTCTGGTGACTAGTAGCAGGTCAGCAATCCCCGCTTCTGAATAAAATGCAAGAATTAATACAGCATTTTACTTCATGAGTGTGTGCGCCTAGGGCTTCTGTTTTACTACGGCCCAAGTAGGTATTTTCTGCTCATTAGAGAAATGAGGTTGTACAGTAAACTGATTTATTAGCTATACCACCCAGTGCTCTCATCTTATCAAATCTCACACTGTGTAGGATTAAAGCAACTCATAATTTTTAGGGAAGGGCTGCTAATTAGCACCCGCGTGCTGCAGGCCACGGTGGTGCTTCAACAGGTGGCACGTCCCCCTTGGCGGCAGCGCTGGAGCAGGGTAACCGCGATGCCGGAGCCGCTGCTCCGAGACATAAAACCAAGACCTTGACCGCTGCGATAATTAAAGTTCCAAGGCTTCTTCCTGGGAGCGGGGACGTTAACTCGGGTGCACTGGCTGAATTCCAGTCAGGTAATTAGGTTCTGTTGCGTTAATCCCCCCTGCAGCTCCAGCTGATTATAGTAGCTTCCTCCCTGCCTGTCCTCGCTGCTAGGTGTAATTGGTGCTCGCTGCCAGGCAGCAGCACTACCCGGATGCACCGATGGATGGAGATATGGATGTGCCCCGCAAAAATTGTTACACGGGAAAACTCTCTGATGTTGCAAAAATAGGCTTGAGATGAACAAAAATAATATTCACTGTACTTCAGTATTTTGCTTATCAGAAATCCTGAGTTTGCAAATTTGACTTGAATGCCAGTAGATGAACAGTGTGAATAACCTGGTACTAATTACACCAAACTGAAGAAAAGGGAAGTTAAATTCAGTATTTTACTTCTATTTGTTGAAATTACAATAGCAGGAGATTATGTGGGAGAATCTTAGAGAATCTTAGAATCTAAGTTTTAAAAATCTCTCTCTCTCTGACCCTGATGATGAAGTTATGGTGAGATGGGGAAACCATGAGAGGCATCAAACTGTTCCTCTTCAAGGAGCTGTTGACTCTGAAGTCTAATAACCTCAGATGTCAGCATAATTAACTGTTTCACTCTGTTCAAAGTCTTCAAGAATGAAAGGTAAAGCTATCAAAATCTGCTGTGATTAGAGTTCTAATTTCACGTTCCCATTGGGCTGAGCTTGGAAAACCAAGCTGCAAAATCTATTTCCTCAAAAAGCAGGGAAGATAGAAGAGTTCTCAGAGGAAATAATTGTCACCCCAGGCTCTGCTATTACCTTTAAGATTAAAAGTGTGAAAACTGAAGAAATTTCCAATTCATAAACCAATTCAGAGAGCCGTTACGGAAGATGAGAAATAGTTCAGGAATTGTACAAAGGAAGGATCAATTCATTTAAATGAAGGGGAAGAGTCATTATGCAAAGGGGCAGTCTTGCCTTTCCGACACTTTAAGACCTTTGAAAATATCAGTAAAGAAAAATTAACGTGATCTGGCTACTTTGGGTTTCCAAAAGGCTTCTGACAGACTTTCTGTTGAAAAACAGCCATGAGAAAAGAAGAAAGGTCTTGGAATGAATATCTTACCCATTAACGGCCACCCGAGAGAGGATTCCACCACTACAAACCCTCGCTGAGGTGTATGGTGTTATTTAACATATTCCTCGATGGCCTAGGAAAGGGTGAGCAGGGAGGGAGCAAAGCCCACTGCTGCATATT
Source organism: Crypturellus soui (assembly GCA_032275445.1). Taxonomy (NCBI): domain Eukaryota; kingdom Metazoa; phylum Chordata; class Aves; order Tinamiformes; family Tinamidae; genus Crypturellus; species Crypturellus soui. The sequence goes on along the minus strand of JAUBNY010000278.1, from coordinate 1,244,980 downwards.
GTTGCTCAAAAGAGTAAGAATGAGTGCTCATAGGCAAAACATATAAAGCATATTTAATTCAACACCACAATAGAATGTAAATATTAAAAAGTAGGTGTTTTGAAGTGAAGCCTCAGAGAAGAGCTCAATTGGAAGACTGAAATCAGAAAAATCTTAGGAAATATCTTGAGCTAAAACCAGTTGTGTCTGGAAGAGTAGAAGGGAGAAGGTTTTAAACCTGCTTCTGGATCCTTCTTGAAGAACCTCCTAAGGTCATCTGTTCACAGATGGACTAGATGGGCCTGATTCTGCACCAGTTCAGCCACTCTTCCATGTGAAATATCTAAATCTGTAATTGTACTTACTCTGGAAGCAATTGCTAGGGGAGACAGAATGTAAGAATGGGATAAGAGCTGACCAGGAGAAGGGAAGTCTCTTAAGCTCTATTTTGTGGAATGTCAATGACTGGAGAACTTCTTCAGAATGAAGGTGAAAAGGGCATGTTTACACTGGTAAGAAAGAAATTGGGATGCAGAAAAGCATAAATCTGGATACGGGTTGCAGATGTGCTGCGTTTAGGACACCAGCTGGTATCTTAAGGGTCAGTTGAAATTCCAAGTGGGATGATTTATCCTTAGTGATATTGCCACAGGCAGAAGTGAAAGTTCACATCATCAAAGTGACGTGTACTCTTTGTAAACACACAAGATTTGCTCCATAAAATCTGTTAAAAATGGAAGTTAAGTCTAAACGGTGCAAACATATCTGCTTGTTTAAGAAGATCAGTGCTTCTATTTTGTAGGAATCGGGCATCCACATAGTCCCTGAGGTTATCAGTTGACAGGGCTACACAGCAGGGCAAAGTAGGATGCATTTACTTTTACTTTCAAGTCACATTTCTATGTATGCCATCACTTCTGTGACTTGCGGAGTCATTTCTTCCTGAGAACTGACTGACAGTGTTACTGTTGATGTAACACATAGGCATCCCACAGAACAGATCATCTTCAAGCTGCAAGTGCAGTCTAAACAGATCAGTTGACAGTTCAACAGTTATTTAAAGGGTGTTAGACGGCTGTATATAATCTTATCTGAACTATCTTTTACCTTTTGGAAAACCATAGATCTGTTTTTAGTAGTGACAAGTGCGTGGGGGTTCATTCCTTAAATTTATGCATTGAAAGAAAAAATCTTGCACCTATATTACATGTGGCTCTGTGTGTGCAAAGTATCAGGGAAGACTTCTTATTTTAACACTAAAAAATGGTAAAATTCTTGTGCTGTAAAGTGCTATATGTTGTTAAGATTTGGAAATATGATGCAAATGTCCTAATGAATTCATTACAACTAAGTAAAGTAGCGACTACTTTAGTTTCATTATGTGGACAGAGTTGGAGCTATAAACAGTGTATGTATCTCCTGAATATCTTTACATGGAACTTATTTCACCATGCTCTCCGTTAATTTAAAAATGTGTTAATCACCAGTGTACAATGCTTTCATTTGGCCCTGGAGCCCAGTTTTGTACCACACGCCTAAGGGCAGCTGTTCTTTCAGCGTGGTTGCTGAAGAGTGGAAACACAGTCCTCTGTGCTGAGCTGTTTCCTACTGTAACCAGAATCCTTTTTTTGTGTATGGTTATGTCAGAGGTAAGGCTGGAGGATTTTTTTGGAGCTTTTTGAAGCTTTGAAACTTTAGAAATGTTCTAAGTCTTTAAATTCTGAAAAAAAAAAAAAAAAGTATGTGCTAGGGTAGACAAGTGGTAGGTAGGCAGTGTTTTAAAAACTATTTTTTTCCCATCCCAGGGGCTCTGCAACGTCCTGCTAAGTGGGAACTGTAAGATTTTATGACCATCCTTGAGTGATAATGTGAAGACTGAGGGCAGGTTTCTGTAATATCTAACTTTCTGTGGCTAGCAGTAAATAGTAGTAAAATACATAGTGGAATTTGATAAAATGCTATGGAAGTTTGAGGATATGTGTTTTTTATAGAAGGCTGCAGGAAAATACATATATAAAAGAATTTGAACCCAAACTTTTCCTTTGTTCTTCATTCCAAATGCACCTAAGATTTTTGTAGAAAAAGATGAGATTTGTGTTCTTGTCAGAAAACAAACTAGTGAACCATAACCAGAAAAATACCGTCAGATTAAATATCAAGATAATTGTTTCAACTGAATATCCTAAATGTTGCGTAAAAGAACAGCCACTGCTCTGTCATTTTGCTTTCTTTGTTGCTCTAGTTACACTGTGTAGTGCTAGAGGGTAGCAAGAAGTCTTTCTTGTGGAAGTAAGAGTGTTCTCAGAATAAGATGATGATTTTTTTTCTGGTGTTTATATGAAGAGTGGACAAGCTTATCATAGCTATTACCTGTAGTTTTTAGTTGAAAAGTATTTTTGTTTCTTTGTGTTTCCTATACAGAGGCCCAAAGAACTTTTTTATCTTCTTCCCTAAATATAGAGTTATTTTGACCTTGAAATGGTAAAGCTGCTGTTTTTATTTTCCATTTTCTGCAGCAATGTTTTATCCAGAAATACCTTCCTATTGAGTATAGACATTTTAAATCTGTCTTCTGTTGAGGGATACAGAAGGTCCACCTAGTTAATGGCACCTGTTATTTATGTGTCAGATACATAACTTTTTATGTACTTCTTTTTCTTTTCTTCAAAGCCTGAACATACAGCAGTTTAGCTTTCAGCGTTTAATGCTATAGATATTGCTTTAATCTTGCTCCATAGTGTGACCTTCACCCGTTAATCAGACAGAGCCTGTATAGTGAGTGGAAGCATTTTTTTATCCAAGTATGACTGTTGTTGTAGGAAAGAAAAAGGAAATATGATATTGTCAGTTTTCCTTAGAAATTGTCTTCACCTTTAAGCATGCAAACTAAAGCTTGGGTACTCTTCCTTTCAATAGTGAACTCCACTAGTTAATTATTATTTTTATTAATTTCCTTGTTATTCTTAATCAAGGACAGATTGTCTCCTGAAAGGTTCACATCTGATTTAGGCAAGAGTATATTGCCCTGAGTTGCTTCTGGGATATATTACAACTGACAGCTTGATCTGCTATGTCGATCATCACTTGTTCATCCAAAGTAGCAGCTGGTTTTCAAAGTTCAGATACCTGACCAACACCTTTTACAGTTATACTGATAAAACGAACACACCTAACATGCAAATCCAAGAATTTTTAAATAGTCTCATAAAAGCCTTTTATTAGTCAAGCAGCCTAATGAAAGAAATATTAGGACAGTTACAATAATGCTTATAGTTCATATCATTAAATTATTACAGCACATTTGCAATAATGATTAAGTTAAAACTGATATACTCAAGCTTTCCAGTGTTCTAGTGTTTTGGTGCTCTGACAGTGTTACTTAAGAATAAGAGGAAAGACAAGGACTTATGAAACCATGGAATTAGGAGCACTAGGTAGGTGTACCCAACCAGGACGTCACAGAATTATTTCCCCAGAAATAGTACTAAAAATGCTTGAAGTAAACTATACAGAGAGGGGAGGGAAAAAAGATTAAGAATAGCAGCCTGATCCTGCAAGAGACAGAGAATAGTGCTGGAGATGTGATGAATCATTTTGACCTATTCTGGTAGCATTAGAGGCTGAGTCATCCAACAGTTACGTACCCAAATTTACTGTAAAAATGTCCCACTGTATCCACCTTAATAATCACAGTGATAAACATAACATACATTCATGTATGCATATTTTTCATCTTTATTCTGCTTTGTGGCTTTATCGTCTTGCACTAGAAGGTGACTCTAAAGTTGTCAAAGTGATTCTTAATCAAGAAGTAGGTTGACCTTTCTCTAAAAGCAGTTCCTGTGAAATGATTTTTCAAAAATGTATGGTGTTCAAATGGGAATTTTTTCCACCAGCTTAGAACTTTACAGATAGAGTTTAGATGGGGTGTTGTGGAGCTGTTGTTATGCATGGCAGATTGTAACTGGCCAGGGAATGAAGCAGTCATCAGCGTTTAGCACTCGGTGACCAGTGTCCTTCACAAAATAGTAAGAGGCAGTGGCTGCCTGAATCAATATTCTGGTCACAGCAGAACTGTTGGAACTTGAAAATACTAAATATGCTTACAAGGAATATTGTGAATGCTTAATTTCCCTGGTGGAGCCAAGGCAGGGTGGTGAGTAATGCTGTGGGATCAGTGAAATGTGCCCTAAATGATCCGTGCTGTGTACGAGGGCGCTCCGCTCGCCATTAGGAGGAGGTAAGAACAAGCTGCTGTCTCTGAAGCAGCCCCACAATTAGGCCAGCCCTATCGTTACTGACATGTGTGGAGTCAAGTCTGCAATTTAGCCCTGCTCTCTAGCTGTCCTAGACGTAACCGTTTCTTAACAGGCTTGAAAATGACCTCTTGCATATGCCTTTTTAAATTAGAATACTAAATGGTGCAGAAGTGAGTGAAAAGTAAAGTGATCCTTAAAAAGAAGTGACATATACCTACTTTGTCGTTAGTCTTTGTGACTGAAGAAACACCTTTGACTGTTACTGAAAATTCCCACAATTATTTTAAAAAGTTGGCTGTGTCTGAACACACCAGGCATTTCTGTATTGACTTAAAGAGAAGTAGAAATAGGCCTAGAGTCATTAGGTTATATACCTGTAAAATCATGGGCTAGAATATGTACCCACTTTCGAGATGTACAAATGTGTTCCAGCATTCTGAGATTTTCATTATCTACTTAAATTAATTTGATAGGCAAGATGCTAATTCTGTGCTTTTATGCTGTTTTCTTTGGTCTTGGCCTTAATATTAATGAAGAACTCTGCTGAATTTTGCTGAAGCTAACAAAAAAAAAAATCCTAAATCTTGCAGCATGATCAGACTTTTCTTATACGCTCGGTTCCTGGCCATCTTGGTGAAATATTATTTGCAACAGTCAGTAATTTTGCACATTAAAAACAGTATTTTGCACAATGGCAAAGCTGGGACCATTTAGTCAGCTCCAGATAACATAGTTATCTTAAAACAAAAAATACTCAAGTCTCCATTCGTGCTCCAGAAACAGTTACTTGCCAAAATCCTAGAGGTTGTTCTAGTGCAAGTCATAATGCTATCTGAATCCTGCAAAATGGCCCATGTGGGTCTTTTGGGCCTTCAAACAGCAGGACAATGAAAAATTAAGCATGAGAGTTAACATGCTAGAAAAGGCATTAATCATTACATAGTGAAGTATGTCTTTGTTCCTTGTGGATATTTTTTCAAGGATAAACATGGAGAAAAATAAAAAGTAAAGAAAGATTTATACTTTCTTTTATCGTAGCATAGTATATATTTTGCAATGACCTAATTGATAATAATTAGGAAGATCTTCATCAAAGGTTACTAACTTTCCTGTATGTGAAATGGATATTCTAAAGTATTTATGTTCTGAATTTGCTCATGATTTTGAAAAGTTTTCATTTGCTTTTGTTTTTTGTTTTAGGCTTAGATTTCATATATATCCCCCGTGAGCAGGGAAAGATTTTGCCTGCTTAAAATTTCTGATATAACTTCTACCAACCTCCTTTCTGGCCTGTGATGGGCACAAGAAACACTCCCAGCCTTCCCTTCTTAATTACCTCCTACTTGCTACTGAGACTTTGGCATTGATGCTTGTGACAGCACTAGGAAAATTGGACTCCAAGGAATTGTTATTTAAAATTCCTGCATTTACCTATATTTGTATGTTTTAGATTTCTTCTAATATTAAAAGACCACCAGGAGGATATGCCTGCAGTTTGTGGTGGAAATAGAAGAAGAGAAGGATTATTCACAAAGGAATATTCTTTGTCACCTGAAGGTCTTAATATCTGAACACATAAAATGTGGTTCTGTTGCAAATTTGTGGACCCCATTTCAATTTTTAAGGTAGGGTTTCAGTTTTATAGCTTAAAGTGAGATAAAGTAACCCATCCATTGATCAAATGAGGAGATATTTTGCTCTATGAAATAGAAACCATAAAAATATTGGTTGGAAGCAATCTCTGGGGGCCCAACTGCAGCCCAACTTCCTGCTCACCAGACTAGATCATCAGGTGCCACTTTGATGAGCCAAGCCTTGAGTATCTGCAAGGTAGGACTTGCCCAGACCCCCTGGGTAGCATGTTCCAGAGCCACACTACCCTAGGAAAGAAATTTTCTTAGCCACTATTGAGAGGAATTTGTCTTCATCTGCTTTTTAACTCCTCTTAAGTGGTTATTGGCTGCTGTTAGATTTCCTCTTAGCTTGTCTTCAGTTGCAGAATATATTGTAGGGATTAATTTAATAATGGCAGCATTAAGAAAAAAAAAGTTTGTCTAAGATTGGCTATTAGTTTCCTCCTTAGCCTACTTCATTTCTGTGGTTGGATTACTTCATTGAGATCTTGCTGTTTCTCCTTTCTTATTGAAATAACTTTTCTGATTTAATTTCTATTAGGGAAGGCTTATAGCACTAATAATAGAATTTTTTTAGTATTTCCTTGGCCCTTTAATTGTCCTTATAATTTTCTTTTTAATAATATGAAAGGTTATTGTGGAAACTATGTAGAACTGCAAGCCACAATGTAAAAGATGCTGCTGTATTGTGCTCAGTAAAGTGCAGATTTCCAGCAGCATGACAGCAAGTGATAAAAACACTCAAATTTCCAAAGATATAATGAAGGTAGGTGAATTTTACATGTTCCTAAATAATGCTTTGTTTTAAGGACCAATTTCATTCTCTATTTGAGTGTTTACAGAGTGTTTACATTTATGAGAACTCTACCCTATTCAGTTATTTAAATCTGATGAAGCTCTATCCTCTGTAAAAAGGGATTCTAATACGGATTGGTCCCAAGTATTTATATAAAGAATTGTCACTCTACTGTACTGTAATTCATATAAAGAAGCAATAAACCATCTTAGTTAACAGGGAGTTGTAATGTACAGTCATGTATTATTCAGAGAAAGGGAATTATCCAGAATAATTGGAAATCAATTTAGGGTTGTTCTGATTTGTTTATTGGTATCTTCTACTGTAAGCATAGACACACCTGAGCTAGATTTCTTTGAGATGCAGGAACAGGAATTTGTTCCTCATGTGTTATTCTCAGATATTAGTTTATGAGCTAATAAGGTCATCATCTTCACCAAGAGTTACATAGTTCAACATGCTTAAATGGATGTGCAAAAAGTTCTTGGCCGGGTTCTAAGTAGGTGGAATGTTTTTGCTTTGGGTCTAGCTTTACATTTAGATTCATTACAGTAATTTAGCTTCCATGTGAACTCAAATGATGCTCCTGTAGGATCCTATTGTAAGACTGGAGAATTAGGGTCAGACTTCCCATTGCTCAGTAGTTAGTGAAGTCGTTTGGAAAAGTCTTTGATCTGTGCTCTGAGTGGCAGTACAATGTGTGGTAGCAATGCTGCAGTACAATAGCGAATGAGGCTTTTAGTTCTTTGAAAGAATCTCTTTTAATTATTCATTGTGAACTATTTGTTGAACTCTACTTCCTAGCACTTAGGCGTTTTGAGCTCGGGCAGAAGTAGAGCAAAATATATGAAGGAATGATATCATATGTCTGCCTGCTAATTATTTGCTGAATACTGAATCATGGAAGCAAACAGAAAAAAAAAAAAAAAGCCAGCACTAAACTATTGAAGTTAACATTGATGAATAGTTCTGCCATATGGAAAAACATAAAAACTTTAAGAAAAATATTATTTTAAAGATTAAGCACACTTTATCTCTCCCAATATTCAAAATGCATAGAGTTAATATATTTTTATATTTTGATTTGCAGAACACTCACAAGCAAAAATATAATGCAACAGAAATGTAGTGCTGGTCATCCCTGACTTAGGATGAGTAAGTGCAGTACAGGAATTCTGAGTTTATCCAGTGTCCAGATAAAGAAAAATGAGAGAGAACTACATTATCCAAAAAGAGTAATATGGGGACATATTCTCACATTTAGATGAGCTTTTATAAATAGGAAAAATATGCTTGTCCTGAAACCCTCTGAAACCCTATTGTACCAGCTATATGCTTCATTGTTTACAACTAAGAATAGTTTCACTGAATATATATGTATTTGCTGAAAAAAGCCTGAGACATTATCTGGATATATCTAGATATGTCATGAAAAGTTTTTCTGTACAAGAACTTGTATATGCTAAACTAATAATGACTGATTAGACTGATTAGAGGCATAATTCGCTGCATAAATAAATGAAGTTGTTGTACGAGAAATACTTTTCTGTCAATAGGAAAGAAAATGGTCAAGGGAGACACAAAAAAAGAGAAAGAGCAAAAACAGAAGAGCAGTGTTTTATAGAGTTCCACAAACTCTGTTACATATCTACTTCATATTTTTCACTGATGATACAGCTAGACCACAATACACCTGCAATAATACAAGTCTAGAATTATTGCTTTTCCATGTGGAAAGAACTACTGATCAGTGGCAGATCATTGGGTTCTTCTCAAACTCGTGAGATAATGATCTTATATGTTATCTTAGATGTTTTTATGTGAAGACTGGAGAGTGTCTTTTGAAGAATGTCTTCTGTGTAAAATATAGAAGAGTGATATTATTTGAGAGCTAAACTCTGTGGTTGTTTGCATATATAGGCTTGTTTCCTTGAAGCCTAGTCCCTTTATTATTTATTACTATGTCAAAGAGAAATAAGTCTGTGGAGTGTTTATGGAAAAAGAGGGAAGCATAAGCAAAATCATAAGCAAAATCCTGGTTGAACCTACTCCTAGTCCTACTGAGACTGGTCTTTATTAATTACAAAAACCACAGGAAAAATATCTAGGCTACCTCTATGCTAAATTTTGGTAAGTGACTTGAAATATATGAATTTATTGAATAGATAGCTTTGTTTAATATGGAAAACAGCTCTCATTATGAGTGCACACCAGAAAATAACTCTGATTATAAATGTTTATCATTCCTTTCTTGTGTGTCTGTCATTGTTTCTCATAGAGACTCAAGGAGCTGAAACAGAGGGAGTTTGCCCGAAATGTAGCTTCTAAGTCAAGAAAAGATGAAAGAAAACAGGAAAAGGCCCTCCAACGTTTGCACAAGTTAGCTGAGCTGAGGAAAGAGACAGCCTGGTAAGTGAATAGCTATGAAAATGTAGAAAATACTTTTACATAATCCCTGGTTTATTAGCTGGAGCTCTGGGACACATGGTTGTTAAAATCCTCAGCTAGAGCCAAGCACACATCTCCACACATTTTTATGGCATTTCTGAATCAGTATGCATACAGTAATTTGATTCACACTATGTGAAGAAGTAAATGTTTTAACGTTAGTTTTCAGTGGAGCTAAAATGACATGTATTTTTAGTTTAAGAAAAAGATTGTTTCATATATATTTCATAAAACCAGGCAGACTGGTTGGGAGCTTAGCGAACTAGGTCATGCATTTGAAGGCTGACACTACTTCATTGATGAGGTGAGGAATACAGTCTGTCTGTCTAGGATGTAACAGATCTCTGCGATTTAGTTTTCAAACAACTTGCCTGGGAAGGCATCCAGAAATCTAGTTTTAAATTTCAGTAACTGCATGTTTTATATTAAAAGATAAGTGCATCTTTTCCCAGCTCAACAGAGTGTTTACTTCTCATTACAAGAGTGACTTCTCACTAGTCATACGTTTTACTGTTGAGTCTAGGCATATCACTGAATATTGAACTTGCTGGTTGTGACCATATCCTTATTAAAATATGATACATTTACAAGCCACTGAAAATATTTGTGTCAGGTTAGCTTTTCACAGTGGAGGCTCAGGAAAAAAAAATGTAGGTGGTCAGATAATCAGAAAAGTAGATGTTCAAAAGCAAATATTTTCATTTTATCTAGGCTTCATCTTACCAGATGAACTAGCAGAGAAGGCAGATCATAAGACCTGTTTTTCTGTTTCTATGGTAGCATCCATAATTTGTATGCTGGGCAACATACGGAAACAAAGTCTCTTTAAACAGGTGGACATGACATGAATCTTGAAGGGTCTGTTAGATATGAGCTACATAACGTCTATTTTTTCTTTTTTATCTGTTTATGATAAGTGATTTAGAGGCTCTTTAAATCAGTGCTTTAACTTTCCAAATTTAATAATTGAGGATCATGATTTTTTATTCTCAGTTTTAGATATTATTCTGAAACATACCTCAATACCAAAATTTGGTAGAATTTAGGAATGAGGTATGGTTCATCTTTTTCTAATGCTAATGAAACACAGATTTTGATGTTGGTGTTTCTGTTATTTTATAAATGTCCTCTTTCTGAAGGAAGAATT
>JAUBNY010000278.1:1170528-1183949 GCA_032275445.1 Crypturellus soui | reverse complement strand
GTGTGCAGGGGGGTTGGACTAGATGACCTCTAGAGGTCCCTTCCAACCTTAGGCATTCTATGATTCTATGATATACTATGCAGGTCAAAAGGAAAATTTACAGGAGGTAAATATTCCTTTGCTATAGCATTAGCAATATGTGGGCTGATTCTGGTGACTTAATCTTTAAGTATAATCAACCATACTATTCCCCAACTCCTAGTTTATTTCCAGTTTGCTTACCTATTTTTGTGTGGTATCCAGCACCTGTGCAAGATAGTAAATTAGATAGATCTGTGCAGGATTGATCTGTGCAGGATAGATCTGTGCAGGAGTGAGGCTCAGCTTTCCTATCTAAGAAACCTGACAAAAGTGTAAGCAAATGTGGCTAAGAAAATGAAGGGAATGAAAAGTGAGAGAGGAGAGAGTCTTGCCTTCTTTAGACCAGCAGTGTTGGACAGGAAAGGACACTTTTCAGGAACAGAACGTTAGCTCTAATGGCCTATCCTTGAAAAGTACCTTTTCCCTGAAATTGTGCTGTGCATCTCTAACAACAACCAGGAATCTGCTTTCTTTCTAATTTGGCCTTTAATTCTTAGATCTTTCTGCCTGTAGCTTTTTGTGTATGTGTGGGGGAAAGTAAATAAATTTAATATGATAATAGATCAAATAATATTCATTGTTTTCAGGCTTTGTTTTATAAACTTGGTCCTATTCATACATCAAAGTCCCTTTCCTCAAGATTATATCTAAAAGTAAATTACATAGTTGTTGAAAAGGCCTTAGAAGGGCTTAAAAAGGATGTATGAGTTAATCAATGCTAGTTTGAGTGCTAGAAGTAATATTTTATATTATGGCAGAGATTTTCACATATAACAGTGGATGGCTGCAAGACGATGTGGAATTACAGGACCAAGTACAGAATTAAAATACCGGTGTTACACTGTCATCCTACTTCCTAGTTGAAGTATGTTGTACTGAAAAACAAAAACATGTTTTCGAGCTGGAATGTCCAAATGTTACTTCCGTAATTGTTTGAGCTCCTAGCTGAAATCAAGGTCTTATTTTAACATACAATGAATTTATGCATAACATGAAATGGAAGATGCCAGGTAAAATTTACAATAGACTTTAGAGAAAATATGCAAAAGGTCATAGAAAGGAAATATTATCTGAGTTTAACAAATAAAGAACTAAAGTGTAAAGAACACAAGTAATTTCCATGCAATTACTCAAAGCCTATAATAAGATGAGAATGACATCTGCAGCTTATAAGACCTGAGACTCTGATTAACCACAAATAAAAGTGCTTTTCAAAAATTTTAAATATAATAGTTTATTGAAGTTCTTCCTTGTGACTCTCACATGAAAGCAACTGTAGAAATAATAAGGTTTGTAATTGGGTAACTTTAAAAGCTTCTCAGTACGACTCAGAGATGCAACTTGAAGGAGAGCATTCCCAGAAGGAAATATTAGACATAAACAGTAATTAACTGCCAGCTTGGGAGAGAAGGAGGAATTTTTTGCAGTGCAATATAAGCAGTGTCTTAGAACTCAGAAGCTGGTACAGAAAAGTCTTGAATATTGTTGGTTTGAGGATAACTTGGTGAAAAGTAAATGACTAGTTTTATTATTTTGATATTTATCTTTGTGTGTTAGCATAGTGACTGTTCTAAAGCACCCACTTAACTGGTTAATAGTAAAGAGTGTATTTAAAAGGTACATAATTTGCCTTTTGATTTTATTCTTTCTGAATAGTAAAAAAAACTCTAGATTTTTATGGGCTCTAAATTTTGAAAGAACAAGCAAACAAACAAAAAACAATAGGATTACCAAGTACTGTGAAGTTTTCTGCTTCTAAATACACTGTGGTGACTCGGCCTAGCTAAAGTTATGAGTTTTCCCCTTTCAGCGCAATATTGATGACATAGTGGGGTAGGATGTATGAGGACAGGCTCCGGGCAGGTGTTGATCTCAAAGCGTCTGGAGCTGACGCTCATGCCAGAGGACCTTGCCTGGGGAGCAAGAGCATGGCCAAAGCCACCCAGCAGGAAGGTGCAGGGAGCGCGAGGCAGCCCTGGCCCCCGAGAGTGGTGGTGAATGGAGTTAAATCCAGCTGGCAGCCGGTTATGTGAGGTGTTCCTCAGGGGCCAGTGTGGGTTCAGGTCCTCTTTAATACCTTCATCGATGATCTGACGGACCAATGGACTGAGACCAACTGCATGAGGCTTAATAAAGCCGAGTAGCAGGTTCTGCATTTGGGTCACAACAGCCCCATGCAGCGCTCCAGGCCTGGGGCAGAGTGGCTGGAGAGCTCTGCAGCAGGAAAGGACCTGGTGATGTCGGTCCAGAACCAACTGCACATGAGGCAGCAGTGTGCCCAGGCCACCAAGCAGGCCGATGGCCTCCTCGCTTGTGCCAGGAGCGGTGTAGCCAGCAGGACCAAGCGATCGCCCCCTGTACTCGGCCGCACCGTGAATACTGTGTTCAGTTTTGGGCCCCTCACTGCAAGAAGGACACGGAGGCCCTGGAGCGTGCCCAAAGAAGGGCAGGGAAGCTGGGGAAGTGGCTTCCCAGCAGCTCTGAATTTCTTTCCCCACAGAGGTTTCCAAGCCATGGTGCGCAGGTAGGCACAGAAGGGATGACATGACATGACATTGCACATGGTGGTGGGACAGCTTGTCCTGGTGGCGTGTCAGCATGCGCGTGGATGGCAGCAGACGTGTCTCCTTGTTAGATGAGGGAGCAATGACAGTCTGGGAACTGGGCTGTGCACAGGTGTGGAAAGTGTTATTTCTTATCTTTTCCAGAGAAAATACTAAGGAGAGATTTTTAAATAGCTCGTGTGATTTAGTATTACATGCACAAAAGTGTTAGTAGATGAGTCGTTCTACAAAGGCTGCTTTTAGTTATTGTGGATGTCAAAGAGCACTAGGCTCTCCCCAGGTTGCCCACCCAAACATGTACGATATGTTACATGTCTGGACAACGAACAGTGGGTCCCCAGGCACTGATGTTTATCCCATGGCAGTGAAATACCTTAGCTGCATCCTCTCTTTTAAGTCAATGAAAGGCTCTGAAACAGAGGAATAAAAATTAGGAATTACACATGTATATACAAGTATATACTTTGCATTTTTACATAGATATGTATATATTGTATAACTTTTTGTTAATAATGTGATTAACTGCTGAATTAACTGACTACGCTGTCAGTAAGAAGCTCTGACTACTGTGAAGGTGGATACTGTGTTAGCATAGAACTGTGCAAGATAAACCCTTACAAAATTGTGTTTAAAGATTCTCTGTACCTAGAGAAAACCTTCTCAAACATTATAAGTATGTGTTTATGTATTCATTAAATATCTATTTAAATTAGGAGGGTAAAGATTGTTCTGCTTTTACTTTTTTCCTCATACGTGTGGGCATTATTTCATTATTTTACTTTACATTCACATGGTGATTCTGGAGTACTTTGGTAATCTTGTTCTGGGTAAATCTGCTTAGATAAATCTGGTTTACTTTCTTCTAATTTGTTGTTTCAATTAAAACATTATTTAAGAATATGCCTATGTGCTAGGTAAACTCAATAATACATTTTTCGTCAGTTAAATATCTATGATTTAAAAAAATAAAAAAAAGAAAGATATCACCCTATTAACAGATATTAAAATGAAATTGATCTTTTTGGACTATTTTTGGACTACTGTCAATGTGGGGAAGTTTTCCACGCTACAGGTTCCTGCAGCTGCTTTAGGGGTTAACGCTGCTTCGTGTTTCCTCTTCCCACCCTCCCGCTAGTGCTTCTTGGTCCGAGCAGCACTGTAGCTCTCGGGCAAGTCCCCACACTCAAATTCTGCAGCTTTCATTTCCATTTTATCTTAGTAGAATGTGGTTCAGAGGTCCCCGGGTCGCTGAATGAGCTTGTTCCACACTGTAACGCGTATAACCTGGCTCCGCGCTGCTCCGGAGCTGCCGAGGTCTCGGCCTAATTAGGCTGTGACAGGCACGTAACTGATTAGCTCAGTGCGCTCTCGCGCTGGCTTTGCCCTTCCCTACGTGCAACAGCTGTTTTGCTCCTCTGTGGGAGCAGCTAGATAGAGCTGCCCACCGTGTGCTGGGGGTCCCCAGGGAGAAGCGTGGCCTGAGGCCTTCGCTTCGTGTGATACGGGTGTTCTTTGACTTCTTCAGGAATAAATCAATCAGAAAATGCAGCACTGAACTTTCACAAGCCTTTTAAAATCCACTTCAGATTAAACATAGATGTATTTAGAAATGCCCTCCTTGACATGGTGAACTACCACAGCTGTTTGTACTGGAGGAGGAGTAGAAACAGATGAAATGTCTTTGACTCCTCCTGATCTGCACCAACCACAGAGAAAACATACTAGTACACAGTACATAAAATATTTGGAAACATACTACTTGATTACACACACACACACACACGCACGCACAAAATTCATTCAGTAATTTCAATTAATTGTTCTTTGCCTTGTTCTGACCCCATTAGTACTTGCTTCTCACTTTTGTTCCCGCTAGTAGGCCAGGTAGACTAATAATAAATACCTGTGTATCAAGCCAAAGGTAGCTTATCACTCTACAAAGAGAGGACTTCATTGGTAAAATGTGACCAGCTTATGGTCATAGAATGTACCTCCTGCTAAATAAAATATTCAAAGAGAAATTAGTTCAGCCTGTCAGTGAATACACATTATAGACATATTTGTTTGCTTTGAAGCTTTCCAATAAGCAGAATCCTGAGAAGAATCTTACATAAATCATGTTAAAGACATGCAAAATATGAATTAAAAGAAAATATTCAGATACACACCTACATGCATTCCTTGAAAAGGCTCTTTCAGAATTTCTTCTTTAAAATCTTCCATCATTTAATTACTATTATGGTACAGATAAATCTAGGGAGATAGAATGAGGTGACAGAAGAATTTCTCTTGAGCAATGAGGAATGAATTGCCATACGTGACATTTCATTTTTGGGTAGCTGAAGATAGTAATGGACAAGCTTCTGACTCGGACATTAATCTTCCCAGCAATATCCATAAATGAAATGTCATGCCTAACAACTCCTCTTTTATTGGTATTTCATCTTAGCTTTCCCTGATTAAAATTAATATCTATATGTTGATGCAAAGATGTACATTTTGCAGCTGCTCAGATACTATACTTCATGCAGGGTGCCCACTTTGAAAGTGAAGATAGAAAAAACATCAGCAAAAAAAAATGGAACACCTTTTCTTTACAAACATGACAACCTGCCAGAATTTCATCTTGAGATGTGCCTAAGACTGTGACATAGATAACCAGAAATTATTGTGCACTGGGATAGCAAATTAAAATGCAGAAGTCAGTGAGGCCACAGGATATTGGATTTAAGACCATGAAGAGGCTGTTAACATTCATGACATTTCACTGCTGGAAAAATATACAGAAAAATATACTACAGAAAAATATACAGTGTACTCAATGTGTATAGATATTTGGATGCTAATGATGGGTAAAAGTCGAAGTCAAATCCATAGGAAAACTTGTAACTGAGCCTCCTCAGCTACAGTCAGGTAGAGGGATCAGAGATAGTGTGAATTTATGTCATTAAAGCAGTGCTGATGAAACACATCTTAGAGGAACCTTCCTTTTATATTCTGAGCTATTTCTGTAGTTTACTAAAAAAAAAAAACTGATATTTTAGCAGCTGAAGAGTTTAGATTCATTTGATTTCTTTGACTTTTAATGGGAAATATGGTTTAGCAAAACCTTTAACTTGCATGAACCAACCATGCTGAACTTTAACTGATGTTTGTGGTATGTATGTGATTTATGCTCACCATCTTACGTAAGAACTAGCTGGCCATACTTGAAGAATATGTATTTGCTGGAATGTTTAGGCTGCAGCATTTATTATAGCAAAATGCTATGGAGAGTGGGAAAATTCACCGAAGAAAAATTCATTGAGAAAAATTGAATATAAAACCAGGTCGAGTGGTGTTCCTGGCAGGGCTCCTGTAAGTTTACCTGTTTTTGTGTGTGTCCTTGGCATCCTCCCTTGCCACCATCAGAGACAATGAGACACAGTATGGGTCTAACTGATATTAACTGGTATTCTGGTGTATTATTAGTGTGAAATTGGAAATTGAAACTTCATGAAATGGAGCTGGTTACCAGAAGCCTTCGATATGCTCTGTGAATCCGACTCGGCGGCTTTGCGTTGCCAAGCACATCGGTGAGTATTGTCCCTGTGCTTAAAAAACAGACACAAGTTTCAGCCCTGGGTTTTCCACATGTTGTAGATTTGCCTGTTAAGAAGTTTTACATTGATCTTACTTCTCAGAGCACAAATTAAATCCCTAAATTGTAAATTTATGGATTCTGGCTTGGCATTTAAGTGATTTTGAGTTTGGCTTGTCCCACCTTCCTCCCTAATCAAGCGGCACATTTTGTGCATTATCATTTGAATGTTTTTGTTTAACTAAAGCAGATGCTCTTATGAAACACAGTGGAAAGGTATATTTCTAGTGATCTTGACAAGATTTCCTTAGGAGTGTTTTATGGCTAACAATATGAGACATGACTGACATGTTAGAGCATTTTGTCCTTTGCTTCATCTAACTTAATCTTTTGCCTTAAAAAGGGCAATATATCTGACAAAACATAATCTCATATCACTTCTGACCACACATCCAACCTATAATGCTATGTGACAGTAAATACATAGCCTCATCAAATCACTTATCTTCCCACGTTTCAGCAATAATTTTGAGGGAATCTGAATAAATTACATCTCAGATGGTACAGCTGCTCTCAAACAGCAGAACTAATGAATTGTCATGACTGGGAGAGGAGGAGATGCCTTGCATTCATAATGTGAGACAGCTGACAGGATGATGCCCGAGCAGGTTTAGTCACCATCACTAATTACACGCTGAGAAATTATAGCCACTTTTAACTTAATGGTTGGTAAACACCTAGTGACAATTTATAGCAAGAAAGAACTTGCCCTGCAGTTTGAAAAGGGGGTGGGAAGAGCACACTGTGCTGTTATGCTGACCCTCCGGCACTGACTGTCCAACCCAAATTGCTCTAAACTGATGGCCCTCTTTGCTACTGAGGCTTTTAAAATCTCCCTTCGTATTTATAGCTTTTTAATATCCATGGTATTTTGTTTCCAAACACATTACCAAATACAAAAACTAAGGACTTTTCTATGTTAGCTTTTGCTCTGTTGTATTAATGCTTTACACATTAATGGCTTAAAGTTAAGTGTACTCAGTCATAAAGGAGAATCCCATTCCTCTTCTCAGCTGAGCATGGTGGGCTGGGTGTTACGACAGCTGTGCCAGCATTCAGTCATCTGCTCTCCATTTCATCTGGAGATACTGAACCTGATGCCAGTTATAGAGTGGATTTGTGGGAATGGTGAATACCAACTCAATCTGCGTGCCAAGTTCTACATTAATTGTAATGTTCCCTTAAAACGGGAATAGGCATTGTGTTAGGTTCTCAAATATTAATGGACTAGTTGGCAAGCATGACTTGAGTGTAATTTTGAAACTGAGATTTCACTGTATTCAGCATTTTTCTCAAAAGCAGCTTGTATAAATTGTCTGGTAAGGCAGGCCAAGTGTTTCCTCAGAACTCAGAGCTGCACTATAAAAACTAAGGGAAAGGTGTCAAGGTGAACTTTTTTTTTTGTGCATGTTAGTTATTCAAATTCAAAAAAAGTCAATGACTATTTAGAATCTATTACTTTTTTTTTTTCCTTAAGATTAATATTGGAACTAAATCAAAATGAACGAGGTTTTGTTCAGAGGATTTAATTTGGACCAAGTGAGACAATGATCAGCATCTTCAGCAGATCTTGTGTTACTCACTTAAGTAATGTATTATATCTGGAATGAGCCACTAACACTTCAAGAGAGAGAGAGAAAAAGAAAAGCACATTTTAATGCAAAATAGAAAACCAAAACCATGCCTTTTTTCTTTTTTTTTTTTGAGTGCTCACCTGCATGAACTGAAAGTGGGAAAGTGTTATCTGTTTCACCCTTGCTGTAAAGCATCTTTTTTATATCCTTTACAGAATTGTCAAGGCTGAAAAACTTCACACAATTGCAAAAACCTCTTGTTAACTGTGGAGAAAGCCATGATGGCAATGCTGAGTGAAACAGTAACAAAGTGTCGTGATTTAATACTTCTTAAAGGAAATACTTTGGCTGTTAAATTCAAGAAACAGCAGATGTTGAAAACAACCTGTAGTACCAGCTGAGAGAAACTCCTTGCTTTGCAGATATGGAAATCTGGAAATACCACTGTTGCTACAGGTATACATATACAAATATACATTGAAATGTTTTTAGCAGACATTTGGTTTTGCTGCCCTTTAGCAGCTGGTATAAGTGCAGGAGCTACATTAAACACATGTTTAGGCCTCCTAAAGAAAATAACACGGCCCTGCATTCCTACAAACACTGGATTTTACATAGGTGGTGTGTGCTCAGTAGCAGGAAAGCTGTGTTGGCTGGGTTGCTTATATTCCTTCATAAAGTATCATGTAATATTACCACGTTCACTATAAAGCAGTGATAGGTAAGAAGCAGCAGTGACCTGAAACGTTGGTGTGGAAAAGGCTACCTTTAACCAAAAGTTCCGCTAATGACACTTTTTGTATGTTCTATGTATAAAAATGGGTATACATAAAAATGTATAAAAATGGATGAGTTGTATTCTTCATACACTGGTCTTGAAAAAGCGAAATACTTTTTTTATAGTTTTGAATTCTGTCCAGAAGTGTATTTTTTTTCTTGACTATCTTTGATCTTTATATTATGTTGAAAGCAAAGCCCAGCTTTGTTGGTTAGCTCACTTTGATGTTTTCTCGTAACTTAATGGTATCTGCTCTGGCCTGAAATCAAAAAGTGCAACATATACCAAAGGGCAGGACTGAGGTTTTTTTATTGGCAAGCTTCATTTCTGGTCCCGTTGAGCCAAGTAAAACAACTTGATAGGTACAAACCCCTTAACAGATTTTGGTTAAGAGCGGCTATGTCACTGTGCTTGGTGGTGGTATAAAATCAAACATTTATTAGTGCTCAAACGTCATTTGTATCCCCACTTCCCAGAAATCAGCAGAGAAAACGTCTGGCCAAAACGCCCCTTGCAGATTACAGTGGTGGGTCTAAGTGCCCATCACCGGGGGCAGATATTCCACCCCACAGAGGATGGACTAAAGCTTGGACTCAGTCAGGAGCCTCCCACACAGTGTTGCTGTTTTTAAGGAAACTGTGACCTGACAGATGAGGCCACCGCCTCATAACCAGTCTGGACAGGGCAGAATCAAACGGAGCCTTTTTTTTTTAAGGACCTAAATGGAATTGCTTCTGAGGTCCCTTTAAGTTGTGCATATGCTTTCCACCTGGATCTTTTTGGATCTGTCTTAGATCCGAACAACCGAACAGGTCTGACAAATGACCCCAAAACTTCAATGTATTTCAAGAGCAAGAGGCCACATTTTGTCATAGACTTGATGAGGCAAACACAGATTTCACCAGACCCTTTTTTTTTTTTGAGGCTTTACAGGACTAACATTTTTCTGATGTGACATTTTGTATTTTAGCTATTTTATCTAGACTCATTTCGATGCGGAGAGAAAAGATAATTATTGCTCATGCTCATTAGATTTAGTCGACAGTGGCAGCTGATGAAGTTCACTTGCACAGTTAACCTGTCACAGGAAGGTACTAATTGTTTAAACCAATAAAAAAAAAATCTGTCAAGCTGCCTTTGTTCACATCCCAAATCAGCAGTTGCTGGAGTGACAGGTACACACAGCGTTAACCCCCCAGAACTGCATATTCCTCATGGGACATTCTAGGCTTTTGCTCTAAAAAGGCTCTCCATTTGCACTCCTCCATTTCAAGTACTCTCCTCCAAAACTCTGAACTCACTTCCCTGTGGGAGGAAGGATCTCATGGCAGCCAGCGAAAAGGGGGGATCTTTGACTTACACATTAATTGCCAGGAGCAGCAGTGAAACAGGAATTACCAGCTGTAGAGGCCGCTTGTTCTTTTTCGCAGACAGTTTGTGCATCCTGGTTTCTACCTTTTCATATCCAACAGAGTCACTCCCTGCTACATAGTAGGATCTAGTGGAATCTGGCATTAATGTCCCCACACAACACGTGTAAAAGATCTCTAGTTGTGCTGTATAAGCACAGAGTAAATAAATAACCAAAACTGGTTAAAAAAAAAATTGTTGCATGATGTTACATGTTCAGAAGTATTAATTCTCCTGGGTGAAACAAATCAGTCCTCCCCTGGCTGGTGGCATGCAATTTCTCGCTGTGAAAGAACAGCTCTGCAATACCGAGGAGAAGCGGTGTACCCAGTGCATGGTAAGCGTTGCCTCTTTATTATTTTTGGCCAAGATAGGTGATTCATCATTTGAACACATCAGGTACTTACTTGACTAAAATGACAATGTTTAAAGTGGTGGCAAAATGACAAAGTACTGGTCTACAGTGGAAATCTAGCACGCCTGGAAAGGTCTATCCAGGCAATCCTGGCTTGGAAGTGAGTTAAGAGAACACTTTGGTTTTGGTTTATTTCTCTATTTACTCTTTTTGTCTTTGCCAGCTCACAAGAGGAAGGAAAAACTATTCCTGAAGCGTGCAAATGCGTAGCAGGATCTTACACCTGGTCTCAGAAACTGGAGTAATTTCCAAATGTAGCACAGCCACATAGATTGAAATAAGCACACAGGCCTGTGTCCTGACACTTGCTTTTTTAAGACTCTTCTGTCACTAGGGACCATGAAAGTAGGGCTGAATTACAGTGGGCATGAAACCTGTGGGCATCTTGTGCCCCATCTTGCTAAAAGATTCCTTTTAAGACGGTTTCCTAGTCCCATGCTGGCTTGAAGGGCAAGACGATGTTTAGGAAACTTCTTGTGAGCAAGCTAAACGATATGAAAGAAAGTGTTTTTTTTTTTTTTTTTTATTTGGTTCTTTTTTTTTGCCAGGAAGTTGTTCTGTTCAGTCCAGAGGGTAACATTCCTCAAGACTAATTCCCTAATTTCCTTGAATGTCCAGCTCTCAAATCTAAGGATCACAGGTTCCACTTGGAAACAAAGCACATCATTAAGAAAAAAATAGAAATCTGTGCTCTAGGGAACTCAGATTTTCTTTATTGGCTTCCAAGCAACATTTCAAAGATTTTTTTTTTCAAAAGCCAGGCCGGTTTGTGATGCACTTGGAGGTTTGGTTTCTTGCTGCTGCCTTGCAGCCTACGGTTTTAATCTGTGTGGAGATGTGCTGAACAGAACAGCTGGCCTGTAATTGGGAGAGATTGCGGCAGACACTTATCTCTGTGGGTGTTACTGCTGTTGGCTGCATTATTTCAGCTATAATAGATATCATTTTCATCCACAGTGTCTTTCTAAGACAAAAATAAGTGCATGCCACTTACCTTTTCAGTATTATTGATTCTTTTCACTGTTGGCTGCTTTAATCTTTTTCCCCACTGATCCTAGAGGTGGATGTAAGAGAGAGCAAAAGTCATACGTTCCTACTGCTTACCCACTATTTATCACTAATCTAAATCTAAATTAGGTAAATTTTCTATTCTACTGACTGTGACTGGAATGACAAAGTATTTTCCCTCATAGCCTAGAAAAAATACAAAATATTTTACAACAGGCATCCCAAACCCTGTGATAACATTTCAGCTTGTGCAGGTATCATTACACTGGCTTCGTTTCGTTTCGCACATTTTGTTTTCTTTAAATTCTTGCTGTTCCTGAGCATATGCCTGTGTTGTCCAGACAGTCTTTTTCTAATTCCTACAAATCAGGAGGCCGAATTAGTGTGAGCAGACTTCACCTGGCAAGCTTTATTCTGGGATGGGAATGGGACTTTAGAAATCTAATTGTAATTAGTATCTTCAGCAAATATTTGCTAAAGGAGGTCTTACTCCGTTAGCCAGGTCTGATTCACATCCTACCAATAGCCATGAGGGTGTTTCTTTCGATTTCAGTGAATTTAGCTTCTTCATGTAATATATATGGCCATGACTGGCTTTCTTTTCAAATCTTTTTGCTTAAAGCAGAGAATGAATAATGTCTGTCTAAATATCTGGGGAAAAAGGATAGGCATGGCCTTCAGTGGCACAGGAGCAATCCTAATAATGATGGAAAAAACTTTCAGAAAGTCAGGCTACTGCTCAGACAGAAAGCATTTGTGTTGTCCTGAGAATTGATCCAAAATCTGATCAACCTTGGAGAATAAATCACAACAAAAAGGACATATTAGAATGCTCTTTTACTGCAATTCCTTGTGGAACCTGATTTTCTGGGAGCAGACTTAGATGAACAGTATTGGCAGAAAGGATAGTATGCGGGAAAGAGGCTTGCTGATAGCTATTACTGAAAAACAAAATTGACATGAAGCAGGTTGGATACAGACGTATATTTTCCCCCAGCCCTCGTCCATCCAGAGACAGTGGTGAATGATAAAAAACAAGAAAGGACGGCGGCAACAACAACAGGTACATCAGCAGCTACAGACACAGAAACACTACAGCTCTCTCTTTCAGCTCTTTGGAAAACTGGTTCTCTCTTTAGATGCTTAACCATAGATGTTAAGCTTATAGACCTCATTTTGAAGGTCTTAATGCTAGTACGTGTGATGTGCAATAGTTAGCGTGTAATAAACTAAAGGAAATGTTAGCCAACTCCATAAAGACTTTAAAATACAAAGAAAGAGGATGAGGAACTGTTAAGAGTTGCTACAGGCTTTGAGCACTTTGGATTGCAAACTGTGGAGTCTGGATAAACATGTATTAAGACTATTTGTCTGCTTCACAGCACTAAACACTTTGATATGGCCACACTGTGAAAAAAAGACCTGTCTTTTGAGGAAACTATGTATAGTAGTTGTAAGGGTATCAGATTTTTTTCAAGAATTTTCTGAGTTCATAATTTTAATTGCTTTTATTATTTCCAACTTATATAAATTATCTCAAGGTGAAAGGGGCAAAATAGCCATCAATAATTTGTCCTTTAGCTGTGTCACCTTATGTAATCAAGTCAGTGTCCTCTATAAAGGACATTGGAAGGGAGGAAAGGAAAGGAAGGAAGTAAATTGGAAAGGAAAGGAAGTAAAAGCCAAAGGTAAAAGCCTTGTATGGTATTTTCTGGGATTACCTGCTGAACAAATATATATATATATATATGATATATATCGGCTATACCGTGCATATATATATATATATATATATGATACATATATACATATCTCCTAAAAAATAGCAGAGAGCTAGCACAAATCTTATCCCCTGAATAGCAAATAAAAAAAATATATAACCTTAATCCTGGCAGGCCTACTCTGGGCTTATCAGCCATTTTTGGCTTTCACAGTTTGTGCTAATATGGGC
>JAUBNY010000278.1:1122481-1133466 GCA_032275445.1 Crypturellus soui | reverse complement strand
TCATATGTGCTGCTATGGCAGTAGCCTGCTTTTTAGGCAAAACAGCCCCCCAGTTCTCTACTGTCTATGTTCCTAAACCCTATCGCAGTTCTCAGATGAGGACCTGGATCTCCTGCCCCCCTCATTCTGCAGATGTACATCCAGCTCTCCAAGCCCGGCCTCTCAAGTCCCATCAGCTCTTTGCACAGCCTTCAAGTGCAATCTCAGCAACGCCAAGAGAGCCTTTATCGAGCTGACATGGGAGCTACAAACTTCCCTCAGGAGTCTCTTCTCCCGTACAAGTGTCTATCTTGTGACATATGTAGGATTATTTTAGGCTATCTGTCTTCCTGACCTTTTCAGAGGAGAAAATGTTCCTTTGCACATGCATATATCCAAGTAATTCTCAGCAGGGGCATGAAAGCCTTTCTAGGAAGGGCCATGCCATTTGGGGCCCTGGATACTCTTGTTTGGGCTGCATCACACAGCACCTGCAGCTCCTCTATGATCTGATGAGGAAAAAGAGTTCCCAGTACCCCGAGGTGCTGGATAGAAACAGGCAGCCATCTCAAACATCATGGAGCTGAGCATCCTCCCCTGATCTGCATAATAAAACCAAATTGCTACGACTGTGGCATTAAATGCCAAACACAGCTCATATGAAAAATTGGCGCAGCCTGGAGATTTTTCTTATGTTCTGTCAGCAGAACATGTCTGCTTGCAACAAGAAATACCTATATCCATATGCTTTCTGTCAGCCCACATGACAAATGCAGCGTAGTCTTTGTGCTTCCAGCAAACAGAGAGAGAAAATGATATATAAAGGCTTTCTCTGTTCTGATTCATGGATAGAAGGCACGCTACAGACAAAGAAAAATGTCAGGCCTGCATCCTGATTAGGGATATTCAACTACAGCAGCTGAGAGACAGTTTAGGGGAAAAAAAGCTTATTTTAATATTTATGGATTTTGAATCCAAACTAAAGCTATTTGTAAGTGTTTGGGGCTCAGCTCGCACTCGCTAACGCAGGCAACATGAGGACTGCTCAGTCTGGCCACGCATCGTCCCACCGTGCCCACGAGGCCGCTCAGTGCCACAACGGAACCAGCCGCTGGGGGACGGAGGCGTCACAGCTGTTGGCTCTTGGGCCAGGGGTAACCTACGCATTCCCGGAGCCAGGGAGGAAACAGGAGGGAGGCTGGCTCCTTCTAATGACCGTGCAGTGGTGCAGCACAGCCCTAACACCACACCTAAAAATATACCCTCAAGCGATCCTTTCACCTAAGCAGCATTGCCAAAAGGTTGTTTAATACTTGCTTTTGTAAGGCTGGGGTTTTTACATTGCAACAAGGGATATCAAAAGATCACATCCAATAAATCAAGCCAGATCTTTCACACTCCTTATTATTTATTCTATTCCCATTTATGCTCCATATTTTAGTGGGTAAAATTCCAGCCTTCTACAGAAGAGATGCCAAATGATGGCGGAAAAAAAAAAAAAGGGCTTAATCCAAGACTGAAGGTGGAATTCATGAGGCTGAGTCCTCTGGATGCTTTCAGAAGGATGGGCACCTCCTAAAGGAAGCTACAGCCCACCAGATGTCCTGCAGTTCTACCTTGTGTCAACGGCCAGAGTCCCAGCGGCAATGCCTGACACATGCAGTTGACTTGAACAAGTCTGAACGACTAGATGAGCTAAGAAGTTTTAAAAAATTTGAAGTCATTAAAGCTAAGAAAGTGCTAAAGCATTTAAACCTACGGGTGACGTTCATTACTGAACTACTACTTATCTTCCAAATCTGTCCTTTTGGTAATCTACAAATGTTTCTTTTCAGATACAAAATCAGGAAACTGTGACAGCAATGATTCTTCCAGAATAGTGACACTGAAATAGGAGGTGCTACTAGCTAGACTTTTTTTGTCCCCATAAAGCTCCTATAAAATCTATACACACAGAAAACCATATTTGCAAGTGAAAACAGTTGCTGATGTGTGCAACTGTTTATTCTGAATATGGAAATAGACATCTGCATGGGCAAATGGATATGAATGCAAATTTTCTCCTAAACTTTTACACAGACAGGTTTGATTTAAAGACACAAAAGCTTTTTACACTCTTCTCAGTCATTTCAGGGAGTTTGACCACAGATGTTATTTCCAAACCACAGCTACCCCTCCACTGCTCTTAAATATCAAGTTAATTTTTCTTTAAGTTGTATCACAGTAAAACTGATCCTGAGACAAATCAAGCCCAAATACTCTAAGAAGGGATAATATCAAGAAGTAGACTTGACAGTCACTATGCAATTACACAAATCACACTGTTAGATATGCTCTCCTGCAGCGGATATTTACAAGCAAAAATAAAATCTCTTTTTCTTCTCCAGAAAACAACAAAAAAGAGTTTAAATGGAAAAACCTCCAAACTTTTAAAATCCATATGAATATGCAAAATTGCTATGTTAAAACTTTGAAAAATCTTAAAACACCTCTAAGTTACATTTTTACATTTTTTTCTGATGATGATGATAAAACACAGAAACATCTAAATCTAAAGGATATCTGCAAAGATTTGAAAAACTCTACGTTAATGCTGCTGGGTTTTTTTTTAAAATCTGAAGTCACAATAATTAGCAGATTTCCAGGTTGCCCTTGGGCAGAAGAAAACCACCAACCCTCTCATGTTGCTCAAAGAGCTCCTGAACATTCAATTCGTCTCTGTCTTCTTCCACACTTGCTTCTCCACAGCTTGTCTGGGCCCTTGATCTACTGTTCTGTGGGTTTCAAGGGATCTTCTGCTTCAAAAGTTCCTGGGCACCACATGGTTACCCATCTGCGAGAATCGGTTTCAAATCGACGGTCAGGTCTCAAAAAGAGCTAAAATGCAGGCAACTTGCCAAGGAGCAGCGATCTTCAATACTTCTTTGGACGGCTGCTCAGCACAGCAGGGGAGGCTTATTTTCTTTGGTACTTTATGTGTATTTTCCAAATCCTCCCACAGTTCATCTAGAATGCTCTGTTCCTTTGGCATAGGTCACAGTGCTTCAATAAAGCGAGTTCCTCTTCTTGTTTTGTTGACAAATAAAGTTAGAAGCAAGTTTCATTTAGAAGGGCAAGGTGGCAAAAGATTTGTAGCCAAAGGCCTACTAAGAGAGAATGTAACCATTTATAACTATTCAGAAGAACTAAAAAGGAAAGGAAAGCATTATTGAAAATAATGCATACAGTAAGCCATTGAAGTATTAATGGGAATGAACAAAACACAAGCAAATAAAAGGCTGAGACTATACTGCTAAACCTTTTCTGTAAAATCAGTTAAACCCCCAAAGAGGTGATAGCTGTACCGTGCAAACTATATAATCTCATATAATCTCATGCATAAAAGTTTATGCATGAAATAACAGACCATAGGTAACAGATTAGATCAATAATCTTAACAGGTCTTTTACATGCCTGATTTTCACACTGAGCACATCTTGTTTCTCTTCATGAGAGATCTATTAAATGAACAACAAAAATACTTATTTCACCAATCATTCTTTGCACGGTGCAAAATATTTATGTTCTGTGTTTGTGTTGACATGCAAATGTTTTTGGCTACAGATCAATTTGCAAATTACCACTTTTTTTCCTATATGTTAGATAGCTGCATCTGGTCAAAACAGCAAACCATCTCACAGGTCATTAAAAATAGATTTTGCTGCAGTTCAAAAATCATGTTATAGTAACTGTACGTTGAAAATACCAGTGGTGTCCTTCATCTCTCTGTGGCATTGTATTTCTGTTACTCCCTCGTGGACAGCTCCATGTGTGTATGTACATGCACATACATACTTATAGGTATATCTGTGTGTATATATGCACCTCATAAAAGGATTATATGATGTACCCACAATTTGCCCTGAAAAAGAGACCAAGTAATCTAATGTATTTATTTTTAAAGCTTTGGCATAGATTTTAATCTGTCTCCCAATTAAAATAACCTAAGAGGAGAATATAAATTTTAAAAAGTATTTGTCTTATTCTGCATAAAACATTACTATAAGAGAAAAATCAAGAACTATTTTTCTAATATGAAACATGCTATATAAAACTTGCAAAGTTGTGGGTTTGGGTTTTTTTTATTTCTCCATCTTTCCTGTGACAGGGAAAAGGTTCACCAACAACACAACTTCCTAAACTCGGTTATTAAGTGGATATGTTTCTCTGGATGTTTCTCTGTTAATCGTCTCATGGGGTTTCTAAAGAGAAGCATTAAGGGCATACTCGAGTGGTAGGAAGCTTCTCTGAGATCATTCAGGCGATAGGAGGACTTACTCATATGAAATCTTATCTTTGCTGAGTACAAAAGGCATTTCTAGTGGTCATTTTTGTTATTTAAGTAGGGTATACTTTGTACAGTTTTCTTTTTTAAATGCCAGAAAATCTAATCTCTAAATCTGAGTATTCCTAAAGAGAGTTTAATTTCATATTAATTAGTCTGCTAAATCATTATTACTTACATATATATTTAAGTTCAATAATATCTTAATCAGTCCTTTTAATCTTAAAGCTCTACTTTCTTATTTAGTAAGTAGTTATCCTGTTTCTTTCATCTTCTGTGTAACCTCCAAAAAATATTAAATTGTCCCAAGTCTGTTTTCTTTCAAACAGACAATGGAATTATCTATTCAATTATTCTTATAAAATCATAATTATTTCCATCTTGATGTCCTGGTCCAATGGAACATGTCAATGCTACTTGATAGAGAATACAGAAGTTAAAGTGCACAATTAAGCACAGATAGCTATTTCAACTAGCAAATGTGTTTTCTTCAGAGTGGCAAAGACTTAAAACTTTTTTTAATTATTATTATTTGCTATTTTTCTTACTTATTTTTAGCATGCATTAAATTAATGAATATATAGTATTCCTGGTCCAAAATGAGTCCTGCAAGCATGATTTTATCCTGCACATTTGCTCATAATGTTCAATTATCTCTGATTCTCCTGCTAATTTTGACCTTATATAATGAATTCCCAGGTTATGCTTTTACCAAACAATTTAGTGAGATAAGCTTGAAAAACAGTTATTTGACCTTTCCAGGTTAAATGGATTCAAATTAAAATATAAGCATTCAATATAAGCTTTTTAACTTAATATTTAAAGCCTGATCTCTCTTATTAAACTCTTCTCTCAGTACTTTATTTTATTTTTTTAGAATCAACAGAATTTTACCTGAGTGAAAAGTTAATTTCTAATTTTCAAAGAACAACAGAGATTAATTTTATGAAATGATGGCAAAGGTAAATTTTACAGGCAAATGTCATTATGATTTCAGTTTTATTTCAGGAACAGTTGTGCAGACCGTAACAAACAGATTCTTCCACAAATCAAAGACAAACCCCAACTTTGGTGAAAAATGGTCAGCTGCAAATAAACTAATATAGTTCTTATCTTGGCAAAAAAGGAGGTTTTCTCTGCTAAATAGTGTAGTAAGAAATTATGGGGTTTATATTATGGGGAGAATGTTTTGAAAGTCATAAAGAAAATATCCATGTTTCACAACACTAGGAATACTGCGATATACTAAGATAATTCCTTTGTATGGAATTCTTTCCAATTCTTTCCAAAAAGTACTTTGAACTAATTTATAGCATTTCATCTAAAGATTTCAAAGTATTTCACAGAAGTGGCTCTACAATATATAATGTCCAGTTTGATTTTTTTCTAATGCACTTTGTCATATACTAAGTTATGTTATTTCTCTTATAAAAGAATTAGAATTTTCTTCTGGAAAATCCATTAATTCAGAGTAATGTTTATATTCCCTAAAACTCCAGTGTCTGGAGATTAAGAATTAAAATCTACTGCATATTGCACCAGTGTAGGAAGTCAGTGTGATATCTAAGGACTCCAGTGAGTAAAAGAAAACTGCTTCTTTCCATTACAGTTGGATTCCATAAATAACTGGATATTCAATGGCAGGTCTTATGAACATGCTGCTTAAGGTAAACTGAATATGACCTTTCTAGCATTTACCATATTACAGAGTAAACTAGTGTTATTATGAAGCTGAGACAGCTTCTCCCTCTTTGCAAATCCATGCTCCATTTTTCACTTGATGACATATCAGCATGAAATACAAACCTCTCCACAAAATGTTACATGCAGGATTTTATCGCAGCATAAGGAAAGCAATTATTCTTTGGAGAGACTAAAGACAATATACTACATTCTAGTAGACTAATCATTTTCTGAATTTTTGGTCTCCATCTTTGGAAAATAGAAAATATTTCTAATACATTTATGAGATATTAATGGTAACTATGAGATATTAATGGTAACTACATTTTAGACATAGAAACTGGCAACTTTTACAAGTTTTTACATTAGTTTTACACTAGGGGTTCCGTTCCATCACAAAGATGCACAAAAGATCTGGAAACATACTTCCAGAATGGGTAGATCCTGACACTTGCTTTTGCCAAATTGTTTCATACTCATGCAATCAAGCAGTAACTTGGCGGAGTAGCTGCTTTCCAAGAGGGAAGATACGAATCTAAAATAAGACAAAAAAGCTAATGCGGTCCAAAACTGAGCATGAGAAACCACAGAGCTCTGCAGCACTCCAACTGCTATTGCCTGAGGGCCTTTCGGTGACCTTTCACAACAACTAGCCCATATCTATCTGGATCACTTTGCATGTTACTCACATCTCACAAGGGAACCGGCTATGCTCTGGGAATCGTGTGCTTCCCCATTTTTCCTTCTAGTACTTTTCTGCTGCATCCTTGCTCATATACCAAAAGCACAGGATACAGAGCCACAGCATCGGCCTTGTCTTCCAGCACGCAGGCAAGCCCTCAGTATCGGGAGCCCGATGGAGCCAGCCGCTTCCATGGTTAGTGTCACACCGGGGGGGCCGACGAGGTTAATGGAGCCAGGACTAGAGATTTAGTCCCGTGGAGATTTACGGGTGGCAACCTTAACAGAATGGTTCAATAGCATCTACAAAAATTAATGGTAAATACGCATTTTATGTTTATGACATAAAAGTAGTATCCTATATATATTCTATACATATATAATTTATATGCACGTATACATATAGTTCAAATTAAATGTAGACATATAAGCCACAGAACGTACCACTTTGTAGACCACAAATCCTTTTAAAAAATTCCACTTGACACCTGTTTTTTAAAAGGAATAAAACAGGAGAAAAAGTCTTTTTGCTCATTAATTGCACCTCAAAAGACAAAGCAGCAAACAATATTTTTAACAGCATTTTCTGCTACGTCACATCCAAACCCCACTCTACCTGGATGCAGGAATAAAACACTGCACTATGAAGCCTAAAGGTATTCAGGAATCTTATTTACAAGTAAGTCACAGAAAAACATAATCTGTTCTTTGCCTCCCAGTTTTGTAAAATTGCTGTCATAATGCAGAGTAACAGTATTAAGCAGTCTCCAAGACACCAGGGAATAATGATCTTGGGAAATTTCAATATCGTGGGTATATTTGACTTTCATATCCATGCTGCCAAGCTTTCCACAACACGCAGTGTGACCATGAATTAGCATTTAGTTCAGCGCCGCTCCCATCCCCAGAGTGCTCTGCGCATGGTACATGACAAGCACTAACAATTCACGACTCTGCGCCTCTCCAAGCCCCGCAGGTGACAGCCAGGAGACCCCCTTCGATACGGCGTGACAGAGCAGCCCTGCTGCACACCCGCCGAGCTCGGCAAACACAGCAGCCCTCGTGTCTGCAGCATTATAGTGCGACTTGGTTGCTGAGCATCATTAGCACAACTGTATCCACGGTAAAGTTATTTTTCTGAAGTCATAGGAGATCTGTAATTCCTAAATTCATCTCAAAGCTCATGCTTTTACCCGTAATCAATGCCTGTCACATTAATAACAGACTAGTAACGCATGTTAATGGGGCCAAAGAAGTGCTTACTTTGGTGAAATATATAAACACATACAGCAGCCTACATTTATTGCTTAGAAAGATTTTCAGTCTGGTCTTACCTCAATGTCACTGCTTGACATTATATAATGGCTGAACAATATTGCACAGGGTGATTGCTCTTAAACAGAAGGGACTCACTCTGTACTATAGGACTTCGCTGCTTTTGAAACATAGGTTGGATATTAAGAGAGGCAAGTACAGATAAGAAGCACAAGGGAAAAACTTGCTTCACTAAAACAGATCTTCTTTTTCTTCAAATAATCACAGCTAATATTTTAAAATACTATTATAAAGAGCAATCAAGCTCTTTCATGGGTCATGCTATGACCAAGTTCTTGGTAACAGGCTCTAAAAATCCTATATCCATAGGATATAGGATCCATATTGAACTGTATTTTATTTTCCCAACACAGTTATGTTTATCAAAGAAGTGAGGAGAAATGGGTTACAAAACAGTTAGGAGCACTAACCAAAGCTTCATTATTGCTTTTTCAAGCAACTTGCAGGCAGGTTCAGTGCAGGTCAGTGTCTGTTAAAACTTTACAAGATTGGAAAGTTAATGGCTCACATCTGCAATTTTAAATTATTCAGTTACCACTTGAGTACTAAGCACAGACCCAGCAAACAATGGCTAATACAAATCATGCATGTTTCATAAAGGAAAACCATACTCTGAAGTGCATTCATACCTGAAAAGAGAGACTGTGTTTTCAAAATCATTTAAGACCTACTCTTCCTGACATCACTTTAACTTTCATCAGTAAAACCTCCAATTGACTTGAAAACCTCCAATTGACTTGAATAGGAGTTCTGCGGAGGAACCGCAGACAGATTCCAATCTATAAAATAATTATAATAATAATTGCATTCAAGTTATAAATACAGGATGGGGGGAAGCAGCGCTATGAAGAGCCTGTTAATGAGTTGGACCCTCTACCCTATGGCTTCTGTAACTGTCCCTCAGCACAATCCCATTTTGATGCTTCCTTCTGCTGGAAAGGCAGAAACAAATGGCAGATGTCTGCTATCCAGAAGCTCATGGGAACAGGGAGGCGCTCACAGGTATTACAGTGAGGACACACACTGCAGGTTCCAGTTAGAAACCCGGGACAAGTCAGAGATTGTCATGTCTAACATGCATCCATCAGAAAGGAGTCTAGCAGAGAGATACTGAACACAAACCCAGAAAAGGAAAGAAAATGGGAAGTACTGAAATGCGCTTAACTTACTGCAGTTTTTGGCATTTTACTAGTCATTAAAAAATTTAAGAGCCTGGCTCCCTCTTAAGCTCTGGCCAGTTATTACTTTCTTTAAATTGGTTATGACAGAAACAAAATACGTGCTTACTGTCAGTAGTGTGCCTGCTCTAGCTGTTGTCAGTACTATTAACAGTAAAGCTTGTGAGACAGAGAGAATGGCAAAACAAAAAGGTAAGTCCCAAACATCCAAAGTGCTTAGTATGAAATAACAGTGTGTTGAATCTTCATCTATGAAGAAAGGAAAATTTCATTTTAAATCAACGCATCATGAACATCTCAGATAAACAGAGTCACCGTAAGAGGGTAGCCATAAGATGTTAACTGTAGACCTGTTTTTCAGCTGAACCTGGCAAAGTCGATATTTTCATAGCTCTGCTACATTGAAACTGCAGCTCATAGGGCTGTTAGTCATTTCCTTACATTTTTTTTTCTTTCTATAATTGGTTCCCTATCCTTGACTTGGGAAGATAGGACTATGTAACATTGTTCTGCCAGCAGAATATTTGTTCCTCTGAGGAATTAATGTTCTACTCTCTATAAAAATGTCTCTATTGAACCAACACAGCCGCTCTTTTAACCCAATTACAGAGCAGTCATCCAGGAATAGAAGATGACTTTTAAGTTGGGAGCACACACATCCCTACATAAATGCTACCTTTCTTCCAGCTGTGGAGTCGTGACCCCTCAGGAGCCAAGTCATTTAAAAGTGCCCCAACTACTGCGGAACCTGTCAGCTGATGAGACTTGCTACTGCACTCTGTCTTCAAAGGAGCTCTTTCATTCCCAAAGATATTAGCAGGGAGTTAAAGTCATAAATTCCCTCTGCCTTCTTTTGCAAGGTGGTTCCTTCTTTCACAGTTATAAGGTTAAAAAAGGAGAGATTGCTCCTGTGAAGTTACAGTAAATCAGAGGTGAAACTTCCAGACTTTCTGCCGAAGTCACTATTTTCCCCTCTGGATTTCCCTCCAAATAATGGATATGCAATTGTGAGAGAAAATGGCTGTATTTCTCTCACACACACACACACACAAAAAGAAAAAAAAAAAAGAAAAAAAATAATGTAATACCCATAAAAGATGCTACCATCATTTTGGTAATAAAATGGGTATGGAAACAGTAGCAAATGACGGAAAGGTTCAGTGATGTAGAGTACTGGGAATGTAGATGTACATTCCCTGAATGTATAGCTCTGAAGATGTGGAGTACTTTATAAAAACACGGACAGTGTGCTACTTGAACTTGAGTTAAAAGGCAACCTCAGCTACGTTTCAACTGCTCATAAGGCTCTCTGATTGCTCTGAGTTTGGAATGTTCCACATACCACATCGGCTCTTTCATGGAAGAAGACATCTTCAAAGAAGGCTCCAGCAAACAACGTACCTTAGCAAGTCCATCTCTGTTTTTTCTACCTCTTGTTTCTCCACGGGGAAAAACCTTTCAACACAGCCATTTCCAGTCTTGGCCTAGCACCACAGAAACACCAACAAAGTCCCTACTTTTAGTCTATCCATGTGAAAAAAAAACAATCTGCCCAAATTTAAATTCCCCATAACAACAGCATCAGAAGACCCATCTCTCAGTACTGTTCATCTATTTGCTTGTCCCAGATGGGCTTTCTAGTCTTCACTCGCCAACCTCTTCGCCACACTCTCAAGTAAATAAGAGGCATTTCCAGAGTCATAGCTGGCCTTTGGCATTACTGCCACCACACAGACAAAGAAATCCACATGGACGTCAACATCTTTTATGGGTTGATAACTAAGTTCATGAATGATTCTCCTCCA
>JAUBNY010000278.1:1108643-1118820 GCA_032275445.1 Crypturellus soui | reverse complement strand
TCTAATGGTGTGAAAACAGTAAATCACTAATTATATCTTAAAGAAGAACTTTGTCATACGACAGGAAGGTAATGTGACACATTCACTTCCAAGTTTCAGTAGAGGAGCTTCCTATTAGAAGTCAATTTAACCTAAATTCCTTTTTCCAGCTTTATCCTTTGCTAACTGGAAACACACAAGAGTAAATACAGCCTCTCTATCTAATGCAATATTCTGAAAGGATTAACTAAAATCTATCTGAGCAAACATAATATCATTATACATTTTTTCAAGAAGACTGAAGGATTATTAAGTGCTCTAGGATTTCCTCACTGGTGAAGCAAGCTACTTTGGGACATGCCTCAGCCTACATTAGTGGAGTTTTTATACATTTGCCTCATCAACTGGATTATCAGAATCAGTAAATTCATTTAGAAAAAAAGCTCTTAAGACACCACAACAAAAAAATAACAAATCCTGAAGAAAATTTCATTTCCAAAATTTGAATGAGGCTTTATATATAAACAATTGACAATATAATATAAGCCCTAATTGTGGTCCCCCCTTTTGTTTTCCTGCTACTCTACAAATCTGATATTTCCTAAGATTAAGTGGAGAGAAAAAAAAAAAAGCAAATTATTTTTTATAATGCTCCTGTCTCATTTAAACAAAAAGTAGCATAGTCACAATATATTAAAAACTTTAAAACTCCAGTGACAGTAACAGTCACCCACTGATTTCTAAAATGTTAATAGTTAGTAGGGAGGATAACTAAAATTACAACACTTAAAGTGTGCTTAATGCACATGCTGATGCCTCTCCTGCTTGTTGCAATTTGTGATATAAGCCGCAATGAGAGCTTTGGGAACTAAAAGTTAAAGTACTCCGTGGATTAAGAGGAAATTAATTTCCCTAAAAGAACCATTGATTTGACAGCCACTCAAGTAAATCCACTGACTATTTTTTAAAGAATAAATCTACTATAAGTGCAACCTGCAAATGCAAGCTGTTAACTGCTAACTCCTAAATGTTTACCAATTCATTTGTAAAGGATTCTTTTATTGTATTACCTCTTTTTATTTTCTTGTGCTACCATGGTGGTACAAGAAAACAGAAGGTTCAGGTGACAGAAGGTTACTTTAGAGATGCTTCTGTTCAGGGCACTGGCAGACCATTTCTTCAAGTCTTTTTTTTTTTTCTTTTTCCTCTCTCTTCTTTTTTCTTTTTAAAAAGACAGTCCAGAGTCAGAGCAGCCGCGAGGCAGTTTCAGATACTGGCAGCAGTGCAGGTGGAAGGACTACAGAGAGCTGAAAGAACCACCAGCCTCTCCCAGAAGTGCTGCACGTGGAGCACTGACGGCTCCGGACTGGAGCAGTTTCGTGGCTCCAGGCCTGCTCACTAATAGCATAGCTGCAAAATAGACTGAATTTCCAGGGAGCCCTGCAGTCAGCAAGCATGATATAGAGCAGGCTCTATGACTTTACTGCATTTTTGTTTTCCTCAGGCTCCCAGTTTGTTCCCTTTTCCATCTGCCCTCACATTCGGAGCTTTAACCCCGAGGTAATACCTACCAACACCTTGTTTCTCTGTTGGGTTCCTACTTGAAGCACAGCATTTCTGCAGGGTTGGTTAGGGTTATGTTTTTCACACATTTACAGCAAGCGCTAGAATGAAAAATAAAATAAGAAAAAAAAAAAAAAAAAGGACCTCTTCACTTCTCCTGTGTTTGCTATATGCTTATTCTTACCTTCTTTTCCTGCTGGGAAACTCTTTCCTGATATGAAAGAAAATTTTAGTGACCCATAAAAAATAGAATTTAATTCATTTATTTCTGTTACCATTAATTCCTAGTGTGACCATCACTGCTCACCGCAATTTAACACATACTGCACTCTTTAATATAGCTGAAGCAATGGGCTCTAGATCCTTTGAACAAATGACCATACTGAATAGTCTGTTCAAGTGACTGAGTTTTCCTGTTTTTTTCTTAGTCGCAGAGGGAGCCATATGTGAAAAGGCTGCTTGAAGGCTGTCCTTGGACTCATGAGGCTTACAGGATGCAGCATTAAAGTTGATGATGTTTAGAACTCGTTGGCTTCTTTTCAAACACACTGCCAGGCTGTGAGAGCTAAAGTGTAAATGCCTTTGCAGGGGTTAAGCAATTTACAAAATCAAGCGAAAGATTTCCTAGGGCTGCAGGGGAAAAACTGCTTTGTTCCTCTGGTCTGATGAAGTCAAATCCGGATCAGAGCAGTTTATTGATTTATTAGTGACATAATTAACTGCAATCAGCGAGCTATACATTGGGGATCAATGCTGGCAGTACAACAGATAAGCTGCACTACTAGGCATTTACTAGGTGTTATTAAGCACCGATAAGCTCTAAACTCCCATTTATAACTGATCCCACGAAGCAGCAGCTGCACACAGAGCTATCTGCACATAACCCCCTCCAGGAACTGGGAGGTCCAAGATCACAGACCCATTTCTGAGAGATTTGTACCCACCTCCTGCGTAACTGATGCAGGTCCCTGCACCCCTGTGCCACTCTGTGTGCTCCTCGGCAGGCCTGAAGCCCTGCAAGGAGGAGCAGGTGCTGCTAGTTGTGCATCAAATTCAGTAGTTTTAAAGGAAAAAAAAAATGTGAATGCCTATATCAAAAAAAGTTTCGGAGTCAGCCTCAATCAACCTTTTTTGTCTCCTTAGTACACTTTTTCATATAGGCTACATTAAAAAGGAGCACATTTCAAGTTGTTTGCCCCAAAGTACACAGAGCATTTCATATTAAATTATATCACTGCAGGGAAAACATGTTCCATCTATATAAGAATTTCCACTACAGCCTAGATTGAACGATAATAAAGCGTTTGTCTGACTTTCTACACTGGACTGCTTTTGCTGCCAATGCCCTTGAAAACAAGAAATATATTGCTGACTTTACTGCAAGCAGTTCTCTAATTCTTAGGAAATCTGAACTTTTACTTTCTAGTACATTAAGCGTCCTTACTACCATGTTCTCAAACTTTGGTCTTCCAGCAAAACCAGAACACACACACACACCGCAGTGCTTGTCTGTACTGTATCTTTTCAGAGTCCAAAAAAAATTGTATTCTTTCCATTTTGCTAAAAAAGGACATGCAAATTAACAAGACGTTATCATAGAACAGGTACAGTTTTGATGGATTTTATTGCCTGGAAATTTCTCCTCCTCACAAGTGTTCTGATAAGTGAGACCACTGCCAGAACAGGTCCAAGGTGACTCTGCGGTCTGTAGACTGTAGCTACCTATATAGATGCATATATGACATAATACTGCATGCTCAATACCTTTATGCATCTAAGTAGTACAGAAGCAGATAGTAGGAAATGGGTTATTTTACCTACTCGTAAGCAGAAGCCGTCTGTACCATTCTGGGGCCAAGGATGTCAGAATTCGTACCGGAACGAGACTCACAAACAGGAAGGCAGCCAAGAACCAGCTGCCTTCACTCGCTCGTAGTAGCAGCCATCCCACACGTTCTGCTGGGGAAACCCGGCGAGTCTGAGAGATGACGGGGCTGCCAGGCGAGCGAGCTGCCCCGCAGCCTCCTGCCAGCACCAGCCGCGTTGATGGCCGAGAGCCTCCTTGTGCCTCCACCTCCCAGCTGAGGAGTCTGTCATTCCCCACATATCCATAGGGCTGACCTGGCTGAGAGCACAAGCAAGACCAAAAAATAGATGGCAAGTTTCCTAGATTTCCATCTGCCTTTGCCATACCTTAAATGATGTTTTTCTTTGAAGTTAGGAATGAGTAGTTAGTAGGAAGTATGGCTGTCCAAATAGGCAGCCTTTAATAAGCTTAACCTGTTTGCTATGTATTATTCCCATTTGGTGTAAAGAAACTGCATGAAAAGATTGTCTATGGCAATCAGAAGATTTCCTATGTATTTTTATTATTATAGTGGACTTTGCAGAAGCCCTAGACAGATCAACCCTGAGATCAAATCAGACCAGAAAACCAGCCCCAGATCTCTGTCTGAGAAGAGTCTGAAGACGCAGAAGATGTTTGAAGATGTTATAATTCCCAGGAAAGGAGATATTGTAAAAGACACCTGAATTCTGAAAAACATCCTAAAGCTTTAACATCGTCTGCTCATCTTGGACACCTCTTATATTGCAAGAGGCACAGAAGTCTTCAAAAAGCACATGCTGGTAATAAGTGACTGACTGAATTAGTAGCAAAGTACACAGCCTACATTCAATTATAGCTAGGTCAGAAACTATTAGATATTTAGCAAACTACAAGAAACCAATTCATAGTCTCAGACAAACTCACTAAGTTAACTGCACTGACATTTGATTTGAACTAAATACCACTCAGAATCTTTCAATTAACTTCCAGAAGCTTTGGATCAGATCCCCATGCAGCAGGAAAGCTGCAGGCTGAACTAGGTTTTTTTCTTGGCCTTTTTCATCATCCCAGTGGAATGAGATTTAACATAGCAATAGTCTGGCTGTGTAGGGCGATTTTACAATGGTATTTAAGTTTTATCTGAGGATATGATAGTCTGGAAGTTATTTTATTAAATTTACTATTATATTCTGAAAAAGCTTTGAAATAAAATAGAAGTGTCTACAAAAACATGTAGCAAACCAGCTGAGCTTCTTCAGCAAATCTGGTTTTACATCATATAAAGAAACAACACTGCAGAGCAACTTGACATATTTTTTGTTCAAATTTTTGACATACTGTAAAAGTCAAACCCAATGATAGAATAAACCTATAAACCATAAAAACTCCTACAGAAACTAGTTAGTCAGAATCCAAAGTCATTTTTCTTTTTCCATTTTTCTGCAAAATTTCAGTGCCCACCTATAGGACAGTAAGGTTTCTGGGCCACTAAGTATGACTTTGTGGCAGTCTCCAAAGATTGTGATCATCTATTGTACAATTTTCTATCACAGCAATTGTATGTATGTCCTCAGCCAATAATACCTGCTAATGTTGTAACCTTATGCAGTACCTAGATATGAGAACACTCATCAGTCCTGACATTTTAAAGTAAATTACAACAGCTGTTCTGTATTGAAGGAACATTTTAATCAAATCTCCCTTTGATAAGGAGGAAAAGTAAACATGACTGAGACTGCTAATGTACATTCAAGCCCATTAAGTTTAAAAAGGGTCTGGTGAGAGTCTATGCCTAACTCTACAGTTGCTACATTTAGCTTTCAGACTAGCAGATGCCTAGAAATAAGATTTTATTACCATCTTACTAACACAGGTTCTTAACAATGCTTTAATTAGACTGTTTAATGCTATGTCTATTTTGCTTCTGAAGGAAGTCAGTTTTTATGCATTTGTGTTGGGAAAATTTTTGAAAAAAGAAATGGACAGTCATTTGAAACATACGGAATATGTTCTTTCAATAGCAGTGAAGAAATGTTCTTGAACACTAAACCCCTCAAAATACTTAACTGGCTATCCTTCTTTTCAGCAATGTCCAGCCAACAATTCATAGAGTTCTTCAAGAAGTTAAAAACTATTAAGCACTTCAGTTGATATGAAGTTCAAGTCACCATTACTTGATGTCCATGCAGAAACTAAAGCAACCAGATGGAAAGTAGCTAACATGAAAAGTGAGTTTCAAATTAGGTGAAAGAAAAAACACCTACCTAACAGAAAAATCTATATAAAGGAAGACCTTAAAAACTCTCTAAATTTTATACTAGATTAAAACATCTGTGGCTATTAGCCTGCAATTTCACATATTTGGACAGATTACCGTACTTGTGTGAAATGCAATCAGCTTTTAAAGATTTCACTGCAGTTCACAGATGCTAAAGTAATTGTAATTAACATCTGATTTATCATTTCTTACACACCAAGTTAGTATTGAAATGCGTGTTTTTAAGAATTCAAGGCCAAGCCTTCAACTATTGAAATTTCTCTATTGTCACCGAATATCTAGCAATGGTTCAAGTAAAATGATTGAACATCTGTTTAGGCTGAAATATAGTTGTTCAAGGAGTCTAAGAAAAAAGAACAGCCTCTAGAGAGGTGAACAAAAAAAAATAGAGCTGATTGCAGGTTTGTGAACCTGAGGCAGTCATTTGACTGCTTATCACTGTTTCATCAGAGTATCTTTATGTGCTGAATAAAAACAGATTCTAGATTACTGCTTTAATCAGCATCATAAAACATCATGTTTCTCCTTGCTTCCTAGCAGCTGGTTTAACAGGAATAAAAGGTTTATTTGATGGGTAAATTAGAAGATACCCAAGATACTACTTTTGTATATTTGGGTTTTTAAAGCAAGCTGGGAATTCTTACAAATCCTGCTAGTTCACACTTTTCTTGGACCACCAAAAAAACAAAAAAAACCTCAAGATAAATTTGCTACCTCTGACACAAGAATCTACTCACCTTTACTCATCTATTCTACTTAAACATAATAATGGCAGTTACACATTGCTTTGCAAAATGGTGAGGTGATGGTGGGTCACGTACTTCTCCTGACCTAATAAAGAAATAGAACATATCAAGGCAGATATGTGGGCTCACCAGCCAAAGTTATATCAATTTAAATGTCTTAAAAGAGGTATTTCACTACCTACAAATTGCACCACTAAAATGTGCACATTAAACACAATCTCTTGATTTTCTGTCCTCTTATTGTGGAGAAGACCCATACAAGCAGAGCAAACTCTGTCTGGGCATACGGAAATCTCCCAGGCCACGGGCATGAAAAAGAACCTGCTCATATGGACTAATTGCATTACAGGATCCAGAAGAGAAGAAATTTTACAGCAAGACAAGAAAGGGATTTTTAGAAGTCCTTTCTGTCAACCTCTTGTTGCTCCTACTGAAATCAGTGTTAATGGCATGCTGAAAATTCCAAAGAACAGAACAAAGCATGCACAAAAAAGAAGTAGCCTTAAGAAAAATAAATTTTCTCATATTTCTTTATGGTATATTCAGAATGACTTCAAATTAATAAAATGCTAAGAATCATTAGGTAATTCAGCAGAAGTTGCCTATAATAAAATATGCTCTATACATTTTCATTAAACAGAAAAGGCATCTGGGGGAGCATTAAAACTATTATGGGAATTTTGTAGTGATGACAGTTCCTAGAAAACGGAGTCTCTTAGTGTCACCTTCTTTTTGTGACATTCAAATTTCACCATGATGTAAATGTTTAATATTCCTTCATACTCCTACTCACCAATAACTGCCAAACTAACCTTGACCTGCTTGGAAAAAAAAACTGTTGTCTGTCACTCATCATCTGATGACTTCAAAATTTTGAAGCCATCAAAATTTTACAGGAGGAGCTCCTGAGTACAGAACCTTCTTCCAGGTTTTATCAAGGTCCCTGATGCTGACAATTGTCTTTAGAAATCAGAAATGAAGTATGGGAAAAGCAGCATGGATTTGAACTTTGCATTGATCTTTTGTCTTCTGTGTATTAAGGAGGAAAAAAAAAAGAAAAGGCAAATGTAGAGGGGATATGAAAAAATCATTATTGAATATTGTATGCCTAAATATTGAAGAACAGAAAAGTTGACGAGTATAAGAATGCTAAATATTACTGGTGACAGAATTTTCCTTTCCTTTTGACCAAGAAGTCAAGAAAACACTTAAAAATTGCAAGAGATGTCAAAAAAAAATCTTATTTTAAAGTCCTTTATGTCATCGTTGTATCTTGTGACTCAAGAAAGGCCTGTTAAACAGTTCTTAAAGTCAGGGTTATAGTTGGGGTAAGAGTCCCCTCTAGTGAATGCTCTGCAGAGTCGCAGATTGGCTTCCCCATGCCTCACTTCAAAGATCCAGGTCCTCTTTGGTGTCAAGCGCCCACCTTATACTGCCACCCTTCCCTCAGAGATACTGAATTATCACTACTCTGAGCAGTACCTTCACTTTAGTTTGGGAACAAATAAAACAGACAAAAACAAGTCTGGTCATTTCAGCTCAAGTTAGGTATTCAGTCACAGTCGAGGTAGAAAAGATAAAGTTAAACCCACCTAAGTTCGATATTTAAAATATACAACTTGCAAAAGAGTCACTGCTGCATGGGAAAGGCCGTTTTCCTTGCAGTAAGGAAACAGCTTTCAAGTGGACTCATGACCTGCAGGGGTACATCAGACTTCGGCATGTGCGCCCTGCCATACTGAAAAGGTTTTGGTATCAGGCTGCAGGTGCTAAGGAGACTGCTGCAATTAAATCAAATCAAAGTAGAATCCCAGAAAGCCAAAAATTATGCCTGGGAACTCTTCAGCCCCACCAGGATTAGGTGAGCACAAAGCTATTTCACAGATTATTATCATTATTTCACCCTGCCTATTAAAGGTACTGTACAGCAGCTCCGAACAATATTTCTCATCATTTTGAAGACAGGCTTTATTTGAAAATAAGTATAGAACACATCCTGTCCGATAACCCCATACCTGTCCATCAGAGCGTTTCAGCACAGATGTAACTATCAGCTCCAGGAGGCTTTAAGGTCATGCACACACGTTTTGCCAGCTCATTATGGCCGAGCTGGAACCTAGGCCAAGCAGGATGTGCACACCCAAGATCATGGCTGTCCCCTGATACACAAAGCGTCCATAATATTTGTCCTTGGTTTGTTCCTCTCCCACCATTTTTTTCTCTTATTATAAAAGTCCACATGCGGAATATTTATGGCTTACCAACAAAATCACTAAGACCTCTCTGAACTGTCACTTAGAGCAAGAATTGCCATTGATGACTTAGCTCAGGTAACAGTAAAATAGCAGGTGTACCTACGCTGGGGATGGTGTAGATGACCTGCTATCCTTCAGACTACTGAAAGTTATGCTGTGGTTCCACACCATCACTCAGCTAAAGTTCATTCGTGAATTCTATGCTATATCTGCACAAATACTAATTCAGTATGGTTGCAAGTATTAACATTACATTTCTAGGTACAGTAGGAGATATGTGCATATGTTGAAAACCCATCACATGAAAGCTTTTTGTTTGTTTTAATAAGGAGAAAAAAAAGAAAAAAAAAGTAAATTGATGACAAATCATTCCCCCAGGGTCTGGATTTTTACTAGGCAGACAGAAAATTTGAGGCATCTGCTGCAGTAAAATGCTGTAACAAGACTTAGAGAAAACAAAAACTCTTTTGTATGCTGAACTGAAGAGACTTCATTCAGACACTTCAGGATAAGCAATAATTCTTCCTCCAGGGCTGTGAACACAGGGAAATCAAGAAAGCAATTTGCCCTTCATCTTATGCCTCTATACCTTGTCTCATCAAAACTTCGCAAGTTGGTTCTATCCGATACGATACACGAGCCCTGTGTCAAAAGACTCCCAGAAGCAATAGTCTTATTTTCATACACACAACTCCAAAGCAAAAAGAACCAAAAAAAAAAAGGAAGAAACAAATAGCTTACAAAAATGAACAAAAACAGTATCGTACATTCAGGAACTATCCAATTCCTTCTAGACAGCACCTCTAAGCTCAGGATGAAGTCGTTCTCCAATCTCCAGCACCAAATATCCCCACCTAGTTCACATGTACTCATCAAGAATATAGCCTCGGTCTTCCTGAGCAGAGTCCAAGCTAGCTCTAAATTTCAAAGACAAAAAAAATCAAACCCATATTGAACTTGGAAAAAGAAATTGCAAACAGACAGAGATAAGGGCAAAATGCAGAATACAAAAATATTCTACACCTATTTAGACAGCAAGGATTCTTCCAAGATGGAAAAGATCCAAACAAAGCACAAAACTATCTTTCCGAACAGCTCTAACATTTTGGGGAAAACCAACCTCAAAATACTGTTTGTTTTCTTGATAATATTCTGAGAATGAACCATTAGTTAACAGCTGCACTGTTTGATGGCAGTGTGACAGCCACTACTGTACCACCAAACCCAGGCAGGGGAGGATCTCTCTGTTACTATAACACTTACTCTTTTATTTGATATTCTTTTACAGTAGGATAATGATTTGAAGAAGGTAATGCAGTAACCATATGACTAATTTTGGGAAGCATCAGCATTTTTGTTTTAATAAGCTACATATAAGCAAATTCTTCTGTATATAATTT
The DNA here is from genome assembly GCA_032275445.1 of Crypturellus soui. Lineage (NCBI taxonomy): Eukaryota > Metazoa > Chordata > Aves > Tinamiformes > Tinamidae > Crypturellus > Crypturellus soui. The sequence goes on along the minus strand of JAUBNY010000278.1, from coordinate 1,108,771 downwards.
TATTCTACTGTCAACATGAACTGTGTTGAATTTGCCACATGCAGACTGGAGCTGCGAAAGCTGGAGACACTTTGCATGACGACAGCAGTTATCTCTGAGAGTCTACAAGGGGTTTTGCTCCAGACAGA
>JAUBNY010000278.1:1060249-1090641 GCA_032275445.1 Crypturellus soui | reverse complement strand
ATGCTAAGGGCCTAAAATCCAAGGCCTTGGTTGTTCACACAGAATCCATGTCCCGATCCTTGCAGCATTCTGCAACAGATATTCTCCTTCCTTCCAAACCATTCTCCATAATCAACTCACGTTATTTCTACTGATCATATCATTATTATATGGTTTGGATAAAACTAGCAGTATGCAAATAGCTTTAGAAATAAAAAAGAAGTTTGGCGCTCTCTTTTATCTAATTTTTATAATTGGTCCTAGTATTTAAATTTTTTATAAAGAAAAAAAAGTCCATTATCTCATTCAAATCAGTATTTACCATTTAGTATACCATTAAATTAATTTGTAAAGACAGGCCTCAGATTAAATTAGAAACCTTGAATTATTCATGATGAGGTCTACTAACTTTACACTATTATTTCTTATGTGAAACTTCAATGTGTCAGACTAAAAGTTTTCTTCTGGCAGGGAATAAATGCCTCAAAACACTCCCTAGAGAACAAAATGTAGCTGTCACATTGAAGATAATGCATTTAATCTCTTTGTTACGTTACAGCAATTTTAATAAGCTTTATTGTACTGTTTCCAAAAAGCAATCCTGAAAAAAAAAATCATTTACTAAGTAAGCAGCAATGGTCTGTACATTTCTTTCCACTTAACAATTAGATTTGTGCTTTCAAAATATTCAAAGGCAGCAGTAAATTCCTTTCATAAAAGCTGGCAAACACAGCAAGCACATCAGTCATTCCTCAAAGGAATGATGACAGCTACTTTCTAATCTGCAGTGATTTAGCTAAGTTTGGATTCAAATTAAGTATGATTTTTAGCCTCCTGTTGTAAGCCTTGTTCCACTAAAGTCCCATCATACTGGTGTCTTTTTTTTAATGCCCATATTGACATACATTGGTATTTTATTACCAATGTGAAATCCTCAAAAAATGCTGATATCTAAAACGCACTCTGATTTTTGAATAATTCTTTAAAAATATAGATCTGGAAATACAGACATAAGTCTATCTGAACCTCACTTCCTTCTCTTATGCCCTAAGCTACTGTGAACACGGCCTCCATTTACTGCATCACGAACAGCAGAAGGTCCCAAGGGCAAACTGCCCCAACAGGATTACGGTGCAGATCCCATGTGGCCTCTGTGCTCATCTCACCCTCATCGTGTCTATTACAAGCACTCCGATTTATATAACGCAAATACTTTGCTGGTAAAAGTATGCATTATTCTTTAAAACGAAGAGGCCTGACCACTTTTCCTTCAAATACCCACTGGAGCCTAGGGAATATCTACACTCTAGCATTTTACTTCACTCGTTTTCTTCCCTACTTTACAAAAGCATCACAGATTCAAGTAGTATTTAATTTGCAGAATACAACAATTTATAAAATATTTAGTAATTACAACAAAATATTCTCATTACTAGAAGCACAACGGTAGCTACCATGGTAACACCTCTAAGCCAAAGCCAATTCTGTTCTGCAGAGAGGGTTGCAAAGCTTCACTGAGGCTTTAATATTTCTACTCTTTCTATTTTGGGTAGTTTGAACTGCAGAAATTCACCATTCTCATTTAAGAGGGATGGAAAGAACCTTGTATGTAAACTTAAACTGCAGCAGTAATTTCCAATTCATTCAGGGCTCTAAAACATGCAACATATTTAACATTAGGGATGATGCACCTGAGAAAATGTTTTGATTTAAAAGGAGACTGACCAGATGAAATAGGGCTAGGTGTTGTCACAACTAGATACTAAAAGCGAAATCTCAACTCAATAATACAACAAAGAAATAAAAAATAGAATTTATGATTGGAATGATTTGAAGGTAATCTGGAAAATATCTGAAAAGGACTTCTTCTCCTGTTCAGGATAAAGAAGGAAAATAGCAAGTTAAAAACGTTCAAGGATAAGTTTCAGAAATGCTTCTGATAATGCAGATAATTTTTCTTCTAAATATTTTATGGGCAGAGCTGATACTGTACCACTGCATATTTATGCATTTAACTTCTTATCAATAGTTTCAAAATAAACATAATTTTCTTTGAATACTCCAGCTTGTAAGACAAAAAGTTGTAAATAGCAGCTAAAAACATTCACAAACTGGTTTTGTTAATAAAACTCGTTTCAGATAACACACACCACTTGTCTTGAAAACGACTGCTTAGAAGGATGAGCATTACAATATTCCCCTGAGGACGAGCGAACATGAATTTTGGTATGTGTTGGAAGGAAGCAAATTTAGAAATCAGAGACCTTGAAATACTATGGCTTCTTCTCCATCTATAGGTCCCCAATTAAGGACAGATGTTAAACATATGCTTCAGCCTCTTTCAATTTAGAAATTCATTGGAGCATGTGCTCACAGCTCACATTCTGCACAGGGATCACTGAAGAAGTAGGGAACTTAGAAATAAGTAATACTTAACTCTTAAAAAGCATCTGAGATTAGTAATCTGAAAGTGTTTAATGTAGGTAATCACTATCATTAGCTTTTTAACAGATGAAAGCACTGGGACATGGATTTGTCTCCAGACACATAGACATCAAGGAGTCCAAGTATGCTTTATTTATAAAAAAAAAAATAGTACTCTGTTGATATTTCTACTGCAGATCTTAATTGTTTCTCAGAATGAGATGACAATAACTAAGAGATCTCAATATGTTCTATAAAATGATCTGCCTTAGATCTAGTCCATCACAATAAATGGACACACCAATTACTTTTCCTACAGAATTACAGCCTAAATCTGTCGAAAAGATCATAGTCTCTAGTGACTTGAGATTCCCCCAGATTTCCTCTACTTTTACTGGATTCTCTACACAAATCATAATAAAAAATCCTCCGACTTACTTGACCTATCACACATACACGGATGAAAGTAGCAGTCACCTACGATGATTCCCAGGATTTGTCTTACAACACACAAGTGGTTCCCGAAAGATGGCTGGGGCTGACAAGTTTCTTGTTCCTGTGTCCAGACAGACATAGGCATTCTTACACTGTTTCATTCCCATTGCCAGCGCCTTCAAGACAACTTCAGCAAGTATTTCCTTTATCTTAGGTTAAGGCAAGAGCATGCACACATCCTTTTTACCAGAACTCTGATATTCCCTCGCTGCTTAATCAGCTACCCAAACCTTCACTGCCTTGTTTGCTTCACCAGTGCAAGGTGATTCCAAAGGGCACGGCGCAGGGTTCCCAGCACAGCAATCAGAAACCCAGGCTACCTGATACCACCATGTCATCATTATCCCCAGCAACGGAAACACTAATGTGGGATTTCAGACAGCAACAGTGCAAAGCAGTTTGAGCAGACATTGTTGATCTCTAGTCAATTTATATTCCATATGCGTTTTAAAGCAAGGGTAGTAATTTTTCAACTGTTATTTTACTCTAGTCTTGAAAAGAATGTGTTAACAAGATGATATTACTGCTCCTGTTAGGAAGGGTCAGATCCTCAGAGCTCCATTATTTATTTTGTAATTATTTAAACTGTTCCCTCAACAAGAATATCTTTGCTTACTTCTTTCAGATTTCACACTTTATATACAGGGTTGCCTTTTAGCAGCTTCTCTCTGGGTTCTCACAACCTTAATTCACTTGAAAACTGTATATGAACCTCTGTGCCATCTGGTAACTTTTTGCAATGTAATTATCCTGATAAATGTATGCATCTATTAGACACTTTCCATTACAGAGGTGACTAATGTTGCTTCTGTATTTACAAATCTGTCTGCAAATTTCTGTTAAAGGTCCATTTTAGGAAGCTAACAGACTTGTTCATTTACATTTTACTAAAGCTTGACACCAAGGGTTTCTTTTGCCAAATATTATTTCTGAATTACTCTTTATTTACAAGACAGAAAATTGATTTGAATTAGGTACACAAATAAACAAAACAACAACAACAAAAAGTTTTTTTTAAAAGAGTTCCGAAGGACACAAGGAGTCGCAAACTTAGTTACATCCCAGGCATCCACTCAGGCCAGTGTCACTGTCACACATCAACTTGGCACAGGATAGTCAGTCCTGCATGACATCTTATGCTCTGGAGTATGTTCAGCATTTAATAAAATGTAGGGAATTTATGAAGTTATATTAAAAAAGCAAAAGAGCAATAGAAGGGAGAGCTACAGTCCATTATCTCCATTGCAAAAATAACAACAGTTTGCGGATTTAGCTCATTTAACATTTGCAAAACTGAGCAACGAGGAGCTGAGAAATGGTTTCTGTGTGCACTTTTTATAGCTGTATAGTGAGTCATGATATTACTTAAAGTTAATACTTCCCCTTAACCTCATCTTACCAAAAGAGACAAATGTTACCATGCTCACAGAGCAATATACTTGGCTTTCAAAAGTGCCTCAAAGCAGTCATTCAGGGCACTAATGAATCTTATCTAAACTCTTAAAATATTTACGCTGTTTTAAGCCTTTGAAATATAATCATTTATGTAAATATAAGACATAGTTATTTCCCATTATACTTCATCATGCTAAAGATACATATACTTTTTTACAAGAAATATAACTAAAACTGCAAATTGCTCTGTGCTTTCCATTAGTAAAAAGGCAGTGGGGGGAAAGCATTTTCTTGAAAAGATGCACAGAATGACTGGTCTTGCAAAGTCTTGCTAGCAAAGCACAGTTTCTCAGCTTTGGCCCTATTTTATTTAGCACAGTGGCACATCATGTTCTTCTGCTTGGGTACATCAAGTCAGGGTTCCCACAGGAAAGCTGTCTTGCCATGTTTTTCTTTTCAGACACTTCTGCAGGTTTCCAACACCCAGGAGAGGAGAATGCCAAAAAACTCCAAGACTAATTTTATTTGAAATTCAGCATTTTGATAGGAGATCCTGATGAATAAATGAGTATCAGTGGGAAAACTACAGAGCTTCAAGACTGCACATGCCAGGATAAAAATATATTAGTCAGACAGCTAAAGATCTTTGAACTCCACTGAAAAGGGAAGAGTTTTAAACAAAACAGTGGGCTAAATTAGACAAAATTAATGAAAAAGTAACACTTGATAGTGAGAGAAGCACATTTGTCCTGTTTAACCCAGCTATTAGCAGTCTGCAGCAGCAGGCTGGCTCAGCGCTAATTAGGGCAGCCGTTATCACAGTCAGACTACACAGCCTTTTACCTTCTCCATTATTTCTCCTCCCATTGGCTCCCTGAAAGGATTTTTGCCCTTTTAATCTGAAGAGCAAATAGGTTAAACGACAACAACAACACCGACACCCCAACTATTTAAGGCTGTTAGCCAATAATTTAAAGAGACAAAGCCTTCTACTCCATCACTCCCAAGGGATGAGCTCCAGCACCTGGACCATGACGATCCTGGCTGCAGCCGCAGGCTGGAGACTTCACAAGATACTGTCACAGCATAATCTTGGCGAGGCTGGAGGGCTGCAATGTTATTTTAAATGTCTACGGTTGAAAGTAACTTGAGAAACAGAAAAGAGAGTAACACTGAAATCTGCATTGGCTCTAAATAAGCGCAAGCTACTGTGCAAGCATATTGCATGTGCATTTGCATCCAAACCCTATATTTGAGTGCTCCAAAGACTAAAGACACGAGTAAGACCTTGAGATACTCTAAGAATTTCATAAAAATTTGTCTCTGTATTTGAGGTTGCGTCAAAGGATTTGTAGGAATAGAACTAGCTGCTAGGCTTTCCATAGAATACGAAGGGGAAACAGAGCAAGACACCACGGAACATGATGATTCAGGACACAGAAGCAGATATTAGGAACAAGGCTTCTGCTTTAAGTAATGTGTGCTATATAAATCTTGGTATGGATCTTGTCCATACTAACAAATTAACTCGTACATACTAAACTGGTGAATAATTTAACCTCAGTGTCATAGAATTGAGGATGCAAAAAGCATCACTCCTTGTAAAAACAAGGAATCCCCCAAAAGAATTTCTGTTCAACATAAGTTATCTCAGACATGAAAGTTCAACGAGGATGCAAATCTTTTCTGAACTCTGGATCAGTGTAACCTTCCATTCAGCAAGCTACTTAATTACAGGTTGTTCACGTTTTTCTCTCTTATAGCAAGACTGCATTTAGTTTGTTTCAGTAACTAACAAAATCACTGATTATTTAGTCGGTCCCTCTCTCAAGGTTTTTATAAAATTATATATAGTCTTTACAGTATATATTTATATTAATATTATATTTTAAATATAATTATAGGCCATTATATTGTGCAATTATTCTATGTATTTAGTATTAAGCATCTTTATATATAAATCATCTATATAAGATATATATTAAAACATTTATATTTTATATATAATTATTCTAAAAAATTCAGAAAAAAGTCAGATTAAATTATTTCCACCTTTCAATAAGCTTTTCAAGAATTTTTAAATAAAAGGGTTTTTACAGAAAATGACACTTTGAACAAAAAATATTGCTTTCCAAAAGTATGACAGGTGAAGTATTTTCTTTTTAATTCTCTAAAGGTTTCCAGATAGAAAAAAAAAGGCAGTTTAGTTTTTAAACATCTCAGTTTAATGCCAATAAAAATCCTCCTACAGAGGCTATCATGCGAGTATAAAAATTCTTTATAGTGGAATTCTTACTTCCCTTCCCCACCAGAGCTGCACTCTGCTATAAAGGCACCTTATGACTGTACCCAGGCTGGCAGCTGAGGAGCGGGAGCAGGGGGAGGCAGTCAGGGCTGGAGGGAGCAGCTTCCCACGCACGGAGGTTGTTGCAGTAACGATTAAGGAATCGCGGTGGGTGCGTTGCGCCTGGCCTCCCAGGGCATCGGAAGCGTCTCTCGCTCGGAGCGCAGGAAGAGCACGCTGCTATAACGCAGCCAGAACGCGAGGAACGAGACCATTTCTAGATGATTTGTAGGGTAGAAATGGTGCCCCTTCCTCATTAGATTAACTGAGAAGTAGGAAAGATAGCAATTGCGCAGATGTCGCCGAGCGCCGCGCGGAGACGCACAGCTGCGGCGTCAGGTATGGTGCCGTTGTGTTTAATGCTTACACTGCCTGCACGTGACAGCCGCAGCAAGGAAATCCTACTTAGGAATAAAGCAGAAATATAGCTCCTCGTTCCAATGGAATTAGATGGGCTCCAAATCACCCAGAAACAGCTGCCAGAAAATTGGTAGAGTTATACTCCTTGAGGTTTTCCGAGCAGCAGGGATAGATAATTTGCTGGAGTTGAGCAGAAGCAGTAAAGAGGGGCCAGAGGGACCTGAGCTGGATTTACCCAATGCTCCAAGGAGGCGTACAATAGACCACATTTCATAACTGAAATATATTCATTTGCCATTTCAATGAAATATGATTAACCATGGGAAATCAAGGTTGATCCATTAAAAAAAAAAAGGACAAAACTTTGGAAATATGATGAAAAACATCAGACTTGCTCCTTTTGCAAGACCCAAACAACAGACCAAGTCTGATTTCTAATTGATTCAGTAATGAGCCAGGTAGATGTTCACCAGAACAAATGGAAATTGTGGGCTATACACCTTCCCCAGTAGTTTACTGTGCACTGCATAGGATGTACTTATGTAACAGAAAACTTCTGAGGTAGAGGTATTTTTTTCATAAAGAAATCAGAAGGTGAAAAGTGAGGAAAGGGTCATTTACCTAATCAGACTGTAGCCAGCCATCCTAGCATCTCCCAAACTTAATAATCTTAGAGAAAAGCAGCATCACTACACGAGTTTAGAAAGACAACTTCATTACGCAAGAAATTGTCCAAACTTTAAACATAGATCCAGGTTATTTAGTTTTTCCACTAGCGGACAGTTTATCATCACATATCTCTTGAAGAAAAAAAGTTTTATTCCTCAATTCTAAAATCATCCCATTCTGATAACTTGGGAATTAGAGGAGTTCATCGCTGATTACCAAACATACACTCATTATTTTGTTAATAGTCCAAAAACAAATAGCAAGAAGAGTCAGCATGGCTTATTGCCAAGCTAATTACTTCCCTATGACATTGTTTAAAATATATAAAAATGTGTGGACACTCTTCCCTTTCAGTAACTGGACTTAGGCATATTTGCTGTGCAAGTCAATGTTGCTTCCAGTATTAATTGTACATTATTAAAAACTCTGATAAAAGTGACACCCAAAAAGTAATATATTCAAACAGACTTACATAAAATGATTTGCAGCAAAGGAAAAACATAACCATAGGCAATGAATATAATTCCTTCTATCAAATTAGTTAAAATACTCCATTTAGTTTGCTGCCTTGGCAACTATGCTTAAACGCTTCTTTTAACTTTTATTGACAGCATAATCCTGGTTATACGTTCAGGCCTCCTTCAGTATATTAATAGAGCTCATAAATGAATATAAAATATTAATGAAGGTTGGCATTCATTATGGTTAAAAGAAACTGTATGCACAGAATTCTAATGAGTCGGTTAGACACCCTTCCATGCCAGCAGTGGAGAACTTCAAAACAAAATGGGTTGTGGTTTGCATTTGCATACTTACCTACAGACTCTTCTTCATCACTGTAATAGACTACACATCATAAAGTTATCAGTGAACAATTATTCTTCTATTTCAAATGTTCAATTTCACCCAGCTCCTCAAATTAATGGAGTTCCACACCATTAGGTCCATAATAGTGGCTGAAAAAATTGCTCTCCAGAGTTGATTTTGAAAGGACAATCACTTGCAAACAAATATACCCTATGGAAAAGCCTCTGATCGCTATGGAATATATTGCACCAAACATAAATGATTTAATCTAATGCTATATACAAAAGTACAACAATTCAAAGTTTCAAAAAGAGTATATAGTTTTGATCAACTGCTTTACTAGAAGAGAAACACTGGGATTACTGAATCTAGGTAGCAATGGACCACAAATATTTCACTCTCCCGTTTTAAATATTTTATTTTTTAAAATTTCATTTTGCCCTGCATTTTTCTAAATCTCCAGATAAAAAGAGGTTACACAGCAACAGAACCATGTGAACACACATTGATACATATATATTGTTGCCTTGTGCATTCAAGTTAAATTTTCTCTTTGATGTCCCTGAGCATTTCTGGGCATAACTCTAATATCAAGAAAACTGAGTAGCACTGGGCTAACTCTTAGCAGCAAAACCTAGAGATTGTCATGCATCACATGGCGGGTGTATGTGAAGTCTATAGAACTGCCACCGTTTGGATAAGCACCCAATGATTCCTTATAAAGCCATTAAGTGAGAGCAGATTCAAGTTTTGAGCACATTCCATAACTTAAGCAAAAGGCCTGGAAGATAAAATGACAAGTCTTAGGTACAGAGGCAGGGCAGAGCTCAGCATCGCTCCACAATGGTACTCCAACAGCGAATTGACATGAACAGGCACGTACAAGCAATCTTGCATGATCACAAAAACAAAGATGATTTCAGCTGTCACCACAAATTGTCCCCTATCCTCAGTAATATCACAGCATAATTTTCCTAATGTCATTCATACTGCAAAGATCTTTCTCAGACTTGTGAAGTGGTTAGTAGGATTTACTATTATACAGAAAATAAAAATCTTCACAGTGAGAACCAACATTACAGAAAAGAGATTTCAGCTGAGAACTGGCATGATGCCCTTTACTACATCACAAAGCACGCAAGACATTGTTTTCTCTTTGTCAGGTCTTTTAAAAGTGAGTAAATTTAAGCAGCTTTCTGAAATGCAGTCCATTTCTGAGGTGATCATTTTAATTCATATATTAGATTACTTCAGATGTTCCCCTAGCTGCATCAGTCCCTGAAACAGGCAAAACAAGAGTGGTCACTTTGCTTTGTCACACCATATTCAAGGCAGCAAACACTACAAAAATCTACCAGCACCACAGGAAATTAAGGTATTTACCACTATTCAGGGTGGTAAAAGTAGGAAAATGAATCCCACAGTTTATTCTAAATAGAATATAGAAAGTGAGAAAGGCAAAGTTCCCCCCACCTTCCAGTCAGCATATTTCTGCTGATTTCTACATTATTATATCCAAATAAACCTGGTGGCAGCTGCACTTCCTTATTCATTTCCCAGTTACAGATACTCAGTGAAAAGCTAACAGTTCCTTTCTGTGTAACTTTTCTTTCTGCCATAACAAAGCTGTCAATAAACCCCCAAACGACGCTGACCAGTTTCACTCTTGACATCCTTCTCGTCTGCAGCATAGCAAGAGCCACACGCGCAGTGACCTGGTTTTGAAGTTGGCCAAACTGTTGTCTGACTTCTTCTGACCTGCGCTTTTCTCAAGAGCAAAGTGACTCCAGCCCAATCCAGCACTGATTTCCCACACGTGCACAGAGCGCGCATTATCAGAGAACAAGCAGCAGCTCCACTCTGATCTTCAACACCCACCAAGCCCCTGGTACTGTACTAGTGAACACACTGATGCTTAAATCTCTGGATGTTTGAGCAGCCCAGTGGATTTCAACGATTACTCAGCTATTCACACACTGCACGCGAACGAATAATCTTTGCACAGCCAGGATAGAGAATAGACACCTTCACGTACGTTTCGCTACAAAATACAAGCAAGCAATTTAAACTCTCCTTGTTACTGTCACCAAAAAAAAAAAAAAAAAAAAAAAAAAAGTGGCATCAAACGTGAAAGCCAAGTTGCAGGGCAGGGAGATGGGATGACCAAATCAACAAAACACACTATAGAATATCTGACTTTTTTGATGACCTTATTGAATCTAATCAGAGATTAAATTTCATTGATTTCAAAGAACTTTGATGCTTTCTCTATCAGTCTGCCTATCTGTATGTAATCCACTAGTCTGCATAAGTGGGCATGAAAAGAAGAAGAAAAGAAAAAAAATCTAGGTTAATGCTATCAGCTAAGCAAAAGCTGCACAAAGCTAAGCCCACTACACACTTTTACTCTTTTCAGAAATTATTCTGAATGGCACTGTCATGAAAGAGATTTGCAAAAAACTACTAATTTTTTTAAAGTGTTATTTCAATTATATCTCTAGTGTTTGCAATTATGGAGTTTTGAGGAGCTGAAGCAATAACATGTTCTCATTAATTTATACAGCAATAACAATTTTGGCATAAGGTTAGCACTGCAGGCCAATAAAACAGATGAGCAGACAAAACTGTCTCTCACTGAAGAGACAATCAGCCTCTGTAGGCTTTCTTGCAAAGTCCATAACTAATAAGTATTTACACAGAGTGATTGATCAGAGGACCTTCACCAACCTTTTGGGATGTGTGAGCGTGGGAGGCAGCCTTCCAGAAATATGACAGGAGAAAAATTGTTATACACACACACACACGCCTGCTTTTGCTACCGCTAATGAGATACAGGTAAAGTGAAGAAAAAAAAACCCACCAGCAACAAAACATTGATGCTTAACATTTCTAAATTAAAAATATAGACAATATGATTGGTACATGCACCACTTACTTGGATTTAATGCCATGCTTATTTAATGCTTGTTTTTACTTATTGACATTTTCAGCTACTCTCTTTAACAATGAGATACTGTTTAATCCTTTTTCAAAGCCGGATGATCCTCTTCGGTAGAGAAAAGGAATACTTATCAAGGTGAATTAAACTTAGTCTTTTGCAGCAAAGACAATGTATGAGTAATACTCCATGCATACATATCTACAAACACATGCACACATATGCTATCCTAAACACAAGCATGAACTTTTTTTTCTGCTACAGAAGTCTAATTAGTTAGATTTTGTTAGATCTATGAACAGTAGTGCTCTTGGGGATGACAAGGACACTTATTTGGGTAAGGATTTCAAAATCCAATATCTGAAAAACTGAAGTGTCCATTAGTGACCTGTATTCAACTTTCTGTCAACTCTTTTTGATGCTTTCTATTTCCCTAAACGTTGCTTCTTAGCTATTTCTCTCTTCTGTTGCTTCAAGTGAAAATAAAGTGTAGTGAAGGAAACACACGTGATTTTCCAAGGACTTCAGTATGAGACAGCACCTCCTCTTTGGTCCATAATCCCTTCTGCAAACCCAGACATTCACCATTGTGGGGAGAATTCCCTGCTGCAGGACACAGTGAGCCCCCTCCCCTTTCTTAATGATGCCCAGCACATCACAGATCACCCAAATGCTGCTGTCATTTGGGCCAGGAAAGCAAGAGGCACCCTCTTCTTGCTGTTGCTTGCCTCTGCCTCCACAAAGGAAAAAAATCCGGCTAGATTTATATGCAGAAATGCCACAATGGACCATTTAAATCCAGAGTAATTAGTGCCATTTTTTCTCTTGTTCAATTAACAACCATTAAATATGTACACATACTAACAGAGAAGTTTCTGAATTTATTTTGCATGAAGCACTTCTACTGATACCCATGAAATTTTAATGCACATACACAGACAGTGTGCAACCAGGGGGTGTAGGCAACAAGGCTACCACGGACTAACGTGGTTCATGTGAGGCTGCCCCTGTCCCGCAGAAGATCAGGGGGCTCCTGTCTTCTCCCGTGGATGTGGCAGAAGAGATGGTGCTTGCTATTAAAAAGCTCCTGCAAAGCAACAATAAGTGCAAACCTTTACAGCGAATATCCATTTACTCCAAACACTGAAGAAACACGTTAGTGAGAGATTTGAGTGAAAACAGCAATTCGAGGTTATAAGGAGAAGAAACAAACAAACAAAACAGTAAAGAAGTCTGTACGGTGAGCACTGCAAGGTCAGCTTAGCACACATGTTTATGTATGTGAATTCTGACATCCTCAGGTATTAACTCCTCATGATGAGGATGAAGATGATTAAGAAGGAAAAAAAAATTCTATTTGTTAGACTTTTCAAAAAGTTTCTAAAAAACAAACAAACAAAAAAAAACAAAAACAAACAAACAAAAAAAAAGGAGTTCAAGTTTGTGGGAAGAACTCAAGTCCTTATTGCCTTATTTTCCTGGTAACAATTAGACCAATTTTTTGAAAAAATCCACGATGACATTTTCATCCAGACCAGCTACTTTTTGTCTGCAGCATGGCTTAATATGAGGTACATGAAAGTGTGCAACAGGCTGAGGACAACAGGTTATGGCCCGCTATGGCAAACTCTAAACATATAAACTCTCTGCTTACAGTAGATCTAACACCTGTATTCACACCCTCTCCAGAAGGGTCTTGTCACTGACTCTATCCTTGTCATAGCAAGGTATTTCTATTCTACCGTAAGCTCAAATGCCAGATGCTTTTCTCAGGGTTAATTAATCAAAGGGTACTTGTTAATTAGGTGACTTCATCATGTCTAGATAACCAGCTGAAAATGCCTCTGGATCCCTGTCCTGTTAGTTCCTATAATTGCTTAAGGAGGTAGAGGCTGTGCAGTGCAGCCACAGGTTGTGCAACAGAGTCAGCAGGAGCCTTCCTGGATGCTGCCTGCCCCATCTGTCACACAGGGCACTTCAGCATGCATTTTGCAAGCAGCTTTTCCATTACTGCATGACTTTTCTTTGCCTTCTCAAGTATTTTCCCCCTTTGTTAATACTTAAAATACTGGCCTGGGTACGAACCAACTCCTCAGTAATAGATTGTGAGAGTTAGCATTAAGAGGAGAAAGCTGCTTCCTTTTAATGAAGGCATCCGTATAGGTTCTGTACTGCTAAAAGGATGACACTTGGTCTTAGCTTGCCACCGTGGCTGTGAACACTAAGCCATGGAGAACTCCACTTTCAAGAGCAGAGTTGCTTTATTTCTTTTTTTTTCAGGCTCTATAAAAATGATGGTGCTGGCTGAAACTCCCCACTAAAGCGCTTAAAAGTAAAATGTCATATTTTTCATGAAATTTATTATTTTAGCATTTCAAAATAGTCAGGAACGTTACTCAGTTTCCCAGCAACCTTTGACGTTCCTGCTATAATCTTACATATGCGGAGACTACAGTATTGTTAAAGAAATAGAAATAATTTCTATGCATTTCTTTGTTTGGCAGAACATTACCTTTATGGAAATCTGCCTTCTATTTGTGTTCTAGTCTCCAAAAATACTTCATCTTTTTATTTCCAAAGTGATAAGTAAATGAACTCAATGAACAGAAACCAATTGTTAAAAAAAGATCATAATAAAATCACATTCATAAGCAACTAATAAGTCAATTCTTACTCATGAAGGTTTCTTCATAACAGACTGCATTTAAGAAGCCAGTCTGATCACTCTACTTATGAGACCGGGATTAAGCAAGGGCAAACAATGACTGCTGGTAAAATTTACAGCTCCTATTAGATGATTTGTGTATTACCTGATCTAAGGGCTTGTATAGGCTGCAAGATCAAAGCGCAGTGGAAAGCAGAAGGACTACTCCCTCAGTCAAGTTGCATTTAAATAGATCATCTAAAAATGCTAATGACCCTTTAGATGAATAAAATTTCAGGTAATTGTTAAGATAAAGGGCAAGAAATTGTTGGAGGTGGGCTTTTTTTTTTTTTTGGCTTATCCTTAATACAAATTGTCTGCCTTAAATTTATGATCAAATTAACAGGCAGAGAGCAAACAATGGAATTTCAACCTCTTCCTCCCGTGGTGTTTAGATCTAAAAGGAGCTGTACTGACAGTCGCGGGCACCCCTGCGGAGTCTGTTGGCAGCTACAGCGCTACGCTAACTCTCGAGTCAGTCTCCTTACTTTACATTCTGAAAAGATGACACTTTGCACTAAATTTACTCTTGTTATGAATCATATGCTGCCTGTTAACATAAAAGAACAAAAACCTACTTTCACAAAGAAGAATGTGCATCTCGGTATATTTTCCAAATATATTCAGCATTCAGAAATGTCACTTCGTTCTGGATGTGCACGAAAGTGATTGGAGAAGTAGGGATACGAGAGAGCAAATTCCTGGTGGCAGGCCACCTCGTGATGAATTCTTTCAGGCTCAAGTTTTTTCCATGAGAGGAAAATATAATATAAAAATAATCAAAACAAAACAATTTCTCCTCCAGATAAAGTTCAACATTTCCTTTTCCACACCTTACAACCCTGAAAACACACAGATTCATGAAATTGTCTTTCTTTGGGCCAAGCCTAGTAAATGCAGATACCTTGAGAAAAAAAAAAAAAAAAAAAAAAGGGCTTCCTGTTTAAACATAAGCATCCAAAGCTGCTTCTCAATTCAGCCGCATGTACCAACGATACAGAACTCCAGCACTACTTCTGCAAATAAATTATATTTTACTGCTCAAAACTTTTCAAAAGAACAGTGTAATTAATCTCTGTCAGAGCTTCGGCCTCCTTCTCGCTATTATGTTGGCTGAGCACCTCCAGAGCACGAGCATTCAATCTGTGTATTACGCCTGAGGGAGGAGGTGTATTTTGGGAGAGGAAAAACAAAAGGAGTTAAATAGCTATTTACGCTTTAAAATTACTCACTAAGTTAATTGTTTTACAGGACAGGAAGATGTTCTTGAAGCTACCCTCCAATAACATTTTTGCAGAAAAAAAAAAAAAATCTCCCCTCACAGAAGTAATAGTGCTACAGAAGTAACACTGCTGTGGCTCAGGAAAAATAAAAAACAAACAAACAAACAAAAAAAACAACCACGCAGACACATTCACAGTATGATCCATGCATCTGACAGCAACAACTCTAGGACATAATCTGATGCTTCTGTAACAGACTCCCCATCAATACGCCTTGTTTCTCTGTGCCCCTTCATGGAAGAAGTTACCGTAAAGGATTTTACTGTGTTGGCAGAAATACATAGGCTGTATGAAGACACTAAAGCACCTACTTCTATAAGCTCTATTCTGCAGTACAGTCTATAAAATTAGAGTTTTTTTTATGATCAGTTCAAGAATTAATAATGCATTTGTTACAATAGAGCAGACTGAAACATGCTACATACTGGTAAATGTAAACTATTTCAAGAGTATACTTTTTTTTTTTTTTTTTTGCTTACACCAGAACTTACATCTTAAATCATGTGAGTTCTTCTGTATTTGACAATAATGCAAATGAATATTTGTCTAATTAATATTATTAGATGTGTAATGTGCTTGTGTTCCTATAAGCATCTTGCAGCTGCAGTGTCTAGTTTAAACTTTCACTAAGAAGGGAGAGTGTAAAAATATTTCTTGGTCACACAAGGCATTAGAATTCTCCTCCCCAGACTAAAACAGACTTGAGATAACAAGCTCTTTATTCTACGAGATTCACCACACAACCAAGGTTTTCAAGCAACTGCAGTAGCTATTACAAAACAGTCTATATAAACAAAATAGCCTATTTTGTTTACCCACCATTTCCTCTTTTTCAAAGTTTTCATTTTATGCCATTCTTGCCTGAATTTGACAATTAGTGAGAAAGAATTGAAAGCACAAGTGAAAAATAAAAATGGACAGGAATACTTGCCTAGGTAGTAAGTTGTTGATGCAAGAACAGCAGTCCTGCTCACAAGACTTCCTAAGTCTCCATTGCAGAATTCTGGTTAGGAGAATTTGTCTCCAATTCTTAGCTCTGTTGTGTGAATCTTGCATAAAATAAAATTTTCAGGTTATATTTGCAGTTTACAGTGTAAAGATTGGTTTATTCTCTTATGACAAGGTGACTTACCTTTATTTGCCTGGAGAAAAGGTTCTCTGAGACTCAGGAAAACAGTATTACAATTCGTGTGAAACCATCACGAATTGTGACAGCTGTTTGACTCCAGGGGAAGTTTATGAAAATAAAGGTCATAAATAAGTTGTACTCACAGTTTGGTTTTCATAAAAAAAAAAAAAAAAAAAAAAAAACACTATTTTTATTTTATAATTTAAATGAATTGTTTTGTTTTATATGTAGGAAGAACTGGCCAGGTTTGGCCATCTAAATCTAAAATATAGATATACTGTTTCTGAATTACATCTACTAGACTTAATCACAAATCTGGAATTATTATTCACTCAAAAAGCCTGGCCATTTTCATTAAGACCAAGACAGACCATTTTTATCAAGTCCAGTAGAATAGAGCTAGAACCAGCTCAACCATCATGCCAATTCTCAGAGGTTTTCATGTGTTCCTGCACTCACAGCTGCTCATTCAATGATTTTAAGTGAATACCTTTCAGATCTAAACTAAGAAATGTCAAGTATCAATCAGCAATCACTGTTTTTAAAACAGTTTTTAGACATTTCTTTATTAGAGAAGTAACAAAAACCTTACAGACTAATCTGTTGATAATTACCTAAGTTATTTATCTCTACACAGAACCTGAGCCCTTTACCTCTGCTGAAGGCAACGGGATTTTTTTATTTTATTATGATACTGTAAGAACACCGAAGGAACAGTGGTGAGACACATACACACATGCATGTGCATATGCGAACACACATAAAGCTATTTTAGAGCTGCTTTGCTTTGCAGTTTAATTCCTTAAAAACAAGTCATATTAAGATATTGCAAGGCTACTGAACAGCATAAGCAGAAAACAAGATCAGCTGATAGATTCACTGGAACTACCAGAAATTCTCATTATAGTACCAATGCTAATATAAAACTTAAGTAAATTACTTTTCTAGAGACTATTTACATTCACTGTTATAGTCCGAATATACTAGGAGAGTTTAGTTATTTTTGACTTAGAAAGCAAGCTAAAATGTAAATGATTGCTTCAGAGAGCTCCTGCAGAGCCTCCAGAGCCCTCCCAACACTTGGTGGTGATCATTTAGAGCAGACCTTACTGAAGTGAATGGGAACCGAAGTGATGAGCTGACCTGCTACTTTACTACTACATTTTCCTCCATTCCCATTCTTCAGCACCACCACATCATTTCCTCTTTTAATCACATTCCTTGCCTAGAAAGGGACTGATTCCATTTCTGGGAAAAGAAATGCTTTAAAGGACATCATGAGCCGCCTTGCTATCTGCATTAATATTGCATTCCAGGACTGTTAGAAATGTGTTCACTTGAGCACTAAATTAGTTCCTGAACAACTCGCGTAGCTCGAGTGGAGAGCCAAAGCAGAGCGTTTCTGCTCCTTGCCCATTCACAGCAGCCCTCCCAGGGCAGCACGCGGGCAGACAGGCAGGTTGCCACTTCTAAATGGAGCAGCCAAATGGCAAGAAAGAGGTCACAAGGCATGAACTTGCCTGTATGCTCCACTCTCTCTTGACCAGTTCCTAGAACAAGCTGTGGCTTTAAAACTGCAACAAAACACAAGGTAAAAAACAGCAATTATCTCCAAGATAACCTTCTCTTGGTCAAACCTGGTCAAAGGATGGAAATGTTACTGAAGAAGGGAAGACAAAACACAGAGCAAGAGGTTGAGCATAAAACTTGTTTCCATAGAAATCTCATTGCTTAAAACAGTGATAGAAATCACCATGACAACTAGCCTGAAGAGTTATGATGCAGATGCAGTCTTAAAGTTTACTCTGCTGTAAGGATTTCAGGGCTGGTCAGACCACTGCACTAGCAGTCATACTCCTCGTGGGAAAAAAGGGCCCAGTTACATGCTTGTTTAATTACAGAATTGTTTTGCTGTTAGATAGGATTTTCTACGAGAGAATTCTCTCTCATAAAGAAAAGATTTTCACACAGATTTATGATTTTTAAATGCTGGTTTCAGTTGAAAGTGTCAAAGTTATGTTTGAGAGCTCTCTATAGAATAAAATCACAAAAACCATGGAAGAAAAAGAGGTTTAAATGTATTCTATTCTCATTCTAAACAATATTCATAATATTAAGAACAATACTCATAATATTGTTTTGTGCATCCAGTGATCATACTTGCAGGAAAATAATACTTCTTTCCTATTCTTATGAACCAATTGATGTCTTTTCTGCTGTACACAGTCTAAATTTTGAGTCTCAGTTTCCATTAAATCCTAACTGCATAGATGTTTCAGTTTCTAAAGTGGTAGAGGTCTAAGCAATATGATGGTGACCCCTGTCTGCTAACCATACTTAGAGAAAAATAGTTAGCTGATTAGAAGGACTTGAATAGTCTCCTCACTTTAATATTCACATCTTTATGACATTCATAAGGCATTGCAAAGCTTAAGGTCTAAACAGTTCTTAATTTTCCCTCCATTTTCACAGTAGTAATTGTGCTGCTGCTGTTACCACTTTGAGGCCATGCCAGGCACTAAAATGTCCTATTCTGAGCAACTCTGGAGAAGAGAGGGATTTAGTCTAACAAAATGTTGAGAATTATATTTTCCTGTGGTCCCTGAAACTCCACCCTAGCTGTTCTATTTATGCTAGACACCAGTGAATGACATCCTATCAACTATTAAGCGTCTGCTCTAAATAGAAATTTATGTCAATACAAATGGTGTATCTGGAGAAGAACAAATCTAATATTATGAGGCTTTCCAATCTTCACATCTTCCTGCTTTTGATGTCTGTATGCACTGTTCCTAAGACTCTAAAGTGGTTCCTGGCATTTTATGTAAGTTCAGAAAATATTTGTGAACCTTTAGCTCTGGTGGAATTTATGCATATGCTGAGACAATTCCCACCCTTAATTATATTCATAGAGTCAGTATTTGGAGGTACTAACTCGTAAACTAAGGGGATCTTTATGACTTTCAATTTCAAACATTTGGCCTGAATGAAAATAGGATATCTTGGCACAAAGAATTATTTATGCCTGTATAGACTTGGCATGACTGAGTATTTGCCACATGACAATCAAAAGCTACAAAATAAGCAAATTGAGGAATAAATGGCCATCTCAGTTTTGCCCAAAAGTTTTGCATATCATTAGCTCAATAATTTAGATTTTTGTGATGCAGAGATAGTATTCCAATAGCTCTAGAAAACCACGATATTTGGCATGTGACAAGGTGGGAGGGAATACAATAGCCTTTCTCCAAAGCAGATTAATTCAATCTAATTGCATGCAGTTGTATTCTTCTTTATTGTTCTAAATGACATTTTAAATGTATCAGTTCAAAAAGGAAGATGAAAATTTTTATATCACAGTGATTTTTAAATCTTATACTTTTGTTAAATGTAGTTTAACTAGTTGCCCTTTCACAGCAGCCCTCCCCAACTAGTTTCTGAAATGCTATATAGAGCATACACATAGGGTAGCTAACTTTCTCTTTCTTTGTATTTTTATTGTAATCAAGAGAAGGAGAAATTTAAAAATGAATATTTTTGCTTTTATCAAAAATAGGTTTTTTTCCTCATTCAGTTAAGAACATTTTAATTCTGCTGCACACAGCCTATCACTCAAACTTCCAGGAAGCATTTGTGCAAGTTAATAGGAAAAGGATAACTGTTGCCACAATGCAATTTTACTCAGCATCTTCAAAAGCTTTCAGAAACCTCTTGTTTCTTACATTGAGCTGACCTGACGAGAACAAACTCAGGCCACATACAGCAAGCCAGAAAGATGTACCCCAAAAAGGTAGCATATTCTTATCTTGCTAACAAGTTTAATGAGGTAAGAACATCAGATAAAGAATTTAAAAAAAAATTCAGAAAAAGGAGATGGTTGCTTTCATTTTATCCCTTCTGTTGGGCATATTAAACCTTTTGGTAGTAGACGGAGATTTTTTTTGTCTACGTAAAAGTGGCTAATGGCCATAGAGCTGTCTGCAGCTGCCATGACTTGTAAATCTGTACCTTATCTGCAGGGTGTTTACACCCCTTCTCATCCATACGGTCGTGCTCAGGAAATGCAGCGGAGTGCAGGAGGCCTTTCACTCCCTGGGAAAGCTCTCCTGCACTCCGCTTCACTTTCAGGGCTTCCTCACTGGAGAGCTTTCTGTCAGCCTTACCTTTCACTCCACTTTAAATATCCTAGTTATGTCTTCTTAGGGAATGTACCTGGGTGGAAGCGGATGAAAAAAAAACCCACTGTACTTAACCTCCAGCTTCTCATTAACAGACACTGGAATTTTTCCTCAGTAAGCCTAGTAAGCCACCTACATACGCAGCCCTACATAGTCGCTGTGACATTCTGCCTCCTGAGGCAGTTCTCGCTCTCTTCTTAGAGACTTCCTGATAAAAGCCACAGTAATCAACATACAGTTCAGTTTCAATGCATAATTTCTATCTTCTAGAAGAATGGGTGATTTTCAAGGCCTTTAACTACCAGGGAAGTAAATCGCAGTCTTGGGCCAGACCCAAGAGAAAAATGCTAGTCCTTCCACCTCATGAAATTTGGCTTTAAAATTATTATACTGATGTGGAAGGGAACAGTGAAGAAATCCACGCTCACTGTACACAGCAGAAACTGCCACTTCAGGAATCACAGATACTGACATACAGAACAACCCTACTCTTCAAGGGACCTTCTTAGGTAGGACCTTGCAGTGAGCAGTACAACTTTTATTCCAGGGATGTACCACTCGTAAGCAAAATTCTTTGCAGAATTAGAGAAGTATTTCATTTTTATAAGACTAGAACAAGTTATTAACTGATTATATCCAAAAGCAACCATGCAGCAGCCTCTCGGGACTCTGCCCTGTTTGCCTGCAGAACCATATTTGTCACAGAGAGACTTCCCTGTGGAGGACTTTGGGTGGCAAAACAGCTGATGAATTCAAATAAGTCATCCTTCATGTTGGGAACTGATGCAAAAATCTTTATTTTTTGATACTCTTCTGGTGAAATATCCTATTAGAGCTCCTGGAAGCTGATGCAAACTTAGCACAACACCCAGCTGCTGGTCCGAAGTCACCCAGTACAGAATGACACTTGGAGGGAACGTGGCTGCCAGAGTCACTTTTTAAAGCTCATTATCAAAATTAGAAGTTCAGAATGATGACAAGCAAAACAGCCCCCCAGCTCATGGCATTCAGTAACCTACACAAACCACATCAGCATTTACCGCCTGGTACTTATAAAAGTCTTCATAAAATTCCAACCAGAACCTGCCACCCTCAGATTGACTAAGGCAGACTGGAAACCAACTTTTAACCTCTGTAAAGATGATCTCTTATTACACAGGGCTTGAGGAAGCAAGCCCACTGGCCACCTTGTGTCTGAAAGAAGCAGACAGCCATAATAATCTATTAAGCCAACAGCCATTTATCCAATATCCAAGAAACCAGATCAAGCACACCACACATCACTACCAGAAAAAGAGCTCTGCAGAAGATCAAGTAATATTAATCAAATAAATAACACATGCTAGCAACAAAAAAAAACAGACCAGATTCTGTGCATCTAAATTATATACCATATATATAAGGAATATATATATATATATCTGCATTTCAGAAACTCACAGACATAAACTATATATGCGTGAATATCTGAAATAACATGCTCAAGGATATTTTCCTGCTATAAGACACTTATGATTAAATACTATTTAGGCATATCTTCTCATTTGTTACCAGCTTCTCAAGGAGCTTTTCAGAGAGTAAAGGTTAATGTGCACTTGGAATTACCCCGTTGATTTGTCACCTCACATTTATACGGTTAAGTCTGTCACAGGAACCAATACATATTTAACATCATTTGAGTAAAGGCTTAGCAATACCCTATGCTATATCATTTGGCAGAGGTCACTAAAGTTTGGAAGTCAACCTTTCAAATCCACTGTATGAGGCTATTAAATCCAAATGTTTAAAACAAGATCTTATTAAGATTACATAGCTAGCCTAAGGATGCATACTCTTTTACCTACAAGCACTGCAAAGTGTCTTAAACAGTCAGTTTCACGTGAATTCTGATTTCAAAGATTCACTGCTTGAAAGTCTTAATTAGGCAGCTGTATCCTAATGGACTGTTTAGTCTCCTCTGAACTCTAATTTCCCGAGCAGCTTGCCAGTCAAAAATACTTTATTCT
Organism: Crypturellus soui; assembly: GCA_032275445.1. NCBI lineage: Eukaryota > Metazoa > Chordata > Aves > Tinamiformes > Tinamidae > Crypturellus > Crypturellus soui. Next base: position 1,067,930 of record JAUBNY010000278.1, on the reverse strand, counting down.
TCATACGTTCTCAGTTTAGGTTATTTTACTCTCGTAAATCACCCTCAAATTATTTCTGTCAGCAGTGTGTCAGTAGCACGCTTTCAAGTTGAAATCTCTCGTTTATGTGAAAGACATGCTGAGAGTCTTCTATTTTTTGACTAGCAAAATAGAGAATATAGCCATTAAATCAGCCTTATTACTACCTGCAGCAGTCTGAAGTTTCCTGTCACCCCTCATTGTTAGTGAGCCCTGTAAGCAAGAAGCACCATCTCACAACATCTAGAAGACAGGGGGTTTCAATATGCTATTTTCCATAATATGTTTCTTCACTGCTGTCAGAGTTGCAATCAAATGACATACATAACCCCAGCTTCCTTAGGTTGATCCATACAGAGTTCTAAACAAAAGCAAAGGACATTGTCCCTGTGATCAGAATTCAGCATCCTGGATCAAAATAAAATGAAAATTAATAAATACATATATTCCAAGCAACTTGAGTAAATAAATATGTATAATTTTAGACAAAAGTTTTTTTTTTTTTTTATGATTACCCTATATGACTGTGGCATGTATAGTAGTATAGTAGCAATATTTGAAATGAAATTTCCAGTGTTTAATGGGAGCATAGGAAACATTTTCTTAGTTATGAAAATTCATTTAACCAGTGTTTTTACAATAAAATTTACAAGAGAATTTACTTACAAACCTACATTTTCTACTCACTGCTACTGTTACTTCAAAATGTGACTGGTTCACTCTAATACAGGTCTTTGCAATGTCTTTTCACATGAAGATGTTATTTACTATTTCTACTGAGTAACAACCTTTTCCAACTTAATGCACAAAATTCATTAAATAAAACAGATGAACATTATCTCTTTCTGATCAATAACCCGCTGGTTAAGTACTTCATTTTAAAACACAGTTTCAAAATACTGTGTGTCCTCCCAAGGTTTCTACCAGAGAGGGTAGTACTCCAAAATCCTTATCTCAGAATATATGAGAGAAAAATATACTCTCAGTTAGACATGCTTAGGTTGTTCCCCTTCAAGAAAAGTTTAAACACCCACTGGAGTAGGCTTAGTCTCAGGGTTCCCCTTGTCAGGGATATTCCTCCTAGGTCCCATTTCCCTAATCAATGTATCATATTAATATATTCTGTGCAAACAAGTGAATATTTACATTTCCAATGGAAACCCATGAGATTAGAATAGCTTCTTTAGGAGAGAATTAAAAATTGATTTATCCCTTAATGCCTAATACAGTATAATATTAAAAGATATTTTAAATGTCTTTAGAGATGGGACATTTCAATTTCCTGAGACAAAGAGGGAATAGAATTGGTCATTTATATCTCCTTATGGATGTTCTCTATGTTTAGTCTTAAATTGTCTTGCTTATCTACATATACAAAACACTGTTTTGAGAGGAAGCAATTCTCTTTAAAGAGGTTTTAATTCTAATTTCATACATTCTCAAAGGAAACAAACACAGTTTTAAGTGCATTTGTGTTTTGATCAAATGGTCCTTCCCTTGAAATGTATCCAGTTGGACATAGAGGAGGAATTTAATACAAGTACTTCAAAATAATAAAAAAAAAACTATTTAAAAGAAACAAACTCTTAAAAATGCTACATGGAAACCTTACAGCCAGCAGGACTGTGCAAATCAGATGTGACATGTAAGTCCAAGGGGCAGCTAGTTAAACGCACCCAAAAGCCATTAAACTCCTCTTAAATCCAAGTACTGAATATTTAATGAGAAAAAAATGCTGTTGATTCTGTAAAAATAAACCATTTTCCCAATTCATTTTTCCCCCTTTCTCTCCTTTTTTTTTTTTTTTTTTTTTTTTTTTTTTTAAAAGAACTCACAAAGGCAACTATACTAGTGCTACTTGTGACCTGCTACGTAATGCCAGGCTACTATACCCAAGCTGCTGAAGAGAGCTTCTTTCATCATCATTTCATCTAGACAGTGTTCCAAAAAGGTACTTTCTAAATGGCCTTCAGAAAAAATCCTCTTTATCAAACAGTGATGAAAAAAGTCCTTCTCTTAAGAACAAAAAAAGCAGTGCTGCAAGTAGCGGACTTGATGAATCATTAGCCCTTCGGTGCACTTTTTAGTTTACAAATTTCACAATGGTGAAGAAAAGGTCCTGGCAGATTTCATTAATTATTTCTTGAAAACTTTATCCCACAAGCAGGTAACATCATAAAATAATAATAAGCATAGAATATAGTATTAACAAATTTAAGTGAACATTTGGTTAACTTACTGATATCCTTAGCATATAGCAAACAGAAGTTATTTAAGCACTCTGTCTCTCTACAGAGGGTTTTAAAGCCTCTCTACGATTATTAAGAGCTAAATTTTTAAAAAGTTAAAAAAAATGCTTAAGTGAGAGAAAAAAAAAATTCAAACAGATTGTAACAATCCATGACACTTCTCAGAGGACAAGTCATATGGGACAATTAATGTCATTAGAGAATGCAGAATTAATAGCCCTCGTTAAAAGCATCTGGAGAGTTTCAGTGCCACGACAACTGTGTCCAGTTAATGCCCAAGTAGAAATAAAGGTTATAGTCTCTTCTGCTGCCTTTACATTTTGCTGAATTAACTTTTAAGTACAATTTTCTTGTGCCTCATAGTTACAAAAGACATCTAATAGGATAATGGCAAACACTAGATTAAAATGAATTATCTTACAGAGATACTAGTCAAAATAAGAAAACCTCAAGCTGTATATTTTGACATTCAATGCCAGGAAAAAAAAGTGCCTTCAGAATTTACTAGTTAAAAATGGTCCTTTTGGTAATGCATGTTTTATATGTACTGAATCTCTATATACTCTTCTGATATGCTGTAAAAGCTACTGTAAGCAAATAAAGTAGACAAGACCTGCATTAATGGAATTGGCATTATTAAAAAAAAAAATCACAGTTTTCCAAGTCCTGTCAGAAGTTCTATCAGGTTTAAAGACAAACCAAAACATCCTATAGCACCAATTAATTTGAATTAATATTTCATTATTTTTCTTAAGAACGCCTACATAGATTATATATTCTACTTGCTGTTCCTACGTACTGCACAAAATGAAGAAAATAAGAATTAAATACTGATTTGCTTGAGCAACAGAAGGGAATTCAGAGAAATTGTAAGAGAACATGAAATAACAGACTATGCACTGGTGTAGAATAATCCCACATCACATGCCAGCTTACGATGTCTCTTAAATGGAATAATCTGGACAAGTTTAAGGGGAAGGGTAGTCAGGAGTCTTCAGATTACAAGGATTTGCTATCTCAATTTAGTATGGACAAAAGAAATCTGTGCAAGTCGCAGCTGCTGTGTGTTCTCATTGCTCTGTTTTCACAGCAGGGCTTTTCTTGGGGAAAAGCAATGCACAGGAACATCACCACTGAGCAAAATGCAGGGAACAAGACTGACCGCAGGGCATACCCCATCCCAGTGAGACCCTACGTGATGGCCACCTCCATGCTAAAACCTTCAACTTGGATGTTTTTTGCCCCAGAAGCTGCTCTTCCCTCCAGCAGGGCAGCCCAGGTCTCGACATGTGCCCGCATGGGCAGTGCTCACGTGCTAGCGAGCCCTGAAACGGGACGTGCAGCTAAGGAGCGAGTCACCAGGGCAGACCCTGAGCTCTATCAGACCTTCCCCTAAGTCTCCTCCGTGGTAAAGGTGGCCAAGACTGAGGCCTCAGCACATCGGGCAGGACAATCTTGTCTTGGGGCTACTGGACCTAGCCACTAGGAACTATCAGGCCAACCTCTGAGGCAACCACACGAGGAAGAAAAGGGTGAGGCCCACTCTCCTCCCACATCCTTTCCTTCTTTTGTTATTATTATTTAAACTCTCATGAAATCAAAAAAAAGAGTTTTGTTTCACACAGGATGCTGTCTGGTAAAACTAAGAGATCACAACAAAATGTGATGGACGGGGTTGGGGGAAGACTCATTGGTGTTGAACTGCCACCTGGGGCAGCAAGGAGACAAGGACCATCCCACCTGGGACACAGAGGCTGACTCTCCCCAACCTGGGCTAGTGGCCCAACCTATGGAAGACATCTCTAATTCTATCAAGGAAAAAGTAAAGAGGGGGTTATTTTGTATTGGCTTTCTAAAAACAATCCAGCAGAAGAATTTTGAGTGCAGAAATAATACTAAAAAGGTCAAAAAGCGTGTGCGCTGTTTCCAGTAACACACTATAGAATCTCTCTCAGATCATCAGCAACCTAATTGAGTCATTTCAGCCTATTAACACACTGACATATGACACAAGCAGTCTGAAAAATGGAAAAGCTCTAAAGGGAGGTGGAAATCCCAGGTTTGCTCTCTGATGACACATCTGCCTTCCCCTGTCCCCTCATCCGGGAAATGGCAGCATTGGGCGATGGGGTTGGAAGTACTGAACAGGAAACATGCTGAAATAGGAAACTTAAATTTCTCAAGGTCATTGATTAAAAATCAGTCATTTCATTTTCACTGATCAAGCACCTTTCAACTGCAATTTATCAAACTCAGAAAGAATAAAATCAGACATATTATCTCCTCTAGACTGGATATCATTGGACATAAAATAATCTAAAGGGGTATAAGTCCTTCAAGTACAATTCCCCATTAATTTAGGGAAAAAGCTACATAATAAGCCAGGGAAAAACTCATGCAATAGCAAAAATGGTGTTCCTACAGTAATATCCTTTAGAAGCCTTTTGTTTGTAAGGGCATCACCTCATTCCAAGCTACAGTCAGGGACAAGCCATGAGTTTCAAATAACTGGACGTACACCTTGAGAAGCTCAGGACACACTTAGAGTGCTTCATATCTCCCACAGTATATGCAGAAAGGAAGTGCAACAGCCACAAATAAACTTGGAAGAAATTTATAGTTCCGAAACTACAAGCACTCAGACATGGAGAAAATGCTCAGGGAAATGCTCAGGAAAGCTCAGGGAAAGAGGATGGGGGGAAACATTCACTTTAAAACAGCATGTTTTTACTTTAGGCTCTAATAACATGGAGATTAGACCCAGATAATAGCGTGAATTCAGCTTTAGCATTTCATTTAGACTATGGCTAACAAAATTAAGGAACAGGTGAGAGGTTACAGTAATTAACTTGATGATTTAGGAATTATATTTGCAAGTCTCATAATTCAAAATAATTAACTGTAAGTGGCTTAGCTCTTCACGAGGACAAGGGTGGGAGCTGAAGTGCTGCAGTCTCAAAGCCATTGCTGCTGGAAACAACAGATTAACAAGTACACGGTGAATTTAGATCTAAGACTTCTGATAAACCTGAATCCTGTATTAGCTAGAGTTATCAAAGGAAAGTGTAAGTGAACAGTTGTAACTTGTAGCTGAGAGTTACATGTTTCAGGTAAAATAGGATAATCGGGATATGTAAGAAAGCCTTCTCTTGTTCCTTTCTTTTTCACATCTTGTTAGGCTATTTAAAAAACACACCACATTCTAGTTACTGATATTCAATCAGTTGCTCTTCAATTTTAAAGTAACTTGCTTCTTATCCTGACAATAAATTCAGCAGAAGGTTAAATATATTGAAGTCAGTGCCATGTAGAAAGCAAAGCTGCAGCCCACTTGGCTAGATGTGTTTACATGCACTATTATAGTTCAATCTCCTTCCTAATTTCCAAAGCAATGTCTTTTTCCTCCTCTGTCATTTATTTTGAATGCATCATGTACACAGTTGCTGATTACTTTTCTGCTAGGGATTTTAGCCATCTGTGCTAACACAGTTGCTGAGAGAGTCGTATACAATAGGAAAAAGAGATAATAGCCATTTAACATGAAACAACAATAAAATATCTAAATTTGTAAACCCCAACTTTGCCTAGAGTTTATGATTAATGAAGACTAGTGCTTACTGAAAGCTGATTATGTGTTTCATTCTGTGTGAAGCCTGAGGGGCTGAGGCTTAAAACACTGAAATCCTTCAATTTAATATCCTTCTCAAATTAACTTTGTGGATTGAAGCACTGAGTCAGCACAAGCCGCACTGCAAAAGCCAGGCTGGATTTTCCTTTGTCTCGATGGAGAAGCGTTTGAGATGCTCAGCGATTCAAGACCGCCCAACAGCCCCAAATACTGCATCTTCTTTGAACGCAATCTCAAGGCGCCCTATAGACAGCTCAGGGCCTAAAGCAAAGGCAGCAGCTCCGGGGAGTGCGGTGCCTCCAGACCCATCGCAGAGGCCACCGCGGCTCACGGGCAAGGCCCTCGCTGCTGCACGGCTCTGTCTCTGCACCCTGTTGGCTTCCCAGGACATCATCCCCGGCCATGCCTGGCTCCAGGCAGTGAACGTAAGAGCAGAAGAGTGCCAGAAATGAAAAACAAACAAAAATACTTGAAAGCAGCAAAAACAATTAAAACCTACAGCGCACCTTGTATGCAAAACAGGAATTCATTGCCTCCCTTGAATAATGCTCTGTCAAACACCACCCCCATCATCCCACCCAAGACCCAGATAGACCCATGACCACACATTAAACCATGCAGTTCAGGGCAAGAAAGCAAAACTACATCCTGTTTTAAGAAGCTGCTCAATAAAAAAAAAAAAGAGAGAGAGAGAGAAAAAATAAGGTGCCAAATTACCTCTGCAATTACTTTTTAAATCTCCTGCAAGTGTTTTTCTGTGATTTTTGTTTGTTTGTTGTTTTTGGAAAGTGAGATGTTTTCAAAGGAAACTGTTTGCAGTAGGTTAAAACTGGAACAATCTTATTTTCAGCATTTCCATTTTATAAAGCATTTCCAGACAAGAACATTGAGGAGGCAATATCCTCAACATTACCTCTTCCTCTTGATTCCCTCAATATTCAGTGAGGGAATCAGAGCTGTGCTTCTCAAGACTACCTCTACCCTTCAGTCCTCTAAAATGGAATACTTTATTCAATTTTTAAAAAACTGAACCATAGGCAGACGGGCCAGAGGAAACACTAAGTCTGTTTTGCACACTGACAACATTTTTGTAGCTGTGCACTGTGAACATCTCAGAAAGGGAGAAACACAGCACTGACCTCCAAGAAATTAAATTGCCTTGTTGCTATCAAACTAACAGCTGTTTCTGACCCCACTATTTATTATTTTCATTGCTTTCTGGTGGGTTCTACCAACTTCCTACCTCACACAATGCACTTGAAGCAAAACAACTTCCTTAACTTGTGTGCAATCATTCTCAGTTTGTGAAGGAGGAGCTTCAGCTCCTAGATATTAACATAGTTGCTTTATTATGATCAAAATTGCAGAACAGCCTAGGATGGCAAATATTAGAGGTAAGAGTGCTCAAAAGCATGAGGTTTGATCACTACCACAGAACCTGGTAGCCAATTGTTTTTTATTTTATGCAGCATCAGCAGGGCCACAAGAGCTTAAACTTCCCTTTTCTGTCAGCAGCTGTTGCCTAAGTAATAGTGGGAGGAATAAAAATTAATGCTGCTGACTCAGCACCATGTCCCATCATCTTAACAAATGATCAACTGAGTTCAGCTTCCTCTGAAACTAGTTCTGATCTTAGCATTAAGCAGCCACTCCTTGGTGACTGTAAAGCCTCCTCTGTGGCTCTCCACACGTTGTGGTTAAGAATTCTACTCCCAGGCACAGGGGCAAATTCCAGCATTTAAGACACTAAATACATTTTATATATATATATATATATATATATATA
>JAUBNY010000278.1:1046048-1058041 GCA_032275445.1 Crypturellus soui | reverse complement strand
TATTTTGTTCCCTAAAATAAATCAAAACTTCTCCATGTAAAAAAATGAGTTGAGATTTCTGAACTCACAAAATGGAAACACTTGAGAATCACTAAATTCCAGTTTGCCCAGCTTCTCCTTAAACCAGTTTTTCATTTGATTTGTTTCAAAACAAAAGCCAGAAGAAATGAAAGTCTCAATAACAAGTAAATGTTAAAAGGCAAAAATCAGCTAGTGTGGGAAACAACTGCAGGCTGCAGGAGATATCCCATACTAAACTATGACATAAGAGATTTTCAAACAGCAAGAAAAAACAATAGTAATCCTAGTACATTAATAATTGTAAAAAAAAAAAGTGTACAAGGTATGAGAATCTACCTTAGCAATAACAGCGAGAGCTTCTATTTCTTATTTGTAAGAAAAAGACAAAATGTAACCGTATTGTAAGCCTGATGCAGTTCTTTCCCTCTCCTGTCATAAGCTAGGAAGCTCCTGATTAAAACCAAATCCTTAGAGCGCAAATTAAGAGAGTCATCTCAAGATTCAGAATTGATTTTCAATAATTCTTATAGCACTGGAGGGACTCCAAAGGCTGCGGCTATATTTAAAACCAGTGAGATGACTCAGGCAATCTCCATCCCATCAGCCAAGTCCCATTGCAAGTAAGAGAACAGGAATGCCTAACCCAGGTCCATTAATGAAGCTTTTAGTAACATTACATAGATTAAAAAAAAAAAAAGTTTATGGCAGCTGGAACTTAGCAAAGTTGCTTGATAATTCATTTGGCAAGAAATTGGTGGGGAAGGGGCGCAAAGGTTGAGGTGCGCGGATGAGATTTTTGACATTTTAGTGATCTCTCAGTGACCTGTCTGGGTCTCTCAGCCAGGCTCCATTCCTTGTGGATTACTGTAACAGGAGGATCCCCTAGGAGGTATTGATGGTGTCTTGATTCCTTGCCGTTATAGGAAACAAAACACAGCTACGATGCACAGCCCATTTCCATTGCCTTTCTGGAACACTTCAAACAGTGGATGCTATTACAGAGGAGCACTACCACAGCAGCAAGCTTCCACGGGCTATTTTATAATTAATATGAAAGCCAGGACTCAGTGATGTAGAAAGCTTTGCTATTTAATAGGGACTAGAGTACAACTTCCCAACATTTTAGACTCGTATCCTGTGTTTTAGGTACCATCTAGATACTCACTCCATCAGCTACAGAATCAGTTTATAATTTGTCACTGGTTGTCCTGAAGCCAGGTGGGGATGGTTAACGGGTTGCACAGAAAGGGATACATCTACGCTGAGTAGAAGGGCTGCAGAAACCCCGAGCTTAATGCTAGTGGAAAGGTGTTAGGAGAAACAAGGGGGATTCTTCCAAATTATAATAATGAGAGAATAGTGTACTGTATTTCAAATAACTTCAATATCTGCAGGATTAGAACTTTCAAGATAAATGTCCCAGTTTCTCCAAGGAGAGAACTAACATGTTGGTTTCACTTTAATCGCCAAAGCTTTTCAGACTGGTATCCTTATGGATGAGGAAGCATGGTCCAGGTAAACCAATGAACAAGCATATTTAAAGGAAAGTTGCAAATACTTTTATAGTAATGCCATTTGGTTTGCAACATGCCATTAAAGCTGATATAGGCAAGAACATAAAAACAGTCAAGTATGCACATTTTGAGCACCTAGGGTAATAGAGAACTTAGAAATAATCTCCAAGAAATGAAGATAAATATGCTATACCTGGGGAAACGGTATCTTCATAGATTATGTCAAAGATGAGGACATGCATAATTGATTTAGCTAGCTTAAGACAAATGAGATACATGGGGAGCCAAGAAAGTAATAGTTTTAAGGAACATCTATTAAGCTTAACTAAGTAAAACAGTTTAGAACATGCAGAGTAGTTTCATAATTCAAGTGCTTTTATTTTTATATTTTCATTAATGGATATATTTAAAACCATACAGGTAAAGGAAAAGTTTCAGCACAAAAAAATAAATACTGGAATAAAACCATACAAAGTCAGAACAATTTGCCATCTTGAGTTTAGGGACCAGTTCACACTGCAATATTTCTAATAAATGCAATTTTGATTTTGTGCTTAAAGCAAGGAACTTAGGCTGAATTTTAGTTGATAGTAAATATTTACATTTCTTTAAGGATTCTTATCTCCAGACTCACATTTTGCATGGTACAGTTATTCTTTGAGGTTGGTGGGATTGGTTTCCCTTTTTTATTTTTTCTTCTCCTTTAAGATGTGTGTGTGGCAGGGAGCAGGGGACAGGACAGAGAAGGGAACCTGTCATTATAATTATTATTTTTTATTATTATTCATGATGATATTTAGAAACAAATTTGAGCTCCTTTGAAAAAAGGCATGAATGCTCTGACTTCACCTTGAGGAATAGCTGCACACAATATCTTGGCAAAGGCGTCTCTCATTTTCTTAAGAAATGCACAGTAAAACAGGAGTTGCGAGACAACCACTGTAGCCCAATCTATACAAACTGTCATTATAGATGTTTATGATCTGGAAAATCTTTTCATCTCCCCTGTTTTGTTTTTTCCTCATGAACAAAACATCCTTCTTTCTATTTATGGCATTTAGTTTTTTTAATATATAACTTTGCCTATATTGCTTTGTCATTCAGTGAGATTACGCTGACCCTTATTCTTCACAGAATGCAGATCAAAAACATCCAGCAACTCTGACTGATTCAAATTAGATAATCAACATATATATATATATATATAGAAATGATTCACATTATCCTTTTCATTGTCACTACATATATATATTCACTCAGACTTCTCATTTCTGAGGCAAGGAGCATGACTTGGTCCTTAGCGGAGAACAGAAGATACCATCTGAGACAGCAAATGCATTTGGCATAAGTACAACACGAGGAAATCCAGACCTCAGCAGGTTTGCAGCTCAGAGCCTGCGCTGCTGCCGCGAGATGCGATGCTAAATGCCAATGTCCATGATAGATAGCACCATGAGGAGGTGATCCTCACCTTTCAGTTGAAGGGAGCTTTCAGATCCGTCTTCCAGCTCATATTTGGGGAGATTAGAAATCCAATGAGCCCATTAGAGTCAGGGAATGTTAACTTTAATCATAGCCCTTAGTGGAGTATTGACCAGCATGCAGAAGTGGAATATATCATCAAAATGAAATCATCCTTTTCCCTTGACTTATCACATATGCCCATATCCTAAAGAAGTTTTATCCTAAAGTACTTTCAGAGTTAGAAGATCAGGTATTTCCAAATTAGTTAGACTCCTTGCCAAGAACATGAAGAGGTTATAACAGTATACACAGTAAGATCTCTGATTCCCAGTATAAAGTCACATTAAAAGCAGACAGAGATTAATTCTATTATTTCCTGATAGCTTTTATACTAAACCCAGGCCAAGAATGTTTTGAGGACAAAGATGATGAGCATTTCCACACAGCAGCACGGGGAACAACAGATAAAGCAATACACAAAAAGAATTCCCCCCAGAAAATCCAGGCACTATCCCTGCAAAAATAAACCTTCAACAACAGTTCACTTAGAGCTGGGCTGGTAACTTTTGTAACCAAGATCTTTATCACAGGAATGAAGTCTGCCTTTCCTTAAAGAACCAGGGAATTCAAAGATGTTGCTTCATTAAAGAGTCGGGGATATAAGGAATGCTTGTACATGAACACTGAGTTATACATCTGAATGCATTAGCTGTTGTCTGTCACTGCATTTAGCCTGGAAAGGATGTTATTTACTCTGACATTTTCTACATTCAGAAATGCCGGATAAGGCATGAGCATAGACTGAGACCAGATTCCTCTGCGTGCAGGAGAGCAGAAGTCTACACTCGTACTGACAAAATCCTCCAAGCTCAGTCAGTCAAGCTAAGCAGTTATTCAGCTTGCTCCTCCGACTGATAGAAAAACATACTTTTGTAATCAAGTGTGTCCAGACAACACTTTTTATAGGGCAACTTCCCACGGGTCAAACAGATCAATAGGTTTGGTCAATCACAAGAGTCACATTTCATGAAAAGTATCAAAATATTAAAAAATAAAAACTATGGAAAATAAAAATAAGGGACTATCTAGCTGTTCCAGCAGAAATACAGACACCATTGAGCATGACAACACTCATTTTAAAAAGTGATACTTAACCTAAGACATCTAATATCCCACCAACACAGAAGGGAATCTACAGCAGGGTGAGAACAAGAACAAGCTCAGACCCTCTGGCAAGATACCTGGTTCAAGCCCTAATTCAGTACTGCAGGCACTGGCTTTCTACAGACAACTCCTTGTCTTTATATATTTATTTGTAATCAAGTTTTTAAGCTATGATTTAACCCCTACTTCCAAAAATGCCATGTTTGAAAGTCTGGGGAGTGTTGTGGCCTCCAAATTATCTGATGCTATTGACTTCTAAAAGGAAAAATAGAGGAAGAGAAAAGAAAAAAAAATGTAGATTTTTCTTCCTTCCATTGGATTGCTAAATGTAAAATAAAGATGAGCGCCCCAACCTTCCCATATATTTTGAATAGCTTTATTCTGATAGGATCCTTTCTATATGAAACTTAATCTAAGGGCTATCCCATCTGACATAGTGCCATGTTGACAGCTTCAGTTCAAACCAGCACAGATCATTTGGTTCTCAGCATAATTAATCAGCCATTTACACTGCTCTAGATCAAACCCAGAGGCCAAAAACTTCCCCCAGGGCTAATGGGATTCCTTGCTCTATTAAAACCATTTTCTTTAGTGTTTACCCCATTAACGTGTTCTCAAGATTAAGTCACTGATATAAAAATGGACCAAAATTTTCCAGAAGAATATACTGAATTTTTCAATATTTACCCCCACTTTTTTTTTCCTCCGCAACAAATCTCAAAGACTTTTTTTTGTATGCACTCAGTAAAAGCTTTCCAACCAAGGAATTTAATATAGGCCCTGCTCCATTAAATACTAAGCAAAATGCTCTACTGAGGTCAAAAGAATCATCTGAGTATTTAAAGTCTACCTTGTAATATTTTACTAGAAATAATTCTGATAATAAACAGTATGCCAAATTAATGCAGATTTTTGTTTTCATTTGCTTACTCTTTTACATAAAGAAAGTCCTAAACCTTAAGCACATATTTCTACCAACAATAGCATTTTCATAATGAAAAGTATGCCTGAAACTTTTCTAGTACAGCTGTGATCCAATAATGCTGATCTTGCCAGTTTTCCATTACCAAATTAAGGTCTAGAAGAACTGAGGTAACAGACCGAAAACTGCATTCACTTTTCATTAAGGAAGCAGTCTAGCAGCATGTATTAACATAGTGTCTACTTTAAATCAAGTGACAGAATTATTTGGAGATCCAGGAGTCCCTGGCTGGTGGCCCAGTAAGCACAGATTTTTCAAACCAGACAGGAGTGACAGTATCATTTACTATCACATTTTCCCCCACCCTCTCTAGCATAAAAGAGCAGCTATCTTCGATACTCGCATTTTTGAGTCAGTATTTATCCCTGTTCCCCCTATAACTTCAAGATAACTGATGTGCTAAATGGTTCCTCTAGGAGCAGGAGCTCTTAAGGACATTAAGCTCCACCAGAACAGGCAGGGTTGAGCCTTCTTCCGAGGGACTTGGCTTTGAGGAGAGCAAGTTACAAACCCTGGAGAGGAGAGACCTGCCACCAGCTCCAGCAAACACCTAGGGCTGCGCCCCACAGCCAAAATAGCAATTTCTAAGACTTAACTAAGAAACAAAGCACGTGAGAAAGGCTCAATCTTCTGCCAAAATTGAAAAACAAGGAGGAAAAAAAACTCTATAGAGGCTTTTTAATGCTATGTTGCACAATAACACAAACATGCTGCTTCCACCCTTTTCCCAGCCATGTACAGGGTTTGTTTTAGCTACAGGACTAGAGAAAAATTCTCAGTATTGCCCAACAGGGAAAGGTTCTCATGCACCATGTACCTGATATCTCACATGTCTGTCTTTATATTTCATCTGAAACTACAAGCTTTATATTCATAAAAACACAAGGGGAATATAGGCAATGCATTTCATGGACTGAAAAGTAAATAGACAGGTTTCATGCATTTTTTGTAGCAAAGTACTGTATTTTTGTTCTCTCCTGAAGAACTTATGTTCTTTGTATTGTAATTTCCTTTAACCTTCAATAAGGCATTGAAACTGAAAATATATTGTTGTTCTACATTCACAGGGAAGGAAAGAAGAAAAAGAAACTGTAATAAAAGATACAGCAAAGCCCCAAAGTTGTCAGTTTTCCATTACTCTACTGTGATTTTTCTTTGTTTATTATACAGTGCATAACAACTTGGGTCCAAACGCTGTAAGCTATTATTAAGAGGAAAATTTAGCAGCTTTAGCAACAGAAGGTTCCCACCACCAGATGATAAAAAATGTTACAAAGAAAAATTTTATTGCTGCCTGATCATTGCAATGGCAAAATCGAAACAAGACAATTATTCTATTTCTGTTCTTTAAAAAAAAAAAAAGAAAAAAGTTTGAAAAATAATTATATATTTCACCTTGTATTACTTACTTTAGGCAAAGGGCAACTATAACCAAGCAACTATAACAAACGATAACAAAAAACATAAAATAAGTCTTCCCTCAGTAGCACAGCTGCACCAACACTGCTTAAAGTACTCGATGCTTCTGCAAAAAGCGTTAAGTACAGGCACCTGCCAAGCTCATGGAAGAAAACTTTTTGCTAAGGTTTCTCAGCAGAAACACTTCTACCTGAGGAGGCCTCCGTCAGGCTCCATGGAGAGCACGAGGGAAAAGGGAGGGCGGCTGCTGCCTCTGCAACACGAGCCAGGGACAGAGCCAGTAAGTCAGGGCCAGGACCAGGTCCCGAGATCAGCCAGCAAGTCTGTAGCTACGAGGCAGGTCCAAGGCCAAGCAACAAAGCCACGTCCACACATCAGGACCAGAACTAAGAAGGAACAAGACCATTGCTGAGGCAGCTGCAACGCCTTTGCAACTCGGCCCAAGTGCAGAACAAGTGCGAGGGCTTCTGCTTAAGCGCAGCTTCCAAAGGAAAGGGGGACAGCTCTCGGTGAGACTTCATTCTTCAGAATAGTTCTCGTCAGGGAGCTGGCTGGCGTTACACTCAACCAACTAAACTCCCGGACAGAGTGGAGCAGCACACCCGGGGCCCTTACAGTTGCCATTTTCCTCTCCATTACAAGCAAAGTTTGCTTTTGGTCATGCTAAGAGGCAGAACACCTGACTAGATGAACTGAATTGTTTTCAAGAAGTAAACTGCTCGAGCAGCTGTGTAGAGGGGGATGCACAACAACACTGTGGTACCTGCTCACACAGCAGCTCCCCACTCCGGGCTTGAGGCAGGTGGTGCTAGAGACACAGCCCTCCGGGGTGGAGGAGTCTGCTGTACTGCAAACCCCAGCTTCTAAGATCAAGACTGCCCTCCCAAATACCAAACAAAAGTACAGTATGGGTCTTATAGACATTCCATAATCAGTCCATAGAAGAGCAACACTTTGGAGATGCACTAATGAACCCCCTCAGTGGCAGAACAGCACTACTGCCGTGCTTCAAGAAGGTTGCCCTTGCAGACCCATCCGAGTCACCCAAGTGGTGACCGACCTGAGGTCAAATATCCTGCCCAAAACACAACCCCTACCAGTTAAGGAGACTCTACTCCTCAATCAGATAGCAACTTCCATGGTTAACCTAGACCCTTGATGTCATCTAGCAACACCCTCATTTTGTATTTGAAAGGACAGCAGTAACGGGCTGCCTGTTTGATCCAAATCAAAGCATGTAGAGGGCAAATGAAGGAACAGGGGGGACAGCCATACAGGTGAGGCCCCCTCTGCTGAGGAGAGAGGTTCCAGTCCTTGAAACAGTCATATACATATGTGTATTTGTTGTTTACATTTTTAATTAGTAGTTCACAAGAGTAAAAACCCACTAACAAGACAAAAACAAATACATCATCTTTGTTACTGTCTCCTAAAATGCAGGGGAGTTGTTTACTAAAACTCACCATTTTCTACACTTTCACCAAGTTTCTACAATTCCAGACAAAACTCAGCATTGAAAGAAAGTTATAGTTGTGTCAGAGCACTAATATCAAAGAAATTCACAAATAGAAAATATACCATATGTCTTGCTGTAAAGTAAAAGTGCCTGCAGACAATCTCATCAGTTTTGTGAGAGGCACATCAGCCAGGCCTTGAAAGAAATTACTGCAGTTCTGTTTGAAGCAGAGAGTTATTGACCAAATAGATTTGGAGATCTTCCAGCTTGTTAAAGGTGCTAATGATTCATGTATGCAATTTTTGAAGAAAGAAATGAGCTTCAACAGTGTGTTTGATTTTTCTGTCAAAAAGTCAAGCTGCACTTGAGGTTGTGCAAGTACCGTTATCTGTCTGAACGTGCCAAGACGCTTAAGTGAAAAATTATGATTTGGGACCCACCCCTACACCAAACTTACCTTCAAGAAGCTGAAGATATATACGTGGGTTCTCCCTATGGAAAAACTCACTTTTAAACCAAGTAGATTCACATTTGTGTCCAGCATCACTGTGTGATTAATGTTATTCCAAACAGTATTGGAGGTTCCCACCAAAAAAAAGAAAAAAAGAAAACTGTTCTTTAATTTCATGCCGAGTTTAGCACACATCATCAAAAACCTTGTGAAGGAAGGAAAGAACAAGGGAAGAGCCTATGCGGAGCAATACTGCATGTGCACATTTTACGAGAGCTGCCAGGGCAAAGAAACAAGCAAGCAAACAAAAATGAACAAAAACTTTACCATTAGAAAGGGGACAGGGTGGGGAGATAGTCATCTTGTGCAGGAAGACTAAATCTACTAATCGTGCAGAAGATACCTATATTTTGTCTCATGATATATTATCCTTTTAAGATTTCAAAAAATTTTAAGCTTTTTCTTGTCTTTCAAGTACAAATAGGTTTAAAAAAAAATCACAAAAAAAATCAACAAGGAGCAAAGTGGTAAAAGATCAGAATCAGAAAATTGGACTATGCTATTCATGAAAACCAAGGGATAAGTGAAAAGGCCTCACAAACAAGACCACATAATCTGAATCACAGCCCAGAAAGATACGTGGGTAACTTCAGACTCTTGTTTTTGAGCTTACAGATGAAATTTTCTTCTTAATGTCCTACCACATTTTCATGACAATAAAAGGGGGAAAACAGTCTCTTCTCACAGTCTTGAAGACATATAGGAAAAACTAAATCACAACAAGCTGTCATTATCAGCAATGATGCATCAATCAGATCAGCACATTAAAAAAAAAAAACAAGAAACAAGACAAATCCATTCAGAAAGAAAGCTAATGTGTATATGTTATATAGAAATGCACATCAATAGTCTCAAACTATTCAGTTTTGTTCTCTGAAGGGAAATCAGTTTCTCAACAAGGGAGAAAATACCCTGCGAAATGTAAAAATATGAAGGAAACTTCAGAAGAAAGATCAGGTTCACTACAAAAATATCTCTTGCAAGTCCTGGTAGTGTTTTGTCTGGGGAAACCCTGATCAATTGAAGGCAAAACCCATGTGAGATTTGCTTTGAGCCCTAGCTGTGTATAAATAAAATAAATGATTGCCATGCAAAGAACACACACTAAGTTAATCTTCTTTAAAGATCACAAAAGCATAGTACAAGGAAAATAAAATTACTCAAAGCAAGATTTTCCACATGAAAATTTGACAACAAGCTGAAGCTTAAATCAGGAGGTATTTAAATTAAAACTTGGATTTGCTGTACTTTTTAGTTTTACAATTATATCCCAAAGACACAAGCTTTTTTGATAGCAAAGACTGAGCACATCATTCATCATCCCGTGACCAATACACCTGTACCAAGGGGGCTCTCACAGGGCAGGGCTGACTCGGAGCAAGAGAGCATCACTGCAGAGACCTGCAGGGCCAGGGCAGGCAGGTGCAGGGGTGAATAAGGTTTTAACAACCAGCAATGAGTCTTCAAAGCGACCTTTCAAGAAGGCTGGCACATTAACGTAACCAAACATCAATATTTAGGCCAATAACAGGGAGTTCTTTTTGACATTTTCAAGATACTACTGCATCAGGCCAACTAAACACACCGTTTATCTGTTAGTTTTTATACAGAAAGTCCCGGAAGCACAAGAAGAGTTGGAAGAAAAAAGAAATAGTTACCTGAAGACATAAAGCACTTGGGAACACCAGTGTCAGGTGACACCAAGGAGCTCACTCGCACATGGCCCGAGGTCCTGATAAGCTCCCACCTGGCCGGCACCTGATTCAACCATGTCCCCCGTGGAGCCTCCACGCTCTCATTTCTGCTCCCAGCTGCTCATCCACCCTCCAGAAAAGCCCTCGTACAGACAGCACGCTCTGAAATAGGTGCTAATGAGCCAATTAACTGCCTTCCCCTCCGCACCTGCAGAGGCAGCACAAGGACTGGGCTGCTGTATTTGCTATTTGGGGCCTTATACACTTGCTATTCACAAATACTTTCAGCTGTATTAAACACCTGTCAGGAACAGAAAAAAAAAAAAACACACACTCCAAAGAAGTAAAAGCAAATAAATCATCAATGATGGACAAATCTCAAATTGGCCATGACTTGCTAGTTTTGCAGGAAGGTGAATGCAGGAAAAAGAGGCCAAAAAGCCACAGGAGGAGAAGCAAAAACCAGTCAGAATGTGCTAGTATGTTCAGGTAACTTCGTCTCATTGGTTTATGTTCAAATAGAAATAATGAGAGAGATTTGTTTTAGGTATCTTAAAGTCTTTAAAGAAAAAATTCAAAGCACCAGAGAAAGAGGGATCGCAAGACAATGGAGAAGGAAAAAACACAGCTCCGTTTTCATAGGAGAGTGATGCACTGAGTTACACTGACATACTTAACAAATACAGTTTTCCTGAGGGAGCTGTTAAAGCCAGTTAAATATATCTAATATGTTGTGCAAAGGTCATGTTTCATAGTACTATCAGTTTGAAATCAGATACAAAATGAAACTGCCCTGTACCTGACTCTGATTCCTGAACACCATGCATTAGCAGCAATAAAACCACCACCCTCACCACCACAAAAAAAAGTTAAATTACCAGAATGCGAGGAAAGCAACTGAAGAAGGTTACTCTCGAATGAGCAGATTCCCTTCCACAAGATCACCAACATTAAAGTAGTTTAATTCTGGAATCGTGTAAAGCATTTGCTATTTTGACAGATTTCAGTCTATCCATCCAGGCCCAGCATCCTTCCTGGGAGAGCGATTTGGAGAAGCACTGAAACTGCAGAAGCTTTTTGCGATATTTCCTGTAAAATAACACATGCTATTTAGGCTTGTTTTTACCGTCTTTCAGACAAAAAAAAATACTGTGGAAACAGATGGACATGTCCAGAGGGCAAAGACGAACACCGGTGAAAAATCCGTTCTTGGGAAATTTAGATTTTCTAAAAAAAGTGAATGCAACAGTGCATCTGGTCCGTGCATCTGGTTAGAGCATAACATTGAAGACACCATTGAGCTGTCTCTTCCAAAAGACAAGGTGCAAGCAATAATGACATTTGTAAGGAAATGCTTATCTAACCTACTTTCTTAAACTTGTCATAATTAAAAATAGGTGATAACTTAAAAGCAAGTGTAAAAACAATACTTTAATCTAACGAATTTTTTATACATATGCCCACGTGTGTAAGAAACAAGTTTTGAAAACTGTCAGACTAAACTAAAGAAGTCTCACATGCAAGGCAATTGAGTCAATCTATAGATCTGCAATTGAGTAGTCCTTTCACAACAGGACACATGAAATTGGACTCTAGCAGTTTGCTGTACTTTGATGCTAGGAAAAAAAAAAATCAATAACTGAATAGATGTCTTTGACATGCCTGTACGGGGGTAAAAGTGTCGTGTTGTTCTCCTAAAAGGCCTGTGCCGGAGGACTGTTTTTGCCCAGAGCTTAGGGGTGGGTCTGTACAGACACTGGTCTTCCAA
>JAUBNY010000278.1:999613-1013465 GCA_032275445.1 Crypturellus soui | reverse complement strand
CCAAACACCTGCCTGAGCATCAGCACCACTTGTGAGCAACAGGAAAGGGAATCTCAGGCCAAAAAGCAAACTGGAGCCCAGACGGCAGGAGCCGAGAAGAAGCTTTGCTCGTGTGCATGTATGTGCGTGGATGAGTAACGTATGGAACCAATCCTGCTACAATCTTCTTTAAATCCTTGCAGATCAATCAATGTGTGGCTCTTATTGTAGCTTTGCAACCCGCGGCGCCTGGCTTTTTTGGAAGTGACACTCTGGGATTTATCTAGCGTACTTTTGGAACAGTCACAGACGATTTAACTTTCTTGGAATATATTAGTTTATGCTGCTGCTATAAAAGATCCAAATTAAATTCCCCACAGGGATTTTTAACTGCCATACTAAGATGCAGAAAGTAATTTTTTTTCCTAACAACAGGGACTACAATAATGACTGTTGAATTTCATTTTGATAATCACAGATGTTACCCAGACAAAAGAAAAATTCTTAATGAGACTTGGGGTGAATTTTTTTCCCAATTCGATAAACTTACATGTTTTCAAAACTGTTAATAGTAAAACTGTTTCCTTTATTATAAGAAACTGCTTTTCATTTTTTTTATTAGTTTTCCATGTTGCATCAGATTCTCTTCTATATGTTGCTCTTAGGGCCTTCTACAACTTTTTGTAGTAATACAATATCCAAACACATTCAGAAATACGGGTGAATCAGAACGGAATTCACACAAATCTGTTGCAGGATTCAATCTATTCTAATTCTATTGCTGTTTTATGTGTGGCTACAGCAATGTAATTGAACAAAATGATAAATGTTTTATTTTGATACAATAATGAATTAAAACATTCAATTTTTTGAGCAACAACTACATCGTCTAGAAAAACAGATGAGAGCTGTTTAGAAGATAAGCTGCTGAACAGACTAGATTAAAGTAATCAAATAAATATTCTGATTGTATTTTAAAAATAGTGGAGAACTATGCACCTAGGATTTTTATTTATTTTAATCATTAGAATTCTTTTAAGACTTTAACCTTTGCCTATACTTTCCTTGCCCAATTCTTTTTTTAGAATTCTTTTACTAGAAGTAAAATATTGTAATGTACAAGGATTTTAGAAAACTGTGCTAATTTGGTAAATTTCAAAAGATACTAAAATCTGTGTGCTGTTTGAATGCGCATAGAGGTATTTTCAAATTGATACTGACAATTTTAAATTTTTATTTCACATAAAGTTTAATTTATGTAATCCTACTCAAAGTGCACAGTACACTTCTAATTTCTGTTTGCCAGGTAGATATGCCCAAATTCTTCTATCAGTGTGGGAGATGTCATTCAACAGACATAATGAATTACACTTAAAAATAGACAAGAGAATGCTTACCCCATGCTATAATCAGCATTGAGTTGATACGCAGGGTAAAAAAAAATGCATACTTTACATAACATCCCTTAAATACTGCTTTGAATACAAACTTCCAGCTCTTTTATGAATTTCTAAAACTAGAGATTATATTAATATATAATTATACACTATGAATAATGCTATATACTCTGCCTAGCTCCTGAAAGACCAGCAGAAAAACAAGTGCAGGTTCCTAACAAACGTTTGGGTGGTATTTGCAGCAGTACAGGGAGTCGAGAGCGGGAACGCCATGGGCTGATGGCAGGGGCTGGAGCGGGGCCCTGCTTGATGAACAGAGGAGACGGCTGAGAGCCACTTGGAGGGACTCGTGAGGCCAGTTACCTCCCTGCTTCAGCAGCAGGTTGGGGCCTCTGGAAGAGGGAACGGTGGGAACAGGACGGTAATTAATGATTACGAGTGTGGCAGGGAGTTGCTGGAGCAATAGTCAAGCTAGAGACAAAGTACTGTTTAAAATTCTCTGTAAGGATGTCGAGCCTGATGATAGAAAATTATCATGAACTCCTAAAATAAACCAAAAACCAGATTATCTGATTGCATAAAAACCTGCGCCTGACAACCTAGTAAACAAGGAACACTATCTAATTTATATACGGCCTAAAATACAGCAGCTGTAAATTAAAGCTACAGATATATCACTTGTTCTGCTCAGGATTTAATGCCAGTGCAGGCATCAGGGATTAAAATGTAGCCTCAAGTGAATAAAGGAGCTACATGCAAACTGAGAGAATTACTGTTACTATGGGGTGCATCGCTTTGTACTTCATAATTTGTGTTTGCCTGTGGCATTTCAGCATTGTGTGTCTTTCCCATAGTGTTTACTACATTTTAATTGATTAAAGGAATAAACTTCATGCTCAAGAAAAGCAGAATACATCTTTGCGCACTTAATGAGATCTTCTAAACTACATTCATCTCCTTTAGTAATTTAAATGTGAATTGGCTGAAGAAGAATTAGCCATTTTATGGTGTACTGGAGTTAAATGAATGATGATTATTTGGTGATGTAAAATTAATGCTTTTTAATCAGCTATTGTTAGCGCATCTATTTACATGCAATTATTTTCCTCAAGTATTAAAGGCTGCGGAAGAAAAGTTTGCCAATAGCAATAGTCTGTATGAAAGAATATTCTTCCTTCTATTTTCGGAAAAATTAATTACTATAGCTTTTTTTATTTTATATAAAAAACAAGATTATAAGAAAATCTGGAAAGAGAATAGTAGTGTCAGAGCATCACAGTACTCCACTGCCCCATATAGCAACTTTTTTACAGTATAATCAGAATTCGTATTACAGGGACTGTACTGAGTCTGTGAAAGCCATTTAAAACCCAACCAAAACCTCCAGGAGGATATTGGATAGGCCTGAAAATATTTTGTAGATACCTAAAGCTGATGATATAATATATGTATCTGCATCCATAATACATTATAGTCTTTTAACAAGCCAGAATTACTGATCACTACTTAAGCTTTGCAAGTTAATATAACACAGCTGAATTACTAAGACCAATGAGGCCTTTGTAATTTCTGTTCTATCATTTAAAAAAAGAAAGAGACCCCCTCCATGAAACTAATATCACACGTATTCAGAAGACAGGCTTTGAAAGACTAATCAGTTCAAAAAAATAAAAATAAAAATCAATAAAAATATCTTTGTAGTTGTTTTCTTGAATTCAATATACTCCATCATGAGACCTGAAAATGTAAGATATAATTCTAAACTAAGAGAGCCTATAATATAATTTTTAATCTACAGCAAATGTAATAATTCCTTCAAGATGTAAAAATACTTTTTTGTAAAAAAAAGAAACAAAAAAAACCCCAGTATTTTAAGGGCAAATCAAAGCTGATTAATACAGAATATTCTGTTAAAGTTCTGATAAAGAATTATACTGTACAAGTGCTCTACTGGTCAATGCCAGAAATACAATTATGTAAAAATACAATGAGAAAACAAAAATACTGAGCACTCCAATAGGGAAGCTGTTGTTTGATTGCTGTCTTTGCCCCGGGAAGGGTTATTACTATCCAACCCACTGGGTTTTTTTTTTTTTTTTGTATCAAAATTGCATTTTTGCTTTTTTTTTTTTTTTTTTTCCCACCCAGTGATGGGTCTTACCCAGGTTGCACCCCAACAACACAGAGTTGACAGTATAAACATCCCACTCAGTCAGTGAAGAAAAGCAACTATCCAGGTGTACATCTTCATACTCATATTAAGCATATAGCAAACCTACAACTAATTTAGGCTAATGCATCTTTCTTTCAGATGCACACGTACCTAGGAAAGGAATTCTTCATACTATTTGGATTATATGTTCCTTTTAAGTAAGAGATAATAGAAATACAAAAAAAAAATTGTGTTTATATTATTATACAATTAATACTGTGAAGCAAGCTAAGACTGCCTGAGGAGTTTAAACCAGCCTCAAAAAATCTTTTATATTGAAATTAAATTGCTACCATTTTGGGCAAATCTTTTTACCTCACTTCTCTTACCTACCAGGTGATAACGCTGTTTTTCACAGGTAAATTCCTTCCTTTTAATAAATCCTCAATTCTATAGCATTTTGCTAAATAAAAAGCTCTCCCTATTTTCAGTAGGGATTAATACAAGGAAAGGCTGTGTTCTGTAGAAGACCAAACTGGTTAATCTTAATGGGGCCCCCCAGCCCTAATATTTATGAATGCATCTCTGAATTATTATTTTTATTACCCTGATGTGTGCTACTTTGCTTTTCAGTTTCTGTTATTTATAGCATAATTCCTCAAGGAATAAGTGCACACAAACATACGAAGGATCTACGAACTCGTGCATAACATTTTGGTTTGACTTGTGTTACCATGGGGATTTAGATACTAATGTTATATTACTTCATTATTGGGCTGGAACCCTCTGAAGGCACTCTCCACTTTTCAAATCATACGATCTTTATTTGATAAGGAGCAAGAAAAAGACTGCAGGACGAGCTCAAATCATCTTTAGTCAGTAAAAAAGTGGCATTGCACTAAATATGCTTTGCTGATATATTTATCATGATTTTCTTGTAATCTACACTAGTAGAGCGTAGAGGACATGCTTAGGAGGCACAGCAGCAAAGTCACTATATTCTCCTCTTTGAAAAATGTTGTGGGAGAAAAGATTGCAGTATGGCTATTCCTGCCACGTAACCAGACCCGTTTGACTGTATGAAGTTAGGCTATAAAACTGATGTCTCAAAGGCGTGGGGTATGATCTGCTCTTTCATCATTAGAAGTGGTTACATCAAGGCTACCTCAGGAAGGAAGGAAGGAAGGAAGGACAAGGGATGAGGAGGAAGCTGGGAAGACATCTAATGATTGGGCCTGATGACACTCAGGAAACCCTTCACACACCAGAGGCACCAAGTGCTTCTCCTGCTTGAGAAGTTCGGTGGCAACCACGAGACCAGGTCCTTTATTTCGGTTTAGACACGGGGGCAGGATACCAAGAAATCGGGATGGCAATTGGGCGAGGATGGGACAAGTATTGTCTCACAGCAGTGCAGAGAACCAGCTGGGAATATCAGGAGGTTTCTGACCCAGGTGGAAACAAGGGCACTCACAGACCTAACCCTCAGGCACATGCCTGAGTTTGGGTCTGCACACACACACTGTGAACAGCTGCAAACTTGAACATGAGCCGGCACTCAAAATACATTATATTTACACCCTTAATATAGCAACATGAGGACCATTTCTTCTTCAGCGGCCTTAAATTTCTATACTGAGGAAGGGGAGGATGTCTAGGTTAAAGCTGGAGACCAGATGGGAGAGAAATCTTTGCCAACCTCTACAGCAGGAACAATGATACTGACCGGGTGAACCGCTGGTAGCCCCCAGGGAAGCGACACCAGGAAGGAAGGAGACTCGTACAAACCACATCCCTCGGACCTCATCCCTCACTCTACACCTTGAGGACAGAAGCAGATTAAAGAAGAGTTAATATTCTCAGTTCAAAGCCTAAGGTGCTTGCCAAGAACTAAATAATATACTTTATTATAGTCTTCCTCTAACAGCAAAGAGTTTTCCAGAATTTTTATAATAAATTTATTGAAGTAAATCAAGGTGTTTTCTGAAAAGGCATATTAGAAACTTATTTATCTTCTCAGACTACAATAGTTCTTTAAGCATATACATGTTTTCTTCATTTGTAAATAAAAAGTTTCAAATAACAAGTTTAATTCCTATGACTTTCAAATTGAAAATGGAAGCAACTCTAAAACCTTTTCCCCTTTTCTGAACAAACAGGAAAACATATTATCTAATATTGAGATTTTTTCCTCCTTTTGTCTTCCCATGAAAAGTATGGCAAGGACAATGTTAGATGCTCAGTAGAAGACTAATCTTTGCTCTAGGGTAGCATAAATCCATGATGGTTTATTTATGAAATAGAAGATGTACTAAAAAACTGTAAAAATGCAATGTACTTTACCTCCTCTTTCCCCTCTCCCCTGTAAAAAGTTGATCATGTACAGCTGTACAATTTAATTCATTTCTGTCACCATGTTAGCTGAGGTCAATGAAGCCTTTATATTCAGCCTTTGCAATCACATTTCACAGTTTGTCAACTATTTTCCTTCCCTTAGGAGGGAAAGTTTAATTTGTTCATTTAAGGGAAAAATACATTTGTCCATTTAAGAATAAATCTAACTGAAATACTCAGGTTAATATGCTGTTGTTTAAGTGGAGCTGTGTTAAAAAGGGGCTTGTTCAAACCTAGACAGTGCCCTGGTTTTGATAAAATGCTTCTTATATGCTTGCTTGTCCTTATGTTCCACCATATGTCATTGCCTGCAATGATGTTGAGTAATACTGCTGTCATATTATTTGGCATGGCTGCTACTTTAATAGATTGAACAAATATAAAATTATTGCCTTAAATTAATTATGAGTATTTTTGCAGTCTTGCAAATATGGACACTGGCATAAAATAAACAAAGGATTCTAGAGAGACTCGTTCCTATAAACAGTACTTAAAATCGTCTTTTTCGAACGAGGAGGAAGAGCTGAGATATCTTTTGAATGAGATTTCAATTCCTGGGGAAAACTTCTGTAATTTGCTTCATGGTTGTAAAAATAATATATAACCCATTTTATTAGTTGAACATACCATTTCTTGAAGTTTATTTTTCTCATTATGAATATAGCTATCAAATCTATACTGAAATGCGTAGAGTATGAAAATAAAAGTTTTCTTTGAAAAATACAAAAATACTCTCATGTTATTTTAACAAAATACTTCTTAATTAAGTTACTTTTCTTTTTCTCCTTATTTTGTTAATTAAACTATGGTTCATTTGTACGAGACATTTTGGATGACAAAACTATAACTGAAAGGAAATCATTCCAGAACTATTAATTTATAAAAACTGTTTAAAGAAATCACAGATGAGAGGCTGCATTAGCAAAATTATCATTCTGATACTTACTTTGACATTATTTTCCTTCTCAAGTATTCATTATGATCTATAGTTGAAGAAGGGATATCTGGTAAGTTTGGACATCATTTTCTCCAGTACCTCCTTTTCTTCATTTTTAATACTAATTATCCTAGAAAAAATATGTGAAGTAAAGGAGACAGCTTTTAAACACAAAGGCAGCAAAAGAAAAATATTCTCTTACTTATTACCCCTAAGATTTCTCCTCTGTGGTCAAGAGGCTTTGATTAAAGTTGTCGCTGGGGCAACTCTCTCTCGCTCAAACTAGACATTAATTTTTATATGAAGATTAGTTAGCAGAAGAGGGAATACAGCCACAGTTACTAAAATTTGCAAAGCTCATCTTGCGCTATTATTTTTTGACACATAGTAACCACTTTTTTCACTGCTGACTATATTCAAAGATTTAGTGTGCTATAAGATCCATTTCACAGAATCACAGAATGGTTGAAGGTTGGAAGGGACCTCTAGAGATCACCTAGTCCACCCACCCTGTTCCAGCAGGGCCACCTAGAACACGGGGCACAGGGTGGCATCCAGGCGGGTTTGGAAGATCTCCAGAGAAGGAGACTCCACAACCTCTCTGGGCAGCCTGTGCCAGAGCTCTGTCACCCTCAACAGTAGGGTGACAGTTCTTCCTCATACGGAGATTAAACTTCCTATGTTTCAGCTTGCACCCATTAGCCCTCGTTCTGTCACCAGCCACCACCGAGAAGAGCGTGGCCCCATCCTCCCAACAATCACCCCTCAGGTACTTGAACATCAAATCTCCTCTCAGCCTTCCTTTCTGCAGACTAAACAGGCCCAGCTCTCTTAGTCTTTCCTCATATGACAAACGCTCCAGTCCCTTGATCATCTTTGCGGCTCTCTGCTGGACCCTCTCTAGAAGCTCCATGTCCTTCTTGAACTGGGGACTGCCCAGTTCTGCCCAGAACTGCACCCAATACTCCAGATGTGGCCTCACCAGAGCTGAGCAGAGGGGCAGGATTTTTTTTTTTTTTGTAATTTCAAAGAATGTTAACAATATTTTTCACTATATACAAATGTGTATTTATATATATATATATATGTGTATATATATATATATATACACACACATAGGCAGTAAATTCTCTAAGAATGTATCTTTTAATGAAAGCTATAAAAATATGGCATTGGGAAAAATACATTTTAAACAGAACCTTCAACACTGATAAATAATTCAAATTATAATGCTGCCTGATTTTGTTCCTCCTTTTATGACCATTATTTAGCTTTCAGATTGGAACTGGATGAATAACATCTTGGTTTTGGTATATGGCTCTCGCTACTTCTTTGAAATACTGCAAATCAGAAAAAGAAGAAAAATGTTACACCCCTATCCTCAGACTGCTATCCAACTGCGCACAAAACAGCAGCAATGCCTCCTATGCCAATATTAAAGAGTGAGTACATCAGAAAGAATTTAAACACCAGAAGGAATACAGTGTACCATTAAATACACTTTAGTTTGGAGGAATATTTTATCTAAAGGTTAGTACAATTTTGGTGGTAGTACTAATTTTATTATCAGTGAAGACACTTCAAAATATACTTATACTTGATGGGGGAAAACAAAGTGCTAGTTCCAAAGAATAAGAGAAAGGTTATGGGGCTTATCATAATTGTAAGTATGCTATTAATTGTATCAGGATGGTCTGATTCAAACAACTCTCTTCATAAATACGGGAAATTGGAAAGCATATTTTTAATGAAATATTTTCTAGAAACTTGCTTCAAATAATATTGAATCCTACCCTTTGAAGGAAATTGGCAAAACAACAGGAATGACTTTATTCATGACATTTTCTATAAAGATTTTATTGTGCACTCATAAGCTAAGACAAATATACAGGATTAAGGTTATTGATTTGAGGTGTGAAGGAAGATTTTTTTTCTTCAGCACTCACTGCGATCCTCTCTTCCCTTTCTAACTCACCCCACAGTGAAAAGAGAACACCAGGGAAGAACAGGATCCTGTTTCAAAGAGCTCTCTGGAAGAAAAATGAATATGGTCTCTGCAGTTTGAATAAATTAATACACTGTTCAGCCAGTCCATAGATTTTAGTTTTCTAATCTTTTTGTAAACCATTTTTAAATCAAACCAAAAATTAACATTTTTTTGTGTGTATTTCATAGAGAAAAAAAATCTTTTTTAATCCCGCTTTGCTGAAAACAAAGCACTTTTTGCTTCATTCTTTAAAAGTAAAACTGTGGCAGGGACAACATCTTTATGCTAGAGATACTGCAGCTCACAAGAGCTTGAATTTCCATTTGGAATTGGGACGATTTCTTTTTCCTTCACACAAAATTGCTTCCAGGACAGTAGCTGGCCAGGAATGTACTGAAGAGCTGTTTCCAACCATCTGATGCACAGGATGAGCATGCTAGGAACATAAAAACTACTATATAAGACTTGAACTTATATGAAAGATATATTTATGTGACTTTAGGCTGTCTTTTAGTGCTTACCCCACAAAGGGGTAATGAAGCCTGAATGGCTTCAATATAATTTTAATGCAATAAAACAAAACACAAATACATCTCCAGAACACCTTTACCAGGGCCAGAAAATTATGTGTTAAATGAAATAAATATAACAAGGCATACTTAATCTCAGCCCTAGAAAGCTCAGTTTTTGAGCAGCAATGAGGCATTCTTAAAAGGAGGCTTTAGGACAGTCAAGCAGGGCAGAGCCGCCAGGGGCCTGACAGCCTCACCTGAACCTTTCTTCATAGGCTCCTCACCCAGCACAGCCAGCAGTTCAGCATCCGACACACTGCAATACTGCCTACTTCAAACTGCTTTGAAGAATTTCTAAGAATTCACTGTAAGAATTTAAATCCATTTCTTACAAACTGTTGAAGCTATTTCTACTGCAGGCAACTTGACTTTTCCATGCTAGGGAAAGTTCAGTGACATTACAAACACAGGACTTGTGTGGCCAAAGTAAAGCAGACTTTTATTGAAAATTAATTTGTACAATATGGCTTTATAGTTATCTGTAACTGTAAATTTGGAGGTTATTTTAAGTGGAACCTGATCTCTTCCAAACAGAAACTAAGAAAACTGGGTAGTAGTCCTTTCAGTATAAATCAAGTATATCAAGTATAATTCAGTAAACCAAGTATACAGGCTTCAGCTGTAACTGTTGTCAGCATTAGTCACAGTAGTATTTTTTTTTTAAGGCTCAGCTTCCCTAAAACTGAAAATGAAGCATTTTGTTGTGCAGTTTTGACATTTTATATAACACTAAACATTTTTCTCTTGGGCCTCTTGGTTTTTGATGCCAGAGATAGACAGCCTTGACTTCCTGCTAACTGGATATTCCATCAGCATCACTAGAGAAAGAACATAATTGAGCCTAAGCACTTCTCTACAAAGAAGAAAATCCCCAAGAAAACACTCAGTCCAAACATAAAAGTGTTTTTAACAAGAAAGTGATTTTTAACAAGAAGCAGATTGATACCCTGAACAAATCATTTGTATTTTGTATCTCCTTGATATTGCCCTACTGTTTCGACATCCATTCAACATAGGTTCAAAACCTTTCCTTATTTTTTTCCCCATTTAGCACAACAATACATATGGCCATGACCTGAGTAGGAAGATAATTTCTAAATACTTGTTTTGCACCTAATTCTCAGAAATTGCTCTTGTAATTTTTAAAAAATGTTTAATTTAAATGTTTTCCCCAAAACTTCCTGCAAGAATATTACGTACGAATAGGATTATTACTATACCTTATTACATTCACCTTACATTGCAAACATAATAGAATCATCTTAATATCTCATAAAATTAGGATTTATGGAGTTATACTCTATAGCACAGCTATAACTGTACTATCTGCACATAGCACAGTTGCTTTTTCCATTTATACTCTTACATTACGCATACTGTTAGAGTTCCTGAATACTTATCACAGTGCAAAGATAAAATAAATACTCATTGTACCTAGAAACAAGAGGGAAAAGTGACTCATTCATGCGAAAAAAAATAAAGTAAAAATAAAAAAAAGAAAATCATGTCTGCCTCTTGGGAATTGCTTCTGGCAATTCCTCATTGCAATTGAGACATCAAACAGATTTTTCTATCTCAACAGATATATTTTTTAATGATAATCGTTGCTCTCCTGAGTCTTTAGAGAAAATTTCATATGAAGCAGCAATTCTTCACAGCCTAAACTTTACAAGAAGACACAGCAGTTTAAGGATAACTGACTAGAATAAGTTCAGCAAAAGCTGGAAGAAAATTTATTTTCCACTGTGGTTGTTTCATGCTTTATTTCCCACTATTAGCGCTTACATCTAGCTGTGCTGTTATGGAAAACAGTGCATTTCGAAAGGAATAAACAAGTCAACAGGATTGTGCGAGCAGCCAAGATGGTGGCTACGGCATGATAGTGGCCTGGAAATTTAATTCCTTGTTTTGTGAACGAAGACTGTTTTGGTGCTGGAGGATTGACAGAGCACTCAGCATTGTTTTAATGAATGATGATTCTCATATCCTTGGTACTGATAATTATTGTGATTATTAGATCCAGAATGTGACGTACTTAATGAACTGAAACCACGGGGATATTACAGTGGCCATCCTGTAGAGTCCTTGCTTCCAGGGTATTGGAATACTCTTAAATTAGTTATTTTATCATCACTGTTTAAAATGAATTGAAAACCTTCCTCTAAGCTCAATAAATATATATAAAATACAGATTTCTATTAACTAGCTGAAGGAATGTTTACATATCTAAAACCCTATTTATCTTTTCAAACCACACTACTCAGTTTACTATCCTTAAGCCACAATAGCTACAACACAACTGTGTGAAGTACATGTTACATTTGATTTGGCTTTTTTTATATAAATACTGCGAGATTTTTACTTTACCTTTTCAACATCTGAGGTCTTAAGAGAAAATGAATACAATATTATCTTCTTTGTAGACATCTATTCATCTGCAAATAAAGAATGTCATAAGTTGAACAGAAAAATTGAATACTTACACCAACATGACTCTCTAAGACTTAAAACTCATCATGATGCAGTAAACATTCTGCTCTTCCTCTCTGTGCTGAAACATTACTGAATTAGGGATTCAACTTAAATACTGTGTAAACATCTATAACTGAGCTAACTGTGAAGGGTGCCCCTAGAGATGTACAGTGGGGGAAATTAGGTGTAAGTGTAGATATCTACTAGAAAAAGCAAGAAAATCTGTTTTTCTAATTTCTTTGTTTTCATCCTATGCAGAGGTACATCAAACACCTCTCAAAATAAACACTTCTTATATTCTTACTCTTAATCACTTTAATTTTTGAAAAATGTGTCTTAAGAGTAAATGGAAGCTTTAACTTTGTGATCTATAACAAGCTGCGGAATCATAAGCACCATCCTCCTAAACTGATCCACCTAATTTAATTTTTAAATGTTACTTGAAAAAAGTGTATTTTGGAAACTGCTTTAGATCATGAAGGAAGCTAATATTCCAGTTCCAGTCCATCTTTCTTTTCAGTTAAATCTCTTAGCAATTATTGTTGTGCTAGAAACAAATGTTGATATGCAATATAGTGTTTGCTGGTACCCATAAATCATTTGGCTATTTGACTACAGTTCCCTTTTTCATTTGAATGAACTTTCACTCCTTTCTGGCAAGGCATTTATAAATCACAGTCAACTTTATTTATTAGCAGTGTATTTTAATTCAACAGAATATCAGCAAGCCTGATCCCAGAAATGAAGGAGGTTAGAGATGAGAGGGACACGCCATGTATATGTATCACCTAATTGTTCATTTTCCATTGAACAATCGCCTCTGTGTGACAGCCATCTGCAGATGTGAAACTCCAAACTCGACTATAAGACCATTAGGTTTTTTGCTACATAGTGTCCTTTACACCAAAACAGAGTCTCATCGCAATCAAGCCTCATCAGAGTATTACA
Organism: Crypturellus soui; assembly: GCA_032275445.1. Classification (NCBI taxonomy): domain Eukaryota; kingdom Metazoa; phylum Chordata; class Aves; order Tinamiformes; family Tinamidae; genus Crypturellus; species Crypturellus soui. The sequence continues at coordinate 1,000,627 of JAUBNY010000278.1, read as the reverse complement.
TGGACATTTTGTGCAAGTGTATAGCACACTCACGAAACATAACACGTGTCAACAAACTAAAAAGGCAGAAGTGCTTGGGGGACTTATTAGGACAAGCAAGCTGTGTTCAATTCCTGCTTTTCCCAAAGGCAATGTAACTAACTAACTGTTCTCTACTTCAGTTCAGAATTTGTAAAACGGGGTCACAGAAATGCCCATCTCCTGTATAATCTCATCAAAACTATATATCTTGAAGAAATTCACATTCATTCAGTGACAGGCATGTTAGGAGCACACAAGTGTTTTGGACAGAAAAAAAGAAATAAAAAAGATGACGGTAAAAATATTCCTTACTAGAACACATGAACGATACTGGTCCAGACCAAGAGCTTATGTAGTCCACTAGTCTGTCTTCAGCACACTGGAAGGGTGCCTAGGACACAGTAAAAACAGGGTAAACTTATATGATTCCTTCCCTTTTATAGGTTCCCAATGGCCAACCAACCCAGAGGATTTCCTTTGTTTATTCAGTTGTAATTAATATACATTATGGACATGTTTCCTTAGTTTCAGGAATGTTCCCCAAACTGCTACGCCACTGAAAGTACCCAGAAGCCAGGACAATAAGAAAAATCACCAGTTGCCTAGGTTGCCTCGGTCACCCTTGTTTTATTTGTATGATTTTTTTTTGCTATAGAAACAGAGTGCTATAGAAACAGAGCAGTCTTCATAAGTACCCTTTTTTTAATATTAACATAAAACATTAGACTATGCAATAGGTGAGTTAATAGCCATTTATTGTCACGGAAAATGTAACGCTCAGTCAAGTACATGGAGCAGAGCTTTGTAAAGTGCTAGGACTGGTGTTCAGAATACCAGGTCATGCCTGTCTCTGACTGGAATGGAGAGCACCAATAACTGCTTGCTGCATTTATAGATGCCTCTTTTTACTATCAATATTTTACTGACAACTCACTGTATATTAAGTTGCTTAATTATGATCCATGCTAAATAGAAATCATTCCACTGTAAACA
>JAUBNY010000278.1:961149-974587 GCA_032275445.1 Crypturellus soui | reverse complement strand
CTCTTGTACTGGGGGGCCCAGAACTGGACACAGTACTCCAGATGTGGCCTCACCAGGGCTGAGTAGAGGGGCAGGATTCCCTCCCTCGACCTGCTGGAGACGCTCCTCTTAATGCACCCCAGGACCCCATTGGCCTTCTTGGCCACGAGGTACATATTGTAGTTCTTTCAACATATTATCTTCTACAAATGAAGTTACAGGATATCACAGGACTTCTCAGTTGTGGTACATATAGATCTGGACATCAGCTTTAAGAAGTGCCTATTGTCTAACTGTTTTTATGAGCAGACACTGATATTAACAGGGCTGAGGAAAGACTAAGTGAGCTGGGCCTGTTTAGCCTGGAGAAAAGAAGGCTGAGAGGAGGTTTGATCGACATGTTCAAGTACCTGAGGGGTGATTGTAGGGAGGATGGGGCCAGGTTCTTCTCTGTGGTGGCCAGTGATGGGACAATGCGTAATGGGTGCAAGCTGAAACATAGGAAGTTTAATCTCCATATGAGGAAGAACTTCTTTACTGCGAGGGTAACAGAGCCCAGGAACAGGCTGCCCAGAGAGGTTGTGGAGATCTTCCAAACTCGCCTGGATGCCACTCTGTGCCCCGTGCTCTAGACTTCCCTGCTGGAGCAGCGGGGTCGGACTAAGTGATTTCTAGAGGTCCCTTCCAACCTTAACCATTCTGTGATTCTTGTAGCTGACCAGGTATATTTGTAACCGCTTTTTCAAAGAGGGACCCATTTCCCAGAGTCCATCTAAAGAACTTACATTCGCATGTGTGTAGTCAGAGAGGAAAAAAATTCAGTGAATGCATTTTTTCAGTACAAAATGAATACACCTATTCAGTTTCTGAGGGTATATTCCTTATCCGGACTTATCATATTCCAACGGCACCAGAGGCAGCCAGGCAGACTTGCCAGAGCCGGTCACATTGAGTCCTTCTAGTCCCTCGGCATTTAACGTGTTGCATGTTTACGTAACACAATGCTTGCACTGCATATTCAGATTCATATTCACAGAGCTAGCCAAACCAGCTATACATATAAACTCCTTTTGCATATAGAATCAAAGGGAACTTCAGGCGGGATTTTGGCATGCAGCAACGCAGGTGCACTAAGACCTGTGGGGCTGTAGCACACCCATTAACCCTGGTAGCTGCTGCAAAGCCCAAACAAAGCAGGGGTTCCCATTCTCTTACACATGCATATCCAGCTTCTGAAACCTACCTCAATTATCTGAATCCTCAGACTGTGGCGTTTACACATGCATAGCAACTGAGAGCCCACAGTTATTGGTTACTGATAAAAATCAGAACTGCAGCCAGCATTGCCTTGTACCAGGCAGCCATCTTTACACATCCCTTGGACCCAGTTTACAATTAGCTTTAACACTCTTCACAATTATTTTACAATTAAATACCAAAGAATGTACAGATGTAATACAAAAACCCACTGCCCAAGACTAGGAAGCAAAGGGAATTACAATTGCTAAATTGCATCAGATGCCTCCCTATTAAGCAGTTGGAAAGAAAGAGTGTTACCATTGATTTGTTGCTTATAGCCATTCTGCTTCTGCACTGTCTTTTGAACAAGCCTCGTATTCATACTTTAATAATTAATAAAATACATAGGATGCTAAGTGCATCACTATAATGACGGCGATTACATTAGAGTAAAATAGCAATACTCCAGCTTGCTATACTAATCAATATGGTTGCCTCGGTTACACAAAGATAATTAAATTTTCATTGCAGTTCACTAAAAGTAAGATTAGCCATAAATATTTCAACAAAGAGGATAAGAGGAGATTGTTAATATTTTATTTATCATGGATAACACTTTAAAAACATCTCTAAAAAAAAATGAATGAAGTTTTTCCTAGCGCCTGATCTCAATGTTCAAGAACTAATAAAAGAATTGTGGAGATAAGGTTTTGTACCTAAGTTGACGTTTATTTCATACTCAAGTTCAAATTCAGGCTGAGAACTGAGTATGGCATTTGGTGTTCAAATACATGACAACACTAGCCAAATTTTCTATCGGATTGCTCTGAAACACAGGTATGTAGTGATGAGAAAGGCACTGCTTAAAGTTTGCTCTTTTGATGTCTAGTAGTTTGCTGAGTTAATGTTAACTGTGCATGACTGGCAGAAATGGTGTGAGGAACAGAGAGAGACAGAGAAAACAATATGATGAGAAAGATATGGTGCTCAAAATGGTTAAGATCAAATCCTACACTTAAGTAACTTGACTGATTTTGTTAGATATACGTAGCAATGAGTGCTTGAATCTATATTTTTCTGGTGTAGTTGTGCTGGGTTTTAGTCTATAGTTAGAGAAAAGACATCAAAACAAAGCTATATTTAAAGTAATGTTTCTCTTAAATTAAACAAATTTAAAGTAATGCTTCTGTTAATAGAATTTTGATGCTAAGTAGTAAGTAGTCTCAAGGAATCAAAGTAGAATTTCTGCCCCAGTACTGCAAGAAACGGGAATGATATATGCGCATCAAAATCTCACACTTGACTGAGAATTTACCCTTAATTGTTCCCAGTGAGAAGTAGCTACTGATTATACTTGGTACTATTATACTTGGTACTTCATTTCATCAAGATGCTACCAGAAGAAGTGGGACATCAAAATCAACTGCAGTGAATCTTTTGGTCTGTTAAAGAAGTGCACACCAGCTGTTATGGAAGTGCATTCCATAACAAATACACCAACCTATTCCTCAGGAATGCTTGGCACTAGCAAACAGACTGGAACAGTTCTGAATGATGTTTTAAAATATTGACTGATTTTGAAATCATATAACAAAATAGAGCTTTATCCCAGAGGTCAGAAGATAAAAAGCATGAGATAAAATTAAAAGACACATACATCTCGTATAGACCATACCTAGCAGGACCAAGAACAGGTCTTTGAAGTTTGCAACAGCAACTGCCATTCACATACCTGGGCAATTATGCCTCATCTGACAATGAACTTGGATGTTTCAAGGATGTACATGCTAAATAAAATAACACAAAAGGAGTCAGAAAACAACAAGAGACATGGAATAGAAAAAGAAAGAATAAAATAGTAGACACAATGGTATTTGCTGTCCCACAAACGTTTGGTTTCATAATAATGTTCATATCTTTGTTTCTAATCAAATATCCATCACTGTTGCAAATGATATTGAAGAAGATTTCAATATATTATTATACTAAGGAAACTGCATAGCTTGGATTGAAAATTTCATTTCTTTTTAAATCAGATTGTAAACATCTTATTCGGTTTTATTTTCTATGGAGATGGCATGCTACTGCCAAATCCATTGCATTATATATTCTTCTGAGGTGCTAGTCGGTAACAGCAGTAGAAAAGCACTCTTACTTATGCAGTATATTTTTTCTGAGCTGCTGATTATTTAAATTCCTTACCTGATTTCAAACATGTAACATAGAACAAAATTAACACCAACATTTTTAACATTAACATACTCACAAAATATTTTTACAAGGGAATGGCCCATACACATCTGTAGCTGGCACGGATATAAACACAATGTGTTTATTCTTCTCTTATTATTCACTGTCCTGAGTATAGTCATCGAGGTTCTGATTCCTTCGATGCTGTAGAACCTTGGAAGAGGACAAAAGGTCTTGATGCCTAAAAGAACTCAATATATAAAACCAATGAGCCCAATAAGAATTAAATGCACAAGAATAATTTTAAAAATTCTTGGCAGAAATGTTAAAATATAGCTCCAAAGTTATTTTCCCTCATTTCCCTTCTTCATATTAGTATTATATCTCAAATAAACTTTTATGAGCAACATCCAGTCATTTGCTGTTGGTCTCGTTCAATCTTAGCTGTACTCAAGGATAAGGGTTATTGCATCTCTTGAATATACATTGCTGCTGTCTAACTTTTTACATCTAAGGTGCTAGATACTTTAATTTATGATCATATTAATTATGTCTAATATATTAATACCAGAGTGATTGAGTTCTGGGATAATTCTGCATTGCGTTAAGTCTCCCAACTGAGTAATTTCTGTAGAGAGCATTATCTCTTCATTCAATCCTATGCAGTCATGATTGGCACAAGTTTAGTTGCAGAAAACTGTAACCAAGCTTCTGTTGTCTAAAACAACCTTACTTGACACTGAGTTATTAAAGAGAAAGAAATAGTTTACATTTTCCATATGAATACAGGGAATGCAAAAAAAAAAAAAAAAAAATACACAGATTCTCAGCTGAAGCCTTTTAAAAATCTGTCATACAACAGAACAAGGGAAAGAGAAATATTTGTCACTGCAGATTATCAATAAAGGTAAATTTAATGGAATTGAAAATTTTGAAGGTCAAAACCGAGAAGTCTGCCAGAGATTAACATTTGCTGATTGAAATGAAGAACCACTTTATGAGCCAACAGATGCTGGCCTAGTAAACGAAAAAATAAGTTTAATCTACCTCAAAGCCTCTTTTTATGCTCAAATTGAAGTAAGGAAATCTCGACAAATAGGAAATTCAGGCCCAAACTTTTTAGAAATTTAGGGCAAATTTTGTAGCTTAATGCAGAGATTTTTGCTCCAAAACTCTACAGAAAAAAAAAAAAGAAATAGTTTTCCTCTGTAATTTCCAGCTCATCAGGCTACTCTTCTAGCACACATAAAGCAGAAAACGTTATTTTTCTTTAGCACTTCCTGTTGCAAACACGTACCGACTTCCCACAGCGACATCTAGTGATGATTTATAGGTAGCAACTTGCTTTTCTATGTCATCGGCTTTTGAGTACTCTTCACTGAATGAGGTTACCTCAACACGCTTTCTTCATACCAGGAAAATCAGGAGATTTTCATTAAATAGGACAGGCAAATGAGTTTCATCACAACTTGGGTAGAAAAACCTACGTGAAAACAGTTTAGGCTATCTGGATTAATGAGTAAATTAGGATCATCCTCAAAAACAACTACACACATTGCTTTCAAATATAACGAGACTTTTGACAGGCTGAACTCTAAGCAGAAGTGCTCCACGTTTGCCACGCTGAGGCACAAGGACAAAGTTCCCAGCACACACCCTATATTTCTAATATTGTGTGGTTGTTTTGAAGTTCCACCATTTTACAAAATACTACAGTTTTATTGATCATAGAAACTCAGATTTCCTCTCAGTGCTGTCTGGTCTACTAGATGATGAAGTAACTTAGACATGAAAATGTACAAATGTAAAGAATATGCCAAATGAGTTACTTCCATCCTCTTGTGAAAACTGCATATGGCTTATTTTCAAAGCTGGAAAAGGCAGGATTTAATCAACATTTTCAAATTAATTTTCTACTGACTAACATTTGGATATGACAGGTTAGTAAAGGCTCATTTTTAGCTCACTCCGTTTGGCAAAGCTGATTATAATCTCTGCAGTAAACCAAGTTTGTCAGTTCTGGTGTCGTGACACTCCTAGACGCTTCCACAGGGAAGAAATTATAACTGACTCTTTTGATAATAAAAATATTTTTCTTGTTTCTTCCACTCTGCTGAGTTCAGCAGGTTTCGTTACTTGCTTTTACTACTGCACAATAATATAAAATGAAAAAAGCACAATGAGAATTATATTATGGGGAAAATCAGGAAAATTCAGGAATATGGAGGTATTATTATGCACTTACACTACCTAACATTATAAAGAGTATTTTAACAAACGATCTGTTACATCGGGTATCAACAACCTGAAACTGACCTCGAGGACACAAGGACATAGTCTCCCATTGAAAACTATGATTTTAACTTTGGAGAGGTGACAGTTCAGGCCGATTTTTATCTTACCCATCGGATACTACTAGGAAGGCTTCATTAGCACCCACTCTAGTAGCCAATTATCTATTTAGAAATAGATTACAAGCCATTTATCTCTTTGCAAATTGCTTCCAATCACACTGTAATAAACATAGCAATTCTTTTAAAAATATAGTAACATAGATTTCAGATATACTGTGAGAAGTATTTGATAATTTGCATGACTTCAAGGTTTATAAATACTATATCTGTATAGCATTTACATCTGTATCTGTTTCACTGCACTGAATTTTGGTGCAGTAAAATTGGTTTAATTGCCAAGACAATCATTGAGCTATTTTCTGGCTCTGGAGTTAATACAGAACTTTAGGCCACTACTTCAAAAATTTCCAATTTTATTTTGGAGTATGTACATATAACAGGGGGTACGTGCAAAAATATAAAGTGGGAAGTAATAAAAGCTCATTATCCGAAGCACAAAATCATATGAAAACTAGCATCTAGCAGTAATTCTAGCCAAATAAAAGAATTTAAGATGCAATTCTGATTCAATTGTTGACCAGTCCAGTAGTATTTCCACTTTAAAAAACTGTCAAGATTACTAATACCTAATTTTATTCTGTTCTGCAATTGTTTGTATTGTAACTTTCCTTTTCCTGTTCTGTTATCAAATAAACTAGAGAAGTTTCTTACAGATGTTTTCTGTGTTTTCTGCTTCCCCACTAGAATACAGTTACCGTCCTAGTTCCAACCCTCCCCCAAACCCTGGGGACCATCCTGCCCTCCTAGGACTTATCTGTGCACACAGACTAGTTAAGCGCTTGCTGCCTCACAGAATATGTAACGGCTGAGCTCTGCCTACCTCATTGTCAGTGGGAATTCTGATTTCCTTTGCACAGCTGCTGAAGGTCATAGGACTTGTAGGAAGAGGTAGCACAGAGATTTTTTTCTCCCTAGTTAATTTTTGTTGACGCTGGTTAGTTGCCTCAGAAGTTACAATCGACACACAGATAGATATAATGACAAAATCTTCATGTTATTAGAAAAACGAGCAAAAATGTTGTATTTCTTTTCCCCAAACATAAAACAAGTTCTACCTGCATAAAACACTTCTGCATTAAAAAAAACTTTCCACCACACATTTTTGCCAACAGAATTTGTGCTTCATGTATTTGAATCAGATATATTAATTTCACTGTCAGACAAGATTTTATGTCAACGAAATTGAAGTTTTTTACAAGATGAACAAACGTTTCAGGTTCTGGCTAATAGCCAGACTGAGATGTGAGTATATACGGTATTCTCACTACTGAGAAATCAACAATATTCTCTTTAGTTGTACAAAATATCCGTACCACTGCCCAATGACTTCTCTAAGCTAAATATGAAAAACTCCGAAGTTAAAAATATTTTCTTCAAATATTCCCGAATGGTCATCTTTAAGATAAGATCAACCTGATAATTAGTTTCACCTCTGTTCCTTTGAAATGCTAATATAATTTAAATAATGTATATTGAATCTAATATGTAAATGAATTAAGGGAAGGTTCTTATTATATTTTGTAATCAACTAAACCATGGTTATAGGCTCCCTTAGGTAAAATGTTAGGAACAGATGGTCATCTTTTCACCTCAAAAGAAAACTGGTGTTTGATAATGAAATCTTGATCACCTACCATCTGCTTGCTAATGATTAGCAGCAACAGGATCATTTGTCTGAGTATACTCTAGAAGAGGAGTCTTGGACAACTTTGAGGGCACTGATGATCTTTGTTCCCCTACAAAGTAAAGTAAGGTCTAAATTCTGAAAAGCTCGAAGTCTTCATTTCCACTGTAAAAAGTTGAATCTTTGCTGAGATTTACCTGAAGGAAATGTTGAAGTGTTAGATTTCTGTTAAGTTTTGCATGTAATCACACACCCGTAACTTTGTAGAGTGCTCATTTCCAAAGAAAGACAAGGACATGATGTGAGAATTGAATAATTCTACAACAATAAGCAAAATAGTAAGTCCTGTTGATTACAAAGATTCATATTTGAAGACTGAATAGATAACATCACAGGCAAAGCCTGTAGCTGACCTTCAATTAGCCCCTTATTTGATGTGGAGATGCTTTTTTTCTCCTCGTCCCTTCCCAGATGTTCTTTAAAGGAAGCCCTGATTTCAGTTGCTAAAGAAACACAGGCCTTGCTAATAACTATGCCTATGAAATGCAAGAACTTTTATCTGATTTTACTTTCCAACTCAGCAACTTTCAGACTTCTTGACCTTAAGAAAGACCAGCCACTTCTCCAGATGCACACGAAAGACCCCATCATTTTATCTTCTCTATGGCTGGCTAGGATTGCTACAAGTTATGTACCCTGATCCTTTCAGGAATCTTCTGTTCTTTTGCCCATCCTTGCTACCAAACTCTCCATCTATTGTTGAGGATTTTATTCTCACCAAGTGCATCCAGGTCACTCATACTTCATCCTCCCTCTACGAGGTTCCTCCTAGTCCAGAAGCACAACGAGACCACGGTAAGCAAGTATATTTCTTCTTGGCTCTTGTTCTAGGCCATAACCTTTACGGTAACACATATAAAGCTGAAAGTAAACAAATAATCTAGTTCTACCATCTGCCAGGCATCACTTCTCCTACAGATCTCTGACAAGGATTCTCTTCCACCGTGGCACATTTTCCCCTAAAGGATCTCATCTGAACTGTCAGTATCATCGACACCTTTGCTCATCAGAGTTTCCATTTGCATTCCATATGCTCACAAGAACAAACTTAACCTCATGCATTTTGAATTATTTCTCCTCGTGGTATATAATCAATTCAGAAGTATATCTACGATAAATGTTTTCCAGGGTAGCAGTTTCTCAAGAGATTGCATATTTGCCAAATATTTGTTTCTCTTTCTTGGATCCATAAACTGATGCTTTTTATTCTGAATAGGCATTATAGAATGTAGCATTCCTTTCTTCTCCTGAGCTGCACGGCTTCCACTAGACCATATCCTGAGGCAGCTGTGAATACAGCCAAAGGGTTTTTAGTCAAAAGCCATGCTTGCATTTCATCTGACCTGACTTATAAACAATCAAGTAAAGTCCAAGGAAAATCCTTGACCTGAATCAGTCACAGATACTGCTAGAATTTTAATGCTACATATTATCTCACAGATCTCATGAATAACACAATTACGTTTCTGAGAATTAGTCAGTGAGAATAATTTAGTGAGAATTAGTCAGATCACTACGGCACTAATTTTGACTGGTTACGAATTTTCAGTGTCATCTCTTTTGGTATCCTAGAGGCCTCACTGGTATAAACAATTTTTAAAATTTCAGTCATAAAGGAACTGAGATAGGCTCATCAATTATCTTTTTTTTTGTCCCATTGCACTAGATTACAAAAGTCCTCAGAATGAGACAATTTACTTGATTACTCTTTTTCAAATAAACTGATCAAATGCACACAGATTCTCTCAAATTAAGATGTTATCCAACCTGAGGTAAACTGTCACCTATTTCTATCCTCCCTAGATTTTTAAGAGGCATACTATTCCCTCTTGAGCCTAGTTTCTTTGTTTCTTCTGCTCTTTGAACTCTTCCCATGAGTCTGCCTTTTCATCTTAAAGTGGGACAGTTGGTTGTTTTAATTCCATCCTTCCCTTTTTATGATTAGCATACATTTTACTATATGTCTTTTCTTATGGCAGAACACTTTTCTCCAGTCAATGAAATTACATATTTCTGGAAGACTGAGTCTCATCAGCTCAGCAGGTCTCATCAGGAAGGCAGGAACCATTCCCATGAAAAAGACTTCTCCTTGGGATCAAAAGATTCTTCATTCTTTTTCTTCACGCTTTCTGTTCCTTTTCACTAACCATACATTTCCCAATATATTGCTCAGTAATGGTTGTCATCTTTAATTTAAAAGAGAAGTTAGCATATAGATAACCTATCTCAACAAATAGATTCCTGCTTCCATAAGTTCAGCCCTATGCAGCTGGGTCCCCTTCACGCTACCTTAAGGTTTGTGCTCATGTTCCAAAGTCTCACCTGAATAAGCTTCAGAGTCTCTCCAGGCTGTAAGACAGTACAGTTTGCACAAGAAGGGAGACTGGAAATGCTCTGTAAGTTTCTCTGTAGAAACTTATAGAAACTTATGTTACATAGAGAAATCTTCCTTGAAGAAGGAAGTATGCAAATTATACAAAATTTGCAATGCACAAGAATAACGCCAAGACTTCATTTCAGGGCTCAAACCTAAACTATATGTGGGACAACTCAGGCTAATTAAATTTAATTAAGTGTGATGCCTACAGAAAGAATGTGATATAACAGTGATTTATCTTTCTTGTTTTTTGTTTTGCATAGAATATCTTTATCTTCACGTACCTTTGGAATGCCTTTCACTGGTTACATGAATCATCTTTCTGATTTCAACAATTTAAAAATAAGGCTATTAGTCTACCAGCACTGCATCTAGCTTTAATATAAATGTCATCCTAGTCTTGATCTTAACTTGGTAGAAGTTGAAACCTTCCATGCCTCCCCAGTCTTCAGCTATGAAATCTCATTTGATATCCACCGAGAGAAAATATTTCCCCCTTGAACTGATGCAAAAAAAGATGAACACACAACAATCATATCTATCCTGATTATTTTCTATCTTTGATGTAAACATACATCCTGTCACAAAGTAACACTAATAACATCAGACTGTCAATGGTCAGAAGTGAGATGAAAACATTTACAAGACTACTACTCATTTCATCACAGGCTATCATATCTTAGCTTTCAAGTAATACCATAGGAAATAGTCAACATAATCTGAAGTTTTATTTCTTTAAATCATTAGTCTGTAGATGAGTAGTGTTGATTTAATAGCATTTTGGTAAGAAGTAAGAACACACTGACTCTGGTTTCAGAAAATATATGTATTGCAATATAAGCTTCTGAACAAGGGTAGAGTTTTTTTTTTTTCCTCAGATTACTGGCTCAATGACTTTGAAAAAAAAAATGCAGCAAGCAAAAGCCAGGCCTGTCTTTCCTGCATCAGTATTCTATTGAAAGCAATAAACCACCCCCCAAAATAAAACCAATCATAAACTGATACATAGAAATACTTATTTGTATCTCTACAGCAAGGCAAACTCTGGAAATTGTTAGCCTTGGAGATCAGCAATGTGGAATATATCTAAATATCATAGGGCCCACCAGTCAAATTAATCTCCCTGAAAGTTTTGTCTGATTACATATTGCAAAATTAGACGTATGCCCTGCACTGCCCAGAATATACAGAACATGTCCATTTTTAGTGTGCAAACTTCCTTATTTCCAGTAGAGATTTAACCAGTTTAAATTGTTACCTGCTCCTGAATGCAATGGGAAGATACATAATTGTCTTACTAGGTGTTGCATTGTTTGTAACCAAATTCTTGTCCTCCACAGCATTGCTAAATTAACTCACTAGGCAATATTTACATAGTGATCCTGTGATGGAGAACTCTATGCTGTCATGGCAATCACACCATCACGCTGAGTAGGGTGTGCCACAAATGTGCCAGCAGTCCCATGCGCAGAGAGGTGGCAGGAAAATTACTACAGCCCCAGGCTGCTGATCTGCCCCTCGAGAAAGTCTATAAATACACTTACAGTCATGGAAACCTCTTGCCTTTCAAGTACTCAGCTTTATTTTTTGCACTTCCCCACACAGAAAGATGGTTTGTTTATATTTGATGTGCAATGTGAAATAGCTCTATAAATTGAAAAGGTGGGAGGGTGTGAGGAAGCATAACATAATGCAAAGCAGGAAAAGGCACATTTGATTCTGTTCATGTGCAACACACACATATGGAGTGGCATCGTCCTCATCTTCCCCATATGAAGCAGTATTAACCCTTAGGCAGCCATCAGTTTTCCTCTTTATCAGTCAAAGAAGGTAACAACAAGTGAACAGGCTGGAGCATATGAGCGTGACTCAATCATTTGAAACTAGAGTGAGACGGTACAAACTGAAGAACCAGTGACAAGGAAGCATCAGCATCATCATCGATGCTACCACAACCCGGAGATACAAACAAGTGCATCGACGGGCACAGAAATTCTGTACCAAGCACAGGATAGGTACTAAGATCACCATAACAAAGATCGCATTTTAACTTGTTCTGTTACTTTGAAAATCTAAACTGCTGCAGAGGTAACACAGTAGAAATTTGCTGCATTACATATGCAGCCTTAGGCTCTGTTACTATGCTGCTGATAAATTTTATATTTAATGCATTTTGAAATTCTCTTCCCTTCATGATTGATTTCTATAGCAAAATTCATAAAAAAGAATATTATAGAAGGGCAGGAGGGAAGGAAAAAATCTACAGTAAGTTTGAGAATGGTGGCTGCTCACCCCTGCTATCCGGAGCTCAAATACTCTCCAGGAACAACACTTTACAGTCAGACCTTACCATTTCTTTCAGGCCTGCTGGAAGCACTGCACAAGGTGACATGATAATGAGGTAATGCCAGTTCATGCCCTAAAGAGGATGAATGAACTGAACAAAAATTAATAGTTACTGTCTGCAGCTAATGATTGCAATATATTCAGCCAGAAATCAAGACAGTGAATTTTCTGAGCTTTTTTATCCTATTGAACACATTGAAATCTTTTTAAATAATCCCAGTAGAAAGGCAAACATTTCTTGATCTGTACTTTGGAATAAACACCATCTGTATCTCCACTAGAGAACTGATTTATGCAGTACAATGGCCAAGCTGCCAGTCCTAGTCTTATGTCCTTAACATTTAGTTTTTGGTAGTTTTTTTCTGACAGTCAGCTGCATTCTTCCTACTCTGTTCTAAAGTTCCTTTTAGTTTTGGTTTTGCTATTACTATTTTTGGTCCTTCTTTCTTATCTCTTTCAAAGTATCTCAGTCCTTAGCAACCTAAAACACCTCTCCCAACTTTGTTCATTTCTGGCAGTTGTTTCAGTATGGCAAGTCAAAAATCTGGGGTGGATAGCCATGAAAATGTTTAGAGAAGTGCTTTCTTGCTGTTTCATTAGGCAGCCAGGCATGTTAGACCTGTTCCCTCCCATCCAACTAGGAAAACAACAACTTTTAGCTTTTCTACATTTACCTATGTCTGCTCTTCTACACAAAGAACTAAAATTTTACAAACATCATTTTCAAAAATGTATATAAAGACTAATGAACAATAAGTACAATGTAATAGAAGGCTCAATTCGAATATATTCAGGTGAAATTCTGGGTCACATGTTTTATCTGTCTCTTTCCTCTTAAACATGATGCTCACTTTTGCTTACTAGGATAAACAACTTCTGCTTCTCCTCAGGACTTCATTTTTTGTTTCCTCATGCTCTACCAGAAGACTTTACTAGTGGCACAAGCAGCTGTCCAGAGAGAAGATGCTGCAATATGCCAGCACCAACCCCAATAGCAATGACCCAGCATAGGTTTGATACTGGCTTAAGAGGACAGTAGAAGAATCTGCAAGCAAACCATTAATGCACAGAGCAGAAACATGAAGCGCAACAGCAACGTGCTCCAAGAGCAGAAAAGCAAGTGAAACAAAGCACCTGGACAGACTGGACAACTGGGCAGTGAGAAACCTCATGAAATTCAACAAGGCCAAGTGCACGGTCCTGCACCTG
>JAUBNY010000278.1:890996-935106 GCA_032275445.1 Crypturellus soui | reverse complement strand
TGCGCAATATTTTTCCGGATTAGGATTATTTTTCTTGCGCAATATTTTCCGGATTAGGATTATTTTTATTGCGCATTATTTTTATTGCGCAATATTTTCCGGATTAGGATTACTTTTATTGCGCATTATTTTTATTGCGCATTATTTTCCGGATTATTATTATTTTTTGCGGATTAGGATTATTTTTTGCGTACTATTTTTTGCTGATTAGGATTATTATTTGTGGATTAGTATTATTTTTTGCGGATTATGATTATTTTTGTGTATTATTTTATTGCGGAGTAGGATGATTTTTTGCGGATTAGGATTATTTTTGCGTATTATTTTTTGCGGATTAGGATTTTTTTTTGCGGATTATTTTTGCATTTACTTTTGGGGATTAGGATTATTTCTTCCGGAGTAGGATGATTTTTGCGGATTATTTTTTGCGGATTAGGATTTTTTTTGCGGATTATTTTTGCTTTTATTTTTTGTGGATTAGGATTATTTCTTCCGGAGTAGGATGATTTTTGCGTATTATTTTTTGCGGATTATGATTATTTTTTGCGGATTAGGATTGTTTTTGCGTATTATTTTTTGCGGACTAGGATTATTTTGGCGTATTATTTTTTGCGGATTAGGATTATTTTTTGCGGATTACAATTATTTTTTGCGGAGTAGGATGATTTTTGCATATTACTTCTTGCGGATTAGGTTTATTTTTTGTGGATTAGGATTATTTTTGCGGATTAGGATTATTTTTTGCGGGTTAGCATTAATTTTTGCGAATTAGGGTTATTTTTAGCTTTTTTTGGCTGATTAGGATTATTTTTTGCGGATTATGATTTTCTTGCAGATTATTTTTTGCGGATTAGGATTATTTTTTGCGGGTTAACATTAATTTTTGCAGATTAGGATTATTTTTAGCGTTTTTTTTTGGCTGATTAGGATTATTTTTGCGGATTATGATTTTCTTGCAGATTATTTTTTGCGGATTAGGATTATTTTTGCTGATTAGAATTATTTTTGGGGATTATTTTTTGCGGATTAGGATTATTTTTTGCGGATTAGGATGATATGTACATGCACTCATATCAAAAGGACACACTTTAGAGCACAGAGTTCACATGCAGAGTATCACATGAGATGATTAAAAAAAAAGATTGTGATGGAGAACTTGGACTTGAAAGTAGACTTTTCCCTTAATCGCTAGCTGCAGTTCTTTGTTTTTACCCAAAACACTAACTTTTCAACCCTATTTTTGACCATCTATCATAAAATATGATGCAACTTCAAACCAACAATACCAAATAATCAGGTATGATAAATATTTCTTTAAAGTATTTTTAAAGGCAAATCTGTATTTCAGATTCCTAAAAGCAGAGTAACAAGAAACAGAACAAGTTATTGCAAGTTTGGTCACTACCATCACGTATGTTTTTTGGTAGCAGTGAACATATAGTAGGAAGTAACAGTCTGGCCTCCCCACATGATTTATCTTTAAAGATTGCTTGTCGTAAATCACAGCTTCGTAGTATGACATTTTACACTGCGGCAAGTGAATTATGGTTCTCATCATATATATAAATATATAAATAAATATATATATATATATATATAAAATATATATTTAAAGAGAGGGATGTATGGCATTTTATTCCAACCTAGAATATAAGCATTGCTGTCAGTTGACCAAACTACTGAGCCAGAAGGGACATCCTTAGTTGCAGACTCATCAGCAAATATTGCTTACTGATAAAGGCACCACAAAAGTACAGGAAAAAAAAATGTGACCATGTTAGAAAGTAAGGTTAAGGATTCACAATCTTCAAAATAATGCAAATTGATTTGAAAGTAAGGTTAAATTTGTAAATGTTAAAAACATAAATTTGAAGTTTTAATTTAATTTACTGTCAGCTGAACATAGCTAATGTAAATTACAGATAATTGTATTGGGTCATTCCTGATTGAATTATATGTTGTCTATCATTATGACATTATTAAAGGCTTTTACAATTCCGTTGTTAAAGGCAATCAATTTTAAATTAAACTATGTGTATTCAGTCAGTATCCAAACTAAACAGGAGGTAGATAAGTCTGAAGGTGATACTGGTGATTTACACCACCAGTCTCTCCAGATGAGATCAACAGTTGTATTTGTTCTATAACAAAGTTGCTGTTATCCTCCCTGTTGAGAAAATCACTCCGTCAGTGATGCTTTTGTCTAAGCAATCGGCAGTAACAGTGTCTGGGCTGTGTGTACATCCCCGAGTTGGGCCATCCCGGGCAGAACTGTCCTTTCTAAACCCTGGAAAAGAATTCTGAAGACTTTGGGCAGAACTGGCACGTGTTAACTAACAGTAACAGGACTGCTTCCACAATCTAGCCTCAGAAGAGCTGCATCATCTCAGCTGTTACCTGAGAGGATTTAAGAACTGAAGCGGCAGTTTTTTTCCAAGTCTATTAATCCTTGTCTGTGCGACTTCTGACTTCTTGTATTTGCCATTGACCTCCTCACTGGTATGCATGGTGAGCAAACTGCATTTAGGAAATCAAAAGGTTCTCTGATATCAAAAGGAATTAAAAGGTTCTTCAAGACCACATTTTAAACAGGGAAACAGTTCCTTTGCCATATAGGAGTTTTTTGTTTGTTTGTTTGTTTAATGGAAAGCATAACAAATTCCTTAGCTGCATCCTAAAACAAAAGGTCCACCACTATCCAACTTGCTCAGGCTTCTGTTGCTTCTTCTGTATTTTTTTTGGAGGGGGGATGACTGTACAAGTAGAAAAGTGAATTTTGTCCCCAACACTGCAGACACACACTATACACAGTCATCATACATGCATACTCTGCCCACCAACAGCTCTCAGCTAGCAGGAGAACCTAAAGTTTGAGGCTCAGTTCACTAACAGTTTTCAATGATTATGCAATATTTGCTTCAGGATATATGCATCTCTGGCTTCAACAGAGAAATTGTCAAACTTCTTTAAGTGTTTGTCAGTTTGCTATTTTCACACCTTCCAGTAGCTGATCTAGAGAAAGGATGTGAGCCACTAATATTCACATATTGCTCAAAAACATTTGTTCAGGATGTTGCTTCAGTACCTTTTGTGCCTGCAGCTCTTGGATGCGGGCAGCCTAGTACAGAGAGTGCACAGAGCTATGGGGATTTCATCACTGAACTGACATTTAGAGAGAAAAACAGCTTTTGTTATATAGAATTGTCAATATTTTTTTCCTATGTTATTTTGACAGACCAAATGTAATCCTTCAAAAGGATTTTTCTATTTCATTTGGAAAGAGTGGGCATTTCTCTGCAGAGTTAATGTAGGATGAAATCAACTTCTAAGTTACTAGCATGGGTTTCCTAAGATTCTCAAGTGAAGATTCTAGTCTTTTCACTCTAACACAGATTTGCACAGAATGCAACAGATTTCAGGTATCCTTTGCAAGACCGATCAGTACACTCCAGTGTCAACCTGATGAAACCCGCACCAGACCAACAGCCTATCATCTGATACCTTTCTCTTTACTGTGGGAGAAAAATAAACTTTTTTTTTCCTCCTGCTTCTTGAATATAATACCTACACAACCATGCCATCCCTCTATATGCTACAGAGACAAGGTTTTGATCCCAAAAGAACCTAGCAAAATGTTCTTACTCAGCTATTACTACAAGGAAAGCAATATCTTTTAGATGGATTCTCTTAGACATTTTCTGTTAAAAGTTTCAGGAGATGTTTTAGAAACATCATTATCAGTTAAATCACCAGCTCCCAGGTGCACTCAAGTGTAGTCTTCCTGTTCCTCACTATATCCCTAAGCTGTAGATTGCTACAGACTGGAAGAGGATACTGGATAAGTATCACTAAAAAAATCCATACATATATATACACATATATGTACATATAATTATATATTTATATGTATATTTTCCTATAAATCCTGCTGGTGAGTACAATTCTTGTAATATTCTGAATACATTTTTAAGTATTCAGGTTGTTATAATAAATGCAGCTGGGCTTTAACGACCTACCCACATTTCTTTTTTGCTTATTGAAAGAATCAAAAATTGATCAATCTGGGCAAATGTAAATTTTTACATTTTAAATGTAAAAATGATGTACACATGCAACCAATAAACTATGAAAAACAGACAAAAACATGTACACAACCAACTATAGGCCATTTCCATTTTTTCATTAAGGGGTGCTTCTTAAAATTATATTCATTTCAGTCTTGTGCTTAATCATTTTGGGTGAATGCTGCTGATGTTTAGGGGGCTGTAGCAAGCAAATCTAAGTAAAATAGAAAGAAAGAATATTTAGAAATATTAAAAAGTCTTTGGACATTTCTAACAACATGGTTGCTGTTGGTAACTTGGAAATTAACAATGAACTTTTAAAGGAATATTAAGTAAGTACTAAGGAATGTGCTATATTCCCTTCCATAAGTTTGTCAGCGACTCAACACCCACTTTTGTAACAACAAACAAAAGCAGATATGCCAACCTCGGTAGCAAAGAAAACACCAAAAATACATTAATCTTTCTTGATAATGGTAGAAAGTGAAAGTCTCAGCAAATAAAACAAAAACAAGTCTCTCACCCCAAAAAGAGTCGGGATCAATAGCAACTTTTTACGTACTAATAAGACATCTTAGTTCTCATCAGGAACATACAAACGTACCATTAGGCAGCAACTTAATTTAATCCAGACAGAAAATGATAATGCCAATTTTTCAATAGACTTTTAAATAATAGTTGAATTGAATGAGATATGAATAAAATCACTTGCATAAGCTGAATAATGTTATTATGAACATTAAGGCATCAGACCAGCCTTTAGCAAATAGAGGGCACAGGTCTAAGATAAGGATATCAGTGGAACTAAATGCACACAACATTCTAACCCAAAGCTCACAGGTTTGGCCAGGATATAGAGCCCTACAGAATCATAGCTTTAGAGTTAAAAATGTATGCATAGATACCCCGATAATACACCTTGCATTTCCGTTAAAAAAATGAGTATATGGGAAAAGAACCCACAGAGCCATATATGCAATCAGTTCCATGTTTGTTGGTCTAGATGTACTAAAAACTCGTAATTTTTAGAATACATCCAAGTTGCACTCAAGATGGACGTGACAGTAGTCACGAAATCCTGCCAAGTTTCCAACACTCACTCAACGTTACAGGAAATGAATCATTTTCCAAACTCAGATTATCTATAATATCAAAATAGAGAGTGACATTCCTCCCAGCTAAAAGAAAGTATGTTTATGTTTAGTTTCTACAACATTGCACATGTTGAAAGTATATTTATTCCCCGAAATGTGAAAGAGCTTCCTACCTTGAACAATCTGTTCAGTGTGCTGCTCAAATTACTACATGCTAATATTTTTTGACAGCCCAATAAATAACATACAGAAGTCAATGAGTCAGCAATGCGGGACTGTTATTGCTTCTGACACCTGACTCTAGTTGAGGCATCCTTTTAAATTTAATCAAGAGTAGCTAACCTACACTTTTATTGATTACAGCTGACATTCAACAGTGTCAACCATATACATTACTTTTGCACAACCTAGAAATATAATTACTGCACTAAATAGGTAAGAATATTAGCTGCATTCTGACATTGAATCTGCACAACTAGAGTAACATAATCACTGAAATCCTACCTATTGCAATTAAGGATCTTAAGTTGATGTGCACAAGAATAACTCTGTGAGACTACAAAACCCAGAGGCTTTTAGGCAAAGACTGGTTTCACACAACTCTCTTAAGAAGTTTTTGCACTAGCTCATTATAGGATTTCTGAGGCATTTCACAGGTCAGAAATGTGTGTGGAGAGGAGAATCTAACACAAATTGCAATGTACTGTTTGGAAGGAAGGGTCCTTGACATCAGTAACTCACTTGTTAATGAACAAAGCACTGACTTTTTTTCCCCCCCTCTAATCAGTTTACTGCTAAGATATATTTTTTTCCAATGTTCATTCACTAAAACAAATAAAAGAAACCTAAATTCCATATTGATACTAAAATGCATTTCAAAAAAGGCATATGTAAATTTAAGTAACACATGAAATTGTTCCCTGATAGGGAGTGCTTTCTCACAGCTTTGTCTGTGGCTCTCTTTTGGTTACTTATCAGTATAAACACCTTAGGTAGAGCCAGCAAGATTGCTATTATTAAAATAAAAGTAGAAAAAAATGTATATGGTTGAATATTTGGTCTGAGTTGTACCACACAGATGATACATGTTTAGCACATATTGCCTGATGAGAGACTAATCAAGAGAGAAAAGAGGTATTACATTTTGTATCTACTGTCAGCCTTTTTGCCACTACTGGCACCCACTGTGAAAAGCCATCTTTGCACCAGGACGGCAAGCGAGGTCAGCGGCAGGGCCGGGCACCTGCGCCCGGGAGCTGCGGCAACGTGCTCGGGCAATCAAAACCATCGCAGAGAGAGGTCAAGTTAAAAGGGAGCTGATGACAGATAATAGCCGGCATTAAATAAGAGACTGTTCCACAGCCACTTAGAATCCTCTAATGGCTCACAGAGGGAATTAATAGAACAAGAGTATAAAGATATTAAGGCATAAGTTGCTCTGATTCACTGGAATTACAGGACTTTGCAGGAAGGTTCATAAGAAAATTGTTTTGTACAGGAGATCACACAGAGCAGCTTTGTCAAGATAAAGAGAAAACCTGACAAAATGTTTCCTTTGCAAAGGAGGGCAGCTGTGTGTGCGCAGAGTGGAGCACGGGAATAACACTATAATCATTAACTGCTGGTGGCAGAAGAACTTCTTTCCTAGATGTATCTTTTATATTTTCCTCTGTATAGTCTCTCTCTTGGTCCTTACAATGCCACTGTCAATGACACATAATTAGATGCCACAGTAAGGAAAACACACTATAAAACTTTTGAAAACCACTTGTAAGTACTTTTAATCTATTGCTTATTATGTTGAAACTACAGCTTTTTAAATGGTTTTATGTTTTCTCAGTTACAAACTACTTTTCAGAATCAATGAAAACAATTATTGCATCATGATTTGTTGAAAATACCTTTTCTAGTCCCGTTATTTAATTGAGGTTCACCTCATTTCCCCTGCTGCCCCACCGGGGTATCTTCCCCAGTTTTCCCCACCAGCAGAGCAAGCGGACAGTTCACGCAGCATAGGTGGGGCGTGAGGGGTGGGGAAATAAATAAAGCCTATAGATTTAGGTTTCAGCTCTTATTATAAGCTATACATACAAAAATCCTGTCAAAGGACGCCCTGGAACAGTTCAATAATTTCCTCTAGGTGTAGACTTGGGTTGGAACATATTTATCAGTAGGATTTTGTAAGTACTAAGTCTGTATTTGCTTGAACATTTGGCACTATCATTCAAGTTTTAATTCTACATTCAAAAAGCATTTAACAAACTAAATACTACTATTCAGTTTTGAAACATCAGTAATTAATTAATACTCACAATATTGATGCAGCCAGCTGGGAAATGAACATAGCTAAACAGAATTTTTCATATTGACAGGCTATTTCTATAAACCATTAAATGATTCTTTAGACAAAGCTACTGTTTTATTACTACTATGTACTCAAATATATATATTAATTTCCATAGACGCATATGGCAAGAATTAATTTAATCAAAAAGATCCATTGAATTGGTCATACATTCTTGATTTCAGTATATAGCTACTAACATTATTTGAAATATGAAACAAGTTATATATAAAAAAAACTTCCTCCTAATCTTATCAATAGAGATTCTTCTACGAGGACTAGATGTAACTTACTTAATTCAGTTTAATTTCATATTAAGTACCTGATCCAAAGTCCCAAAGGCAACAGAAATCTAGAAAAAATTTCCAGTGATTTCTGCAGAACTTTAATAATCTTTTTAAGCCTCAACTTTTTAAGCCATCAACAACTACATAAGTCTTAAAGGTCTGAAAACATAGTGTTTTAGCCTTCAGACAAGTCGTTTTTCTGAAATTTCCAGTGTGCTTCCCCATCTCCTCATACACTGATAGATCCTGCCACATTACATCTTAATGTGTAACACTGCACATCGAGTAAATGAAAAGACATGATTATAAGGTGCTGTATTAGCGAAATAATGAAATTCAACTTCTATGGTTATATATGCTATATATGTGTCTATATTTTATAATGAGAATATTTCTCCTACGCAATTTACCCACTTAACTACAATTCCAACATAGCATTTTGCATTGGGGAAAAAATATAGGGAACTATGAAACTTCATTGAAACAATGAATCAAGGAAAAGAAGGAGAAAAATAAAACTAGAGTTAAAAAAAATGAGTGCATATTTATTGATTGCAAGGATTAACTTCCTCTCATGCATTCCATTTCAGTCCATGATTTCTGAATATCTGCAAGTCAGAGAAATTAGTAGGTGTTGTGTCTTCATGAGAAGGATAGATTAATCCTTCAGTTCATGTTAGTGCTCACCATGCCAGCCACAGTTCAATGCCAAATAATTTCTAGAGTACCTGCCATAGCTGAGACACTGGAAACAGCTAATAAGCAAGTTTGGGATATGGGAGTGTGTTTTGATTCATGTGCTAGCTGGGCAGACAAATCAAGTAAACCATTCAGAGCACATCCAAAGGATCAGAAACAGATTATTCATCTCTTGAAACTATGATAAACATGAAGCAGAATGATTGGTCTAAAATCATCAAAGTGAAAAATCCATTTTTTCCCCCCCTTAAGGCACAGTATCAATACAGCGCAATGTTGTTTGTTATTGCCTGCCTTAATCCCAAAGGCTATTTCCCCAGGCACTCAGGTGGCGTTCATTCTTTGAGGAGTCCTCTTTCAGACAATCCTTCCCAAAGCAAATCTTTAAAAGTTTCCTGGAGCACAAGTATTTAATCTACTAAGCCCTGGAGCTGATTAGTGTATGAGGTGCTACAGTTGCAATCTGCCATTCAAACCTGCGATCCAGGAAATGTTTTCTGGATTTTCTCTTCCTCTGAAATACATAAAATTACTAAAATTTAACTCTAGCTAAATCTCCACTCCCTTGCCCTGAATTCTAGCCATAGATCCGTGGGAAGCTGGCTATGTCCTTAGTTTCCATGTGGAGGTCTGAACAGATTCACTCCTGTTCCTCCAGGGATCTGCTCCTGTAATTGCCCCCTGCACTTTGTGTTCAGTAGTGGGACAATCTGTTTTTCTACATCTATCTTAGTGACAAGTGACCAATCTTAGTAAGAAACAACCTATCAATTTTCCTACTAATATTGATGTGAATCTCAAGCGAACCCCCTGTCACCTTGCCTCCTATATGCAGATTTTTTTTTCTCCTATTAATACTCTCTTCCAACCTCAGTAAACCATCTTATGCTTTCGTGTTGTTTCCTCATTTCTTCCTTTTCTCATTTCCTTAGCTGCTATTACTTTTGTTGCTTCTTGGATACCTCCCTTCCCATATCTGCCTCTTGTTTCTGCTCTGTAATGCAATATATTACATATATAGACCCACTTCACTATGTACTATACCAACATGTGCAAGAGAAAGTCTTCTAACCAAACTATCTCAAATAAATATGAAGATCAAGCTTCTAAAAGCAGTCAAATACAGTTTAGTTCAGCTAACCTGCCAGTGAATTCAGATAAATTGTTCTGAGAATTTACTACCCTAGAATTTTAGTAGTTAAAGTCTTTTCCTTCTATTTCCCTCAGGATTGGCAAATCAAAGTTGTAAGGAAGTTATTTTAACTTTTTCACATTTGCTTTAGGTCTTTGAAGGCCATATGTTGCTAATCCTTCAGATTTTCCTGACTTCTTTATGTAACTTGTGCTATTATTTATTAAATTTAAATCCAAATTTTGAAGTATTTTTGTTCCAACTGTTGCCTCCATCTCAACTTTACCATTCATTATATATTCCTACCCCCCAGTAACACAGATATGTTGCTCTATTTAGCTTTTCTTCATCTCTTAGTGTCTTTTTGAATAACACTCCTGTGTATACTTGCTTCTGACTCCAGGGTATTGATATATGTTTTTATTGTTTTCATACATATTGAGCATAACTCTACTATTCTATATATTTAGGATCATCATTATTTTCTCACCGGAAACATGTCACAGAAGGCAAGTGTATTATGCGCATAAAAGTGCCCTTACTTAATAATGTATTTACTAACATTTTTATTTATGTTTCTTGAAAATTAACTCTTTAAATAATGCAGTTTGTAAATACAAAAATACTTCCTTCTGCTTCTTCCTCAACCTTTACACAAATATAGCTATAATGAATGATCATATGGCACTGGCAGAAATTTTTATTTCAGGCATCGTATAAACCAGTCAGCTCTAGGTCTCTGAAAAGTGTGCTGTTCAGTTAAAAATGCCCTGAGGTCAGAAAGAAGATGGCACTTCCACTAAATAAGTAAATCAGTATTCTTAATTGAGGTTCTTTTTAGAGGAGATAAAACCATGCATTATCCAATGCATTCTTTGCACAGTTTACTGTGGTGCCTCCAAGTTGCCAGTCATGGTACAACAACTCTTCAGGACTGCACTCCAGAGACATTATATAAGGTAAATTGTTTAATATTTTATCAGCTGCTGCTGCTGCTATGAGGCACTTCACTATACTGCGTCTTTTTATTACTCCCTTTCATTTATTGCCAAGAAGCTTTTATCTGCACTCTGCCTAGAAAAACTGAACTGCAAAGTCTTCATTTGCCATCACCAATACGATTAAGTTAAGTTAACATGATTACATCACTGTCTCGAAGATCAGCCTAAAGGAAACCTGAGCAATGCCTCCCAATTTGAAAAAGTGAGGAAGTGTTGAAGACAGTCATCTGCCTACAGCCTACCTAAGTCTATTTGTACTTGATTTGTATGGGCAGTGACAAAAGAACTCCCATGCACTGAATTTGGGAAGCAAACTCTGAAAAAATAATGAGCTAGCAGAAGACCACAAAAATGCTTGGATATTTTCTTAAAGCTTCAGTCTCAATAGAGGAATTTGCTACCGAACAACTGGAGGTCACCATCCACCAACATTATTAAGTGCAAGAAATGCATACAGTTTATATTTTATATATATATAAATAAAAGAGACAGACAGACATGAGTTTCTTGTAAGCTTCTAAGCTTCTTGAGGTCCTCAAGCGTATCAGCACTGCAAGCTACAACAGAACTTTTCAAATGAGTTGAATGATAGAGACTAAGAACCATTGATGACCCTACCCATCTGTACTAAGCCATCAGCTCCAAGATATTGCACATCCACAGCTGATTTAGGATATAAATGGTGAAGACGAACAGCTTTATATATGTAGTGATAACAACATATATAACAATTGTTAACATATATAACAACAACAATTAAGAACCATTAGGATGAAGCATGTTGTTAATGAATGTAGTTTTGTTCTACTGTTTAAAAATCACCTGACTTCCATCTTCTGAGCATTCACCTCAGTAATCCTTCATTCTCTAATATTTTTTATATACTTATTTACACACACACACACACACACACAAATAATATATATATTAAGTTGCAGCACTGTGCCGATGTTAAACTGCTGCTCTTTGCCAATCTTCATGATTCAGGTAACACTAAATCCCAGGATAGATTTTAGCCCCTTGAAATTTTGGGGAAGTTTAACACTGAAGGGGTGAACAAATGCATTCTGAGCATGGTGCCTACTAAATGAAGGGTCAAAGAGAGTAGTGGTAGTCTTGAATTCTTACCTTTAACTCAGCAAGAAATTGCTTTATTATTATCTTCTTGATGTTTTAACTGAATACTTCAATAGTCAACATTGTTATGTCAAAAATATGTATGTGTGTACATATACACATGAATCACTTGCAAACTAAATAGAAAATGAAGAGGAAGGATGTACCTTAGACACAAGCATATAATTTTCCTTGCCCAAGTGTCAAAGCACATTTTAAAAAATTGATTATTTTGCATTACAATTCTACAAAACTGCCCTGATGTTAATTCCCTGATGTAAATACAATTAGGAATATAAATAAATAAATAAGTCTCAGGACATCTAAGGTTTGACCTGAACTTTACTGAAGTAAGCACAAAACTAGATTATCTTTTCTATTATCACAAGATAGAAACTATGTTCACTGGAGTTTCACGCCATTCTGTCCTTGTCAGAGATGCACAACTATTCTACATGAAAGGAAATAATCTAAATGTGAAAAAAGAAATATTTAAGTGTCTTGTTCTACATATATTCAAGGGAGATATTTTCCAATTTATTATTACTAATATTTAATGATTTTAATAAAATGTAGGAAGTTAGTGGTATTTTCTCTGGTATTAAGAGGCCATCAAATAAATGGCTTATATTCTAGAGTACAAAATTTGATAGAACTATGATGACTGCATTTCACAAAATGCCACTCTAATTATTGCAGAAATAACTCTTCAGTATCCCTTTCTCTCTTGACCTTACACTTTGCAAATTAGCAGCATATGATTATGTTCAGCAAAGCTGAAATTCATGGATTCCTTTTAAATTCAGTGTCTTCATTCTGAGTGCTCCTCTGCCCTGATGTTAAGGGTAAAGAAGAAAAACATTTGGATATATAAACAAGTTGTAACAAAGTATGCTTTTGATCCCATCCTAATGAGTCAAGATCATTGCTAGATGACAGGCATAACAGGGGTTTTCTGTGGTGTGCTCTGATTCTTCATTCCTTATAGCAAACATAATTATTCATTACAGCACAGCACAAATAGGCACCAAATCTAAAGTTAATACTGTATTAAGATCATTAAGAATGTAACAATATGTTCATGAATATGAGATAGAAAATCTGTATCTGGTTCATTCATTGTTGTCATCTGCAAGTTTAGGAAAAACAAACAAACAAAAAAAAAAAAATCCAAACTTCATACTTACTTCATTTCCCTCTCCTTTATCCCCCAGAGTTTGCTGTAACTGAAGGTCACAGTTTCCAGGTCCTCTAATTTCTGAAAAACAAAATGTGAAATCAGTTGCATTTTAAACCATTCAGTTCAGAGAAAAATAACTTGGTCAACACTTTTCACTGAATAAAAACTTGAATTCATAGCATGTGATTTTGAATTATTTTATTTTAAGGACTGTATCCAAACAACAATAAAAAGAAAATTTATTAGGCATCTCTTCTGTGGGCAGGAAAGAGATTTCAAGACAGTCAACTTCTGAAATGATTGATATTTTAAGAACTGAAGTTTTCCATTACATATATACTAGTGTAACTGCTCAGGCTCTAGCTTTTTTTTTTTTTTTTGGCTAAATAAATATCAATAAATATTCATGCTTATTAAAATTTCTCTTAATCGTCAACTGTTTTCTCCTCAGACTATTTGACTTCAATACACTCAAGTGTGACTTTTTGAATGCACACGTCAGCACCAATGCCTTTAAACTACTTTAAAATGTTCAAAAGGCTGTCAGAGTTCACATTTCCCAAACGTGACCTAAAGTATTACCTGAAATTCCTTTCCAGAGGCACTGAAGAAGTCATGTCAGACCACAGCACCTAATCCTTTGTGCTGGGAGTAAAGGATGAATTTCAACTTCTGCAGTTTGCAGCTGGAGGCTGAGTCTAGCCAAGGGGTTGGGACTTTCAGTCTTGCGATGATGATGCTTGGAGTGGGGGACACGTGCATAGAGACACGATGGAGTGAGACCCTTTTGGGGTGCTCCATGAGAGGGCAAAAGGCAACCGATAAGCGCAGGAAATTCCACTTAAACATAAGAAAATCTTTTCCTCCCACTTATAGGGGTAGTCCAACATTGCAGCCGGTTGCCTGGAGAGACTGTAGAGTCTCCAATATCAGAGATATTCAAAACGCCAGTGGGACAAGGTCCTGAGGAACCTCCTCTAGTTGCCATGCTCTGACCAGGGGTAGTGTACAAAATGACTTCCAGGGTCGCAGTTCCCTTCCAACATCAAGCGTTCTGTGAACATATGATCAGCTGAGTCTTTTAGAATATGAACTGGCAGGAGTATATTTTATCTTGATAACCCTTTTGGAAATAAATAAATAAATGTGACTGACTTTTTCCCAAGTCAGATGAGACCCTGAACTAAATAGTTCACTCACGTCTTTGTCTGACATAGCAGATCTTAACTTTTAGCAATATGACTTACATTTATTCATATGAAAATTATGTTTCTCCTTGTAACCATAAGGTTTTCTCTGCTATGCTATTTTAGAGAGCATAAGATCATTTCACTGTCTGAGCATTTGCTGAATTTTAGTGTCTTGCAGAGCTATTCAACTGTTTAAATGACCATCAATAACACAGGGCAAGTGCAGTCCTTAAATGCATTTTTGTGAGACTGCAGTGACACATATGACTTTTCTCTCTACTATTTGCTCCCAGAAGCATCAGGAAGTGTCTTTTCTTGGGAAGCCTGAAGCATATCGTGCTATCAAGCTCTGGCTGCATCCCTGCCTCCTGCAAGGGTCACACGCAGGCCCTGCATGTTATTCCCCTCAGTCATACCAGCTCTAAAGTCAAAAAATAAAAGGGCTTAGGCCATGCATTTTTATAAATGGCTGCTTTAAACCATGTAACGGCAATGAAAGAAACTGTTCAGAACTGCCAGAACTTAACTCATTCTCACTCGCTGAATTTGACACACTGTTCTCAGGTCAAACTACATCCTTGTGCGATATTTACAAGGTATCTTTTCTTCCCGCCTCTCTTAATTTGTCCTTCCATTTCTCTAGCACCTTCAAAATACTCTAATCATTTCCCCATCACTTTCCTTCCTCTAATTATTCATGATCTCTTTTACACAGGCTTTGTGTGTGTGCATGTTTTTTTTTTTTTTTTTTTTACAATCAGTCTTTCTGCAAAGCAGGGATGCCATGGCACAGTTATGCCTGAAAGAATAATGTGGAAAGACAAAAATGACTAAAACTGGTGCAACTCCTGCCCTCTTCCCACACTAAATAATAATAATAGTGAAAAACATGCATACTTCTAATCCATTAACCGTGCATGTACACTACACTAAATAGAAGCTATCGGAGTAGGGCAGTAAAACTTTCATCTTGTTTTTCCCAAGCCTTCTCATTTCCCATGCTAACACTCCTTCCTTTCAAGTCCCTTACGTTCAGAGCAAGGGGGCTATCCCACGGGTGACACCCATAAGGATGAGGTTTATAATCATCCCAGTGGACTTGCATAGTTGCAGCCATTAGTCAATCGTTACAAATTGAGAAGCATTTTGAAAGTGACGAATGATATAGGTGAAAAACCCATTTCTTGCCTTCACACAAAAACTACTGGCTTTTAATGCCTTTACTTTGCCTCAGCTGAACCATATACTTTCCCTTGGCTTATTTCTGCTGCACTAAAAGCATCTGAGTCTTTGAATTTGGGCGACCTATGTGTAAGATTATTTTTTTTCTGTCAAGCACAACTACTCAAGGCTGTGTTCCCCTGGAAGAGACAATTTGATGTCATTTATCAAAAGCCAGAATAGTGTTTTAATGGACAATTTACTTCAAATGACTGCAGTTGCTACAGAACAAAAGACCAAAGCTAAGGATTAAAAATGGGTTTTACGTGGATCAATTCAATTCTTTATGATTAACTAACAAAATGTAACTTTGATATTTCCCTTTTTTATTCAAAAGCAATTAAAAGAATCCTTCTCTTCCTTTTCTGTGGTTTGCTACGTTTGATGCCCAACTGATGCACAAAGAGCTTGAGGGCAATTTCAATAGTTGTTAATAAAAGACATATGCACACTTAACATTATTGCTCAAGGCTTAGAAATAAAACCAGATGTTATCATCCACCAGTCCTGGCTCCAAAAATTTGACTCAGAAGTTTCTGTGCAATTCCACAATGTAAATTTGTAAAATACATCAAGCCCTATGTGGTCCCATCAGAGCTCTTCCAGCGTCATTGTACAGTCTCACGTGTCTGTACAGAGGAAACTGTTGCGAAAGTTGGGAGCATCTGCCTCTGGCCCCCAGCGTCACTACTCAGAATATTCAGATGTCACTACTAATACTGATTCCCTTTAATCCAGGCATTCAAATTAAGATCAGGTAGTAATTTGTAAGTATTCACTGAATTATGTTCAAAGACTTGTACAGACAGGCTCGATACTTTGGTTCCGAGAATAGATGTACAGGTACATACACATTTATATGTGAACTTATAAACCCATTTATCTATTCTCAGACATATGCATATTTATATACAGTTACACACAACTCCTATACAATTCACCTACTCAATATTAATTAGTTTTAGTACTACATTCAAAACTCCTTAAGTTAATCTTGCAAAATCTTATCATGTCACATTAACTAAGTTTTCCTATATCAGATTCACTTTTACCAGTAAAATTATACACTCATTTGCTTCAGTATCTCCTTAAGATCCTAAAGACATTGTTCAAGATATCGGTTCCCCTGCAAATCATGAAGATACATTGAGATTTTGAGCTGCAGAAGAGTATATTTTAGAAAGGAACAAAACTGCTCCTATACCTAGAATAAAAGGCCTTTGGAGGAAAAATTGACAACTCTTTAATATGCAGTAGATAGATAAAACCAAAAAAAATCATTTAAGATGTTCTGTAGACTAGGAGTGAAAGAACAATTGATCAGGTTTGATCAAAAAGCACTTGATTTACAGTGTCAGAAGCCTTCCAGCTTCCATACATTTCTAGTAATAAATCACTATACAGCAACTCCATCCACCCCCTCCTTGCCCAAACTAAAAATAAAATCACCCTCTACCCCCCTACACACAATTACATAGCATAGCAAATAGCTACAAACTGAATCAAAACCATATGGGAGAGGCCAAAGGGTAGCACGTAACATGAATTTTATTATAAAGAACCATATGCTGCACTTAATGTTCGTGATATATATGAAGCATTATAAATTAGTGCAGTAGAGGTGAAAGCTTCATTCAATTTCACCATCAAATGATCTTGAACACAGCAATACAATATTTTCCTTTGTCACATAATTTCAGAAGTGAAAGCATTATCCGTGCTGCAAATCACTTTTGAATTGTTAAGGGCCAAAGTGTTTAAAACTACCAGTTACTGAAGTAGCATTTTGACAATACCTACAACAAAACCTAATAAGCCACTTAAAGATTGGGGTTCTTTAGAGCACTTATACAGACTTTCTAGAGTTTACTATGCAATACTGTCTGAAGTAGGAAAATCTCAGCTGGAATCTACAGTATTTTAAATAGTTTTTTGCCAATGAAATGGAACCAGATAACCTCTCCACTACATCACAGCATCTGAAACAAAACTCTTAACCTATTATCCCTTCACCTGCACCACTACATACTGTTCATCTGAAATCTGTTTCTGTCACTACCATTGACTAACAGAAGCGAAATGCAACTTTTGGTGCAAGAGTGAAATGGGCTTCCTCCAACCATTATCCAGTCCCTTTAGGCTTTTTCCTTTAATTACATGGCTCTTTAAACGAGGCTCAAAGTTGGACACCACAACTGCTAGCTTCCCGTGTCTTCAGGTCTATCAACTTGCATTGCTCAAAATTTGTCCATCTTTCATTGTCAATATTTGACCAAGACTCACATTAAGAACAGAAATTAGAAAAAAAAAAGCTCAAGAATGAATTTGTTTTAGAATAAAATCTGCTGCAAAGACTCTTTAGTAGATTAGCGACGTTGCAATAATTGTCATTTTGCTTTTGCATATACAATCTAAGCCAAAATAATTCCTGCCAACATGTTACATTCACAGGTGCAATCTCGTAACATTATTAACACCCAGCCCACACTTCACCCCTGTCCTTTATACGGCTTTGTTTCATGGAGCATCTCCCAGAGGGCACCTCATGCAAGGACTACTACAGTTCTGTAGCCTGTCTAAAAGGAAAATTCAGTGGAATGCTCTCATTAATGCTTTTTTAATGAAATATTAAATCTGCTGTGGCAGAAAGTATATGAGTTAGCCAATTTAGAAACAGCCTAAGCAAAAAAATAAGTAAACACATAAATAACGAGGACATCATTTCCCCTCTTCTTCCCTAGGAGATAAACAAGCTGAGACAAGAACACAAAAATACAACTGGGTACTTAGATAAGACAATGTTTAAAACATTCCTACAGTAAGCATTACATGTGAAGTGCTGACTCTTATTTACAGATTAAGGATGGCTCAGGTTATCCTGGTGCTTTCCATCTGTGGAACCTGGAGTCACTTGCCTTTAAACTCACCATACAGCTACTAGAGGCTGGTGTGAAACTTTCCAATACAGGTGCAACCAATTTGTTGCATGAATGTTGCTGAATGTAATGCAGAAATAAGTACAGGTAAGGCAGATTTTTGCAACCAATTTACTACAGACAACAAACTTGGGTGGGCAGAAACCCTCAGAAATAGTGGAAGCTGTACAGCTGCAAGTTTTTGAAGATTATCTGTTCAGTAATTTCTTAGTTTTAAAAGAGGGGCTACTCACAGTTAGTCTATAAATCAGCCTAGCTGTGTCACACTGAGAAGGAATAGAAAGTTGCATTCTAAATAGGTAATTGTAAAGAATGAAGGAAAAGCAGCTCTGCTTTTAATAGCTTTTCATAGATAATTACCCCATATTAGATCATCACAATCATTGTTCTCTCAATTTGATAGAATTACCTCTTCCAACAGAAATAACAGGGTAACAAGCATATCCTCAGCAACATTATTCAAAACTACACATTATCAACCAACATTTAAGAAATCACAGGACTAAATACTTTAGCAGCCACTTAAAACTTTCATAATTATTTGATAGCAGATAATTAGGTAATTAACTTAAACACTGTCACAAAAGCATTGTGAAAATTCATTATAAAGAAAAATGTAGCTGATAGATTGCCCCCTGTATCTTTGCCAATTAGGCCCTATTTGTCTTTACAAATACAAAACCTTCTCTTTAATGTGGCACCCGGAGAGTAATTTTCTGAGAACTATTTTTGCAAGCCAAAACAAAGACACCTGAAATCTTAATGAGCATGTGTTTCATGTAACCAAAATAGTTACAATATGAGTTCATGAGAGGATGGGAAAACATATATGTAATTGCACAAAATCACATGGAGAACCTAGGAATCCAAGACAATGATAATCTGAGATAAAAACTAGTAAAGACCAAAAATTTACAGTTAACAAAAACTCAAGCCAGAAAAATCTCCTGCAGCAATGTCAAGACCTTTAACAACAATCTTACTGCTAATAGCCTTACTGGCGCACAACTTCATGGCAGAAGATATAGGCATGAAAGGAGGTCTCACTGCACACCACAGTCATAAGCTAACTTCTAAAATACCAACTTTCTAACAGATCAGAAATGCTGATTTTATATATGCATATATGTATCCTACATGCAACTGCGCTTCATGCGAGATGCACTGTTCTGACTGCGGAAGCCCTTTATAGCAGCTTCCCTCAAGCCAGTGATCCAAGCACCAACCCTAGATCTCAGAGTTCACTTCTGAGATGCTAATGAACTTCTGTGCGTTCACTTAATATGTAGGTTTGAGATTTTTAATGCAGATTCTTACACTTTCAGATTCAAGTTTATTTCATGCTTCTGTTAAGAGATATGTATTGATCTGACTGTCTTTTAAAGACTATAGATTCAGAAGCAAATAACAGTCTGAAAGCAAACCACCAAATACAGTTATTAGCTGTGATTTTATTGCTTTCATGCAGACTATTATATGAGCTTTTAAGAATACAAACAGTCAAGAAAACAAGCTTTCATTATATTCATTATTTTTATTAGGATATTAACTTTACTTTTTCACACACACATTTTTAAGCCCTTAACTTTAGAAAACAATCTTACTAAAAATACTTAGAATCCCAATGAGAAATCTCCAAGAATCAATATTTCTCAATAAAAGGAGCAGAAATTGTGTCCGTGCAAAGAGGACTCAGTGCTCAGTTGCAAAGCAAATCTGCAGCTGAGGCACAGCTTTGAATTTCATATGCTTAAGCCACAAGCAGCTCTAGAAGTCTGCAGCATGAGAGGTCCAAAACCAAGCAGGGTATGCAAAGGGCACGTATTAAGTTAGCAGGATTAATCAGCTTTTACATAATAGACAAGTTATTTACAGCTAAACCATTTCTTTTCTGGTCTTCACCAGAGTCTATGATATTTGAGGAGCACCAACAGTTCTTGAAGTTTTCAGAACTAACAAAAAAGAGTATAGAAATATAGCTCATTGTCTTCCAGTTTTAACAATGTGAACAAAGAAGGCAAGATGCTTTCCAAAAAGTATTCTAATCTTTTCTTCTTTTAGAACACTTAACAGTATTATGCATTTCCAGTACCAAATTCACCACAAGAGAACTGCTCACAACAGAGAACCATCTTTCAGCACATGCAAGTTAAGAGGAAGGACACAGAAGATTATGAGCCCACGCATCACCACAATATATCTCAGGGTACAGCACTTGAATGACAAGTCAAAGAACCTTTTCAAAAAGAAATGTATGAAGGTTATTTCATTCTCCCCTCCACCTCTCCCCCACACATCATTTCTTCAAGTGAGAACAACCTTGCAATCTTTCTCATCATCACCAGGAGCTTTCTGTGGCAGAGCTAAATTTATTTATCTGAAGAAACTTCTAGCCCTGGTGACATACAAGACAAAATTTGCTGGGATCAACATTACCATCTAATATCTGCTTGTATCCCCTGTAAAATCCCTTTGCAGGGCTGCCACTAACAATGGGACTATGGGGCATTAACTGTGGTTTTCCCCCAGCAGTCAGATAAACATTGAACTTTGATATTTCATAAATACTAGTTTATTATTGCCAGGCTTTCCTTCAATTTTAGAAATGTTTGTTGGACTGATAACACTTCCTTATACTGTGCCACACTGTCACTGGGAAATACTCAAAATAAGTCATGGCAAATTACCATTTTAAGCCAAAAAAAACCTGTATTATATAAATAGTCCTTCTTTAATATTATTAATTAATTGTGATATAATGCTACAATTTATTTTAGGAGAAAGCACAAAGATAATTTACCAAGCAAATTCCCTTTGAAAAACAATTACACCAGCAATGAAATTCAAGTATTAAGGACAGATCTTTTCCCATCTAAACAATTAATATGGCAAATAGAACTAATGAAATCAATACCTAATTTTATAGTGAAATACAACTACATAAAAATGGGATTGGGAGGGAAAGGGAGAAGCTTTCTGGGTCTTTCATAGCTCTGGGGCAAATTTCCAAGAAGCATTTGCAAAGGAAAGAAATAGGAATGCAAACACGTTTTAGCTTTCCATTTCCTGCAAAGCTTCACTGTGAGCTTGGACTGCTGGATGAATTATCATGGCAGCCTTCGAGATTAATGCTTAATTATAGGACTTGATTTCTTGTACCAAACCACGTAGCAGTCCCCCCGAATCCTCTCCATTTCCTTGCCTCTGGTTCTGGTATCACCTTCTCATTATGATTTCCTCTCCAAATAGAGTGGGATAGAGCAGGTACCAGCACGGCAAGAGAAGCAGCCACAGCGCCTACAGTGCAAGGCCAGGGTACAGCGGAGCCGAGGCTCCAGGGTACAACGCAACGTCATGCAGCGCTGCTGACCCAGCCCAGCTACCGCGAGCAGCAGCTCCACATTGGGGGATGCTTCCCACCACATCAGCCCCGCTCAGCCTGTTCACGTAACCACACAGCTTGCAAAACTCACCGCAACCCCAGCTAGCTCAGTGCTGACAAAGCAGCACACAGCATCACGCAACGCAGCACGGTTTAAACCTCAGCTACTCCAGAGCACCTTCTGTGGACAATGACTGAGTGTTTGAAATACCTGGTGTTTGTTTTACTGTGATTTCTTGTGGTATAAAGCAGAGTCTTGTTAGTTGTTCTTCCTAGACTCAGGTTCAGCAAGTGTATGGCATGAATCACTGTGGATGGCATATATTGATTCTTGGAAAGAGAGTGGTAAAATAATTCTTTTACCCACTTTGATGACAGAAAGCACACAGACACTTGTGTTCTGTGAATACCAAGTCTCCACTCTTCTCCCACTAACTCTATAAAAGAGTCAGAACTATCTCTACATGGCAGTCACCTCAGGAACGAGGCTCATCTTCATTCCAACCTGTTGCTACATAGACGGTACAAATCTGCAAAGGTGTCACATTCACTAACGCCTTGATCTGACAAGAATAAAGTGCACAGGGAAGCAGGAGAAGAGAGCACAGAACCAATCAGTGAGAGGATTGCCACTAAGCTTCACTTGGGTTTTAGGCGTGTTTTACAAAGACAGAGGCATTCACAGGACATCTCAGTGCTAATATTTGAGCTGCACTAAAATGAAAGGGATAAGGGACATAACTATCTTTTTAAAAAGTAAAAAAAAAAAAAAAATCTT
The DNA here is from genome assembly GCA_032275445.1 of Crypturellus soui. NCBI lineage: Eukaryota > Metazoa > Chordata > Aves > Tinamiformes > Tinamidae > Crypturellus > Crypturellus soui. Next base: position 912,682 of record JAUBNY010000278.1, on the reverse strand, counting down.
ATTTTCTCTCTTCTCTGTAGTTCAAACAACAACAAAAATTGCCTTTGTATCTTTATAGGTTCCTGATCTCAATCAATTCTTATTGCTATCAATTCAAGTCCCTACCACTTTCTAATAGCTTAGCCAGGCACATTTGTACCAAATGTAACAAACTCCAAGGAGAAACAGGTGTTTATGGCAAGCAGCAAACACAGTAAAAAACATAAATCTTGAAAACAAGACTGATGAGGAAGCGAATTAGAGGTCAGTAGGGCCAATAAAAGTTAAACTAAAAAGCCTTGGAAAGCTAATACAAGCACCTGGCAAAAACAAACACCTACCAACCTGCATGAAAAAGTTACATGAGGATGAAGATATGGGAGCTTAGAAAAGATATAATATATCACAATCCTTAAAATAGGAACTGTATTAAGATATACGTAAAATTTAAGAAAATGGCTAATAAGCAGAAGCAATTACTATACATACACCTATAGCACTTAGATGTGCTGTTATAACAAAATGACCTAGAAGTCTTACACTTGAGCAAATGCTTTTTAATGGCAGTGTTATTTCTACAGAAATGTTTTCTGAACAAATTATATATTAGCTTTATCTCAAAAATAAACATATTTGTTTTGACAGTATGAAAGCAATTAAATATTCTTACATTTAAATTTCTTTATACTCATGAATGAAAACTCCTGAAGAACAAAAAAGAGAAGAAAGTTTAAACAAAACAAGGGTGGCAGACGTAGTCGAAAAACCATCACTTACTGACATTTCATATAAAGTGGCAATTTTTTTCTAATCATCTTTGGTCCTGATTTCAGGACAAAGTTAGAAGTAAGAAGGAAATGCCTGAATTTCTGCCTGTTTATAGTCACATTTTTTGAACAATGAAGATCTTCAGTACAGCCATAATATATATGTACATTTGTATACACACATTCAAAATAGCAAGTTGCATCACAACACAAAATATGGTGTTTGGGGCTTATTGCAGTTTCCTCGCACTTTGATGAAAGCAGAAAGAAAGGAAAGATAACAAGAGGGTAAGGAGGGGAGTGTACCTATAGTGTATGCTCTTCAGAATTATATATGGATTCATAATAAAAGCATGGACTTTGCCCCTGTCTTCCTAATGCTAATCTCTAGGAATTATGGATAAGTATCATACAGGGATTTAGGAAGTTGTACCTACAACTTATTTGATGAGGTTCATTAATGAAATTATAGTAATTTATGCATTAAATCTCATCTCTTTATGATATTCTAATGAGGGATAATTTCAGAAGCCCCACTATTAGGGGAAAAGAACTTATTCAACAGATTGGTGTGAGTTATAGCTGCATTGAGAGACAAAATTAAAGTTGTAACAGTTCATTCGAAATAACCAATTTTAATTCAATTGTGGTTGCAACCTTTCAGTACTGAACAAAAACTTAAATAATTGAACATCAAAAGATATAAATTATTACATAAAGCAACATTTTCAAATTCAAGAGGATGTGCACTTGTGAAATAGCCAAATGGCTCTAGTACTCAGAGATGTGCTATTCAAAATCTGAGCTCTGCACTGGTCTTAAGTGAACATTGAAAAAATAAAATACTAACAAGCCATATCTCCTGAAGATATAAATAGCACATTAAATTTAAAATGATATTTAAAATGAAAATAATTCTTTCTTTATGTTTACTTAATTTACTGTTTCTACAAATATTCCTTTTCTTATTCACTGTAACATTCACTGGTTGCAAAAGACAAGTGAGGTATGACTCTCCTGTAAACAAATTTATTCATCTGCAAAATTGACTGCAGTAACTTTATGTTGACTGTTTACATACTCTACAGTCTGCCATACTGAAAAGCTGAATAAATAAGAAAGTCACTGTATAGTCTTTCTCCCTACTCCACAGAAGACTGAAGATGACTGCAAAGTCATATTGAAATAAGCAACATAAATATCCATTGATGTATTTACTGTCATTTTAATCCTCACTTAAAAGGTCAGAATAAGGAAGGAAAAAAAAAAAAAAAAGAATTAAAAAAAAGAAACCACACCCCATAGCCACTCACAGTTTCTCCAAAGTACGAAGTCAGATCCCAATTCTCACTGATGCTTGGACCAACTCAAATGTGTGTTGACTATATAAATCTAAGCATTGTGCATCCTTGCACTTTATTACCTTGTTTATTGATGAGCTTGTCTTGCAGTAGGAACATGTAAAGGCGGCAAGAGCAGGTCAGAAAGCCCTCAGAATAGCTAACAAAATAATTAGGGGATAATGACAACTTCAGCACAAGAATTTTCAGTAGGCCAGAGACTACAGAGAATTCTTAAAATCCTCAAAATTTCCTCTAATCCCAACTAACACCTACTAGTGACAAGTAACATTTATGACAAATATCTTTATCTTCTCCATCTCTCTACAGAAATAATAATAAAGGTGATCCTGTAAATTGCTACGACACACAGAATCCAGTGAAGATACATATGATCCTGCATTTTATTGGTGCAATTCCCCCATTCCTCAGCAAGGAAAACTGAAGCAAGCAAGCTCTTTGGGCCTGCAGGAAAATCATTTGCTCCGAAACAGAGTTCATGAGGTAATGTGAACTCTCACATACTTGTTCCCACCACATCCAAAATGTTTTCACCACTTTTTCTTTCCCTCTTGAAATAATGATGCCTTTATTCAGACTATATTTTCACTTTCTATATGTTAAATGCTTTCAAAAAAAGCTTTGAATGACTGAGCAGTTGAAGTTGTTGAAAACTGGAGCTAAGAGGAAAATATAAATTAAACAAATTTCTTTAGGCCTAGTGGGTTTAGAAAATCTTCCCTTAAGCTTTTCACAGCTCCATCTGCACACAGATCTCTGTAGAGACTCATATACAGATTTAAACTTGACATTATCAACTGTGTCTTGGGAGAATTTCTGCATGGCAAATTTAATTTTTTTTTAAATGGGTATTGCATTCAATGAGCAACTAACACATGACATTAATTTGAATTGCAATGGAACAACATTAAGGCTAACAAATACATTTGCAATTGATATTCTTTAGTCTAGATCTGAACACACATTTTAAACTTACATGCTGTAGGTCCTGTTCTAATTGTTAGCTGCTTTGTGTAAATAAAAACTCAAATATATTTGGTGAATGAAGGTGGGGATAATATCAAGACATGCAATGCCAATCCTGTGTGTTGTTCAATTTTAGCAGAGGTCAGTGCTTTTGTTGGAAATAATAAAAATCAAATTCAGCTAAAAATGACTGCATATGACTTCTACATAGAATTTAGTTTCAATCCAGTTGCTTGCCACTTTAATTCAGCCTTTGCTCCCTATTTGTGATATGCAAATATTTCTCATCTGAGCCCCTGTGGCCAATCCAGAGTTTGAAAATAATCAAATAGAGCAGTGTGCAATTTAAGGTCCTGACAACAAGTACAGAAATGCTGTTTTATGCTTGAGGGAGCTGTGCACAGACCATCTGCTGCCTTGGTGATCCCCTGATGCCTGTCACAGTGCATATGCATGAAAAGGCATGGAACGGAAAGGGAGATGTTATCACGTAGTTTTCTACAAGAACCTGCGAAACCTCAGCATCCCTACTAGATATCATTTCAATAATCAGACCTACGCCAAATAATGTAAGCTCACCTACTGTACATAAACCCTTTGGGAACATCTCCAGTGTGTATTTTTTATTATGATAAGCATTATGTATTACACACAGAGTGATTTAAGGCAATATGATCAAACAGCACTGAACCACTGAAAGTGATAGAAACTAGGGAACTCTGTAAATAGTTGGGGTTTTGTTTGAATGTTATAAGAAGGTCTACACAGAGATGATCTTAATCCTCTTTATGACTTTATGCCATGCCCCATTCCTCAAGGAAAGAAAACCACAAAGTCTGCAGAATCCAAGACAAATTGCTTCAGAGATCTTCTGCATTTTATCTAAAAGAAACAGATATGCGAAGTTTAAATCAAGGCATAAAACAGAATAAATCCCTTTAGGATTATATTTTCATGAAAGACAAACAAAACAGATTCTTTTAAAATAGCCACACTTTTCAATATATTATATAACTTATTATGTCCAAATGAAACATATTGAGCCTAACACGTTCTACAGATACCTAAACTTTTTGTTTGTAAGAAACACATCATTTTGCCTCTCTTGGAGCACACAGAAGCCCCCAAACATTAAAAGCAGTACAAAGTCAAGGAATGAGAAGTTCAACATACTGCCTTATGCACACCATATTTACTGGACTGCACCACACTTTCCAGGGTTTCTGTGGTGTTCAGAGACATAGAAATAGTTTTCACAATATTAATTTATTTTCGCAGTATCACCATAAAATTAATCTGGAAGAGATGGGGCAGTTGTAACCTCTATCTCCCAACAGAGAAACAAAATATGAGGCTAACTGTCCTTACCATTTAGTAACCAGTCTGACCTGACAAGGGTGATAATTTTCAGATAATTTCAGATAATTTTCATTAATTGCATGTTTTATGTTCAAGGCACATCCTGTACTGATTTCTACTGGAACTGAAGTCTCAGGTCATCCAAAAAACTTAGGAGTACCATAACACTATTATATTTTAGAGTACACCAAAGTTCCATCAGCAGTAAAGGCAGATAGAAATATATAATGAAACCCTCCCCCTTCACAGCACAAGCATATTCATGGTCCAAGCAGAAGTTAAATGGGCCCCTGCTATGTTCTCGGGACTCTACTACCTTTATATAACAATAAAAACAGGAAAAAAAAGTATAATTTAGCCTATTTAATAATTTGATTTGAGCAGTGATCCCATATTAGACTAACTGAATTTAGAGAGCCTACAATATTTAGATCAGACTTCCATTGGAGATAGACCATGTAAATCTTGGGTACAAAAAGCCCTTTCCTTTCTCATAATTTTAATTTTCATTCAAAGCAATGATAGGGAGTCCTTTGAATACTGCACTACCTTTGTTGCCAAAGGGGAAAGATTTGTAAAGTTCTGCTAATCAGGTTTCCTACACCTAAACCAAAAAGTTATTTTATCAAATAAAGAGGTAATATTCATCTAGCACACAGGACTCCAGAAAATCATCTGTCTTTTATCCATTTTCTATTTACTACCAAATCTATCAATCTATTTTCTTTCAATATACGGCAGTTCTTTGAGTACATATAACTGGATTCCCAAATACGCAAAGGTACAAGTCAAAGACTAAGAAAATATTCCATTTCTTGAAAAGCACAGTAGAAAATTTTAATGATTTTCACAACTAATCAAAACTTTTCAGTCATTGCCTCTTTGCCATTTCTAATTTCTTTGCAAAACCAAGGCCTATTCATCAAAACCCCAAAACAGATGCATTATATAGCACCCGGCTTAATGTATTAGATGCATCTATAACAATTTTTCAAGCTACAGAAATCGATATTAAACACACAAACATCTAATCCAGAGAGTACTAAAATATCCTGCTATAGCATATATGATTACATGTGAATTTCAATAAAGATCAGTATAAAGGTAGAGTAAAATGAAAAATCTCATTTCACAAAAGTTGCAAATAAAAGTATTTCCTAAGTAGCCTCAACATTTGGTGGAAAATATGCACTTAAATGTTACATAACCCTCCTAAGATAGAGTCTTGTGGTATGGAAGTTGTGAAAAGGTTCTCTGTCTACCACCTTACTTAACGGCATTGTTTTTAAGTGTACACACACACAAAAAATGTCAGAGTAAATATCAGAAAAAAAGAAAAAAATCATTAACCCACTCTAGAATAGAAGAAAGCATCTGGACAGACCTTAGAAGTCAACTAAATTCCCAAAGTCCGACACCATGGAAGGCAGTGTACATCCTGCATTCTCTAGCAGAGTAGGAACCACCATTTCCATCTTGCAGAAGTCAAGAATTTGGTCAAAGTGATGTTCCATCATTACGCTGGCAGCCAAACAAGAGCTCACAACACCTCTGCTCCAAGGCATCAGGAAGTCACACGCACACGGAAAGCGCAACGGTGATTGCGATCTACAGAGCACTGCCGTGGGGTCAGCCCTCTGTCACGGCACTAATCCACAGCACATAAACAAGAACAGGCTGATATGGGGCTGGCCCAGAACACAGCAATTAGACTCCCTGCCTGTGGGCAGAGGAACTCCGCTCTACAGGTCAAACTGATGCAGAGAGCTTTGGGTTGTGATCCCCAACACAAGTTTATACCAAAAATTCCAAGTTCTCTCAACACGGTCCACTCAGATAAGAAAGAAGAGAAACAAGAACAAACAAAAACTAACAAAAAAAGACAAAAAAGTAATCTGAACACCCACACGAGGATTTGTGAAAAAGGCCCTCAATAGACTCATTTTATCAAGGAGAAGAGTGAAGTTTTATTCAGGTAATACTAGAAAAAAAGTTTCCCTTTAAGGTTATATTTAAATACAACACAATGACAGAATGAAACCACTTTGAAAATTAGTAACAAAGCTTAATGAAGTGTTCCTGAACTCTTTTTGAGAGAGCTTTTTCCTGCCCAATTCTACCTTCAACCTTCTGCAAAGATTTCATTTTTTTCTGATGTATTAATTTCTTTAATACCTTTACACAATTCAAAGGCTGTTTTAAAAGTTAGAGTAAAACCTGCTAGTATATAGCACTGAGTTTGAAGGCCGGGTTGTTTTTCATGGATATGAAAGAACTCAAGCATCTTGTTTACTAAGTAGAAGCATTAACCATCTCTGACACCCAAGGCTTTTTCTCTCTCCCTTTCATTCCTTATTCTAAGTTTGAGAGTTCAGAGGTGGGCAGGGGGAAAGGAAGAAAACAAAGGTTCCCTGTATGAAGTCTGACCAACCAAAAATGTCCCATTAATTGCTTTCCAAATCTTTCCCCTTACACATTAGACTTGACCAACTGTTACAATACCTCCAGTTCTTCCCAGGCACGAGACCAATTCTGCCACTGTTTCACATACATTTCTAAAATAAAGATGTGTTCACATACTCAGTAACTTCACACACTGGATAATGTTATTATGGACAGGAAGCAGCATTTTTCCTTTTTGAAAAGAATTTTCCCTTTTTCACACACCATCAGGGATAACTCCCCTCTCACGATTTTCTAACTCTTCTCTCGTGCTTTCCTTACTATCTGCTGAGGCATTATGTCTTACTTTTTCAGTATGAACTGGAAACTCTATCCCTATTAACCACTCAGAACTCCGGCAATAGGATAAAAACATTTAAAACATTAACACCTTTATAAACTATCTGACTTAAAATAACTCATTCTGGTATTTTCTTATATTGAGAAATAGAATTGTCTGCTAACTTCACTGAGCAAACTGTCTACTGTTTGTGGTGATGGGCACCAGTCTCACCTTGATGCTAACCAAAGCTAGTGTTTGTGGAAGCCATGGAGAGAGCCCAACACTTACCTCCATCCACATAGGAGATCACATCAGCTTTCACCACAGACACAAATTTTGGCAAAAATTCTAGTTCTGTCTAGAGCACTAAGAAGTGTTAACTTACAAGCTGTGTTCATACATCCTGTGTTCTAATCACCAAGTGATGCTCCTGTACAAATCTCCTGAAGTGTTTTATTATTCATCTTCCTTACATTCATTTGATTTAAGGACAACCGTCACGTTAGTCGTGTTATTTGCACCAACAGCTTAGATCACGCTGGCTTGCAAACAGCTGTGTTTTCTCTTAAGTCAACAGTAATCGAACATAAGCCAAAACAGAAGTAATACACCATTTCTTCCCATTTTTGCTCTCTCTAAAGAGAGCGCACTTGGTCTTTCACCACGGTAGTGGAAAAACTGAGCAAGCATCCCAGAAAAAAAAAAATGAGATTGCTTCCATACACTGATGCAAGGCCTTTAATTCAGATGATGCAAAAAGCATTTCATAGCTTTAAAACACAGCAAGTATTTATCTTTGCCATTTAGTAGCTATCTTTCTTACTAGAGTTAAGCTTCATTTTTCCCCCCAGATTCCCCAAATGGTTTGTCTTTTGCGTAGCTGCATGATCCACTCCACACAGAAGTTTTCTGCAGTGAGAATATTTCCCACACAGAATTTTGCATTACCTCTGCCCTTAATAGGCCATTACTCCTTTAATATCAAGCCTGTTCTCCCTAGGTTATCTAATGCATCATTTGGACATTTTAATAGGAATCTTGATTTTTCAGCACTAAACAGAGGTAAGATTTTTTTCCAAGCTAATGTTAGATTTTGAAGTTGTTCTTCCCCTTCTCCCTTCCTTTTTCCAATATGTTATTAAAGACCTTATAGGATGTTTGTTTATTTAAAAATGTTAGAGCTTATTCAGCATTAAAAGTTAAGCCCCTCCAGACACAGAATTCACCTCACAGAATACACTCTAAACTCCTAATCAGTTCTTTCCTCTCAGCTGTGAAAGACACTCAGTTTCTGTAAGAGATTTAAATAATCTGTTTTCAGCAAGAAAATTCACATTAAAGTGACTCCTGCAAGATTTGCAACATTGACTGGAAGACCAGAGAGATTAAATAGACTCCCTTCAGATCATGAAAGCTATCAGCCAAGCCTACGGATTTTTGACAGAGACAAAATGATGTTTATTTTCAGTGTCATTCCAGATGTACCACAGCACTATTTATACGACAAGATTTAAAAAAATAATAATAATAATAATAAAAAGGGCTGGATTTTACCCCTATTTCCAGGTTTTCTTCCCTAAATTCTCTTTCATTGGGGCTCACTGGGAATTTTTAAACCCTTGCTGCAATTTCTTAAGCTCAAATAAACACAGCACCCGCATCTTTTGTAAGTGACAGACTTAGGAGACACTCAACAAGAAAAACCTCCCTACCATGGACTGTTCTACGTGTAGCAGCAGAACCAAGGACGTCGTTTCTTCCTGGCAGTGCTCGTCTGCACTGGGCGCAGTGTTTCAGAATCAGTATTCTTAGTTCTTCACTTTAGATTTCAGCATTGTTTTTACATTAATGAGAGCAACACTATTTTTATGCAAATCAAAGGCCTGAAGAGTCTTTTAATCACCAGTGCCTCCATTTGCAGAGGAGGTATAAGGATAGCAGTGCATCTCTCTAAATGTATTATGAAGGTATCACGCTGTGCTGCTGTTTAAAGAATCTTTCTCCAGCATTGCATCTGAAATAATATGGAAAGGAGCAGTCTCATCAAGCTGAACTTGATCACCAAGTAAAGTTGTCCTATTCCATTTAATAATGAACTCGGGATCCCTGATGAGTAACTTGCATTTAACTGGCAACATTCTGAGCTGCTTATATTTACTGCAACAGCCTGAACAGCTTGAACTTCAATAAGATGTACAGCAAATGACTGAGCTAATTTAACCTCATTAATCCTCAAACCAATAGAATGACTTGATGCCCACACAGCAGCTTGTGCACAGCCTCGAACATCAACATGCCCCTGTAGGAAATCAGCACCAAAAGCTGGGCTGCAGCCCGGCCGCCGCTGCCAGCACTGTCGGGAAAATAACTCCACAATTACTGAGCGCTGCCTACCTCGGTTTCCGAAGCGGATGTATCCTGCAACTTCCCCACTGCAGCAGTTCCGATAGCAGGCTCTATTTTATGAAGTCACTTGCCTTCAGCTTCAAAACCAGCCCAAGTATTAGTAGCAAATGGAAGCACAGAAAACTAAGCAGTATAAGCACCTTTGCCAGAAAATCCATTTGGATTTGCTTCCACAGTAAGCATTTGTTTCCACAACATTTGAACCATTTATTAATTTTTTGAAGTTAATTACAAAGAATTCAGTACCTCTCAACTTCAGAAATGTCAAAAAAATACAATACTTGCTCTTGAGATTACTGCTGCAAGTGAGCTACTTCACCTGCTTCCACTAAGAGCAACATGACAAACAGGGACAGAATATTCTAATAGGGGAAGCACACAAACCACAAGACTCTGCAGCAGGAGTAAACATGCCAGAGTGGAAACAGTTTATAAAATACACTAGACAAAAATCAAAAGGGGAACACTTCTAAGCAAAATATATATATATATATATATATATATTTATTTACACAGTACAACCACAAGGGAACTTAATTTTAAAAGCAATTTGGCCTTGTCACAATTTTAGGCCTCTTGGCTTTCGATTCAATTTGGTTCTTTACATCACTTCTAAAAATGAGGTTAGCAACTTTGGGGAAAAAAAAATAAGTGAGAGACAGTTAGTTGGCATTAGGTATTAAATTCTATCAAGCTATCATTGATAAGCAGATATAATAAAATATACGTTCATTTGCTTTTACCTCAGCTCACATAAGCAATTGCCGTTTATATCTAGAAGCTGATATTGACTAGAAATATGAAATGCTTTGCAAATATTTCTTCTAAGGGAAACTCTGTCTTAGAAATATTACACGGAAGTTTACAGAACAAGTATTTCTGAACCAGAACACCAAAGTTTAAAGAACTGTTAAAATCATTTTAGAACCACTGAAGTTTTTGCAACTTAAGTACATTCCTGACAGAGGAAGGGCTGACATACATGACACAGACATTTTTCAAGTGTTTTAGTTCTTCTTTCCGTCACTATTTTGGTGTGCTTATATGCCAAGGTTCCAGATAGAAACATTATATTTATTTCTATAACACTTCTTACACAGGCATTTTCCAGATCTCTAGTCTAAACTCTCTAGTTTACCTTCTAGCGTCAGCACACATATATATATATATATGTATAAATACAAAACACAAGCAAACAAGCAACTTTGCTCACTTTCCTTTATCAGCCATATAGTATTTACTGGACTAAAAAAAATAAAAATAAAAAAATAAAAAAATCACACACATTTCTCTTTCTGCCTCTTTGCCAAGGCAAAGTGTTATGAAGGGGCTTCACACTGGTGAAAATAGCTTCAGCTCAGTCACAAGTTTCTGCAAGCACCCAATGGTGAAAACACAAACGGTGAAAAAAATCCTCCATCTAGTAGGTTGGTCTCTAGTGAGGTTTTCTTCTGGCATGTCATTAACTCACAAATTCTCAGGCAACAAGTTGTCTCTGCTGCTGAAACAAGTGAGATCTTTGTCTACATAATTCTCCCTTACTGAACAGACTAAGTATTAAATTTTGAACTATTGCATAATAAAAGACAGTTTTATTAGAAAGAAGATTTTATATGAAAATAGATTAGAAAGTAACATAACTCAGAAGTGATAGCATCAGCCATAAATGTTATGAATGGAGAATGCTTGAAGAGAATAGTAAGTTTCATGCAGACGCACAAATACTTTATTTGGAGATAAAATATTCTGTCTCTATTAGAGAGTTTAATCTCTAATTTTTATATATTGCCAATTTCCCTGCCCTGCAATATTTTGTATTTCTTCGGAAAGGAAAGGAGACTCTTCTGAGAATGTCTTTGTTGTATTTGACTTAAATAAATTTTCTAAGGTACACCCTAATGACTGCCATGCTTTGGGCTTTAACCTCCCTGAAAATATATTTCCTTCAAAGCTTTAACAAATATACAAATAACATTAAGAATGTTTTGCCTCTTTCTAGTTTTTCCAGTGGACATTAGCAATTTGCACCTGACCTGCTTTTCCCTTGTATTGAACTAGGTGTAGTTCTTTGCACCATCTCAGAAGATTTAGTGAATACAACTGTTCTTAGATTCACATTTAGCTTTGCATTGCTGAGGGTTTCAGCCACCATTTGCACACAGTCTAAAAGCAGTGATTTAAACAAGCACCTGAAACAAGGAGATCATGAAAGGATGCGACTCCAGTGCAGCTCTAGTGCTCTCAGCAACAGGGGAGATGCTCCAAGCTGCTCTTCAAGCATTCATTCCTGCTTTCTGACCGGCATCATTTGATCTTGCTCCAGACCTGCTACTCAAGGCTAGATATTTCCTGCAAGCCTTTTTGTAGCGACAGTCACTGCATCAGCAAGAACAAATATACAGCTAAATGTCATTAATATACTGCTTTGTTAACAGTTAAAGTGTATATCGATCCAATGCCGGGTACGAGAATAAATATACTGTGGACTAAGCGGGGGGGGGGGGGAGGAGGAATACCTCCCCCTCGCACACACACACAACAAGACCCAGAGTTAATTACAGAGGCAATTGGTCATTTAAATACAAATAATACAAATTCCTATTTAGTAAGTGGTACACACACACAAAAAGGTTTGACTGAATTTATTTTACTATTATTTTGCAAAATAAAAAGTAAGCCTGTCATTCTCAATGTTAGCATGTCTCAAATTTTAAACCAAAGTGCTTCCCTAGGATGGCAATGTATAAAAGTTAGCAGAACTAGTACAACAACAATACATCACATCAAGAATAGAACTACGCAAATCTTAAGTCCACGACACTAGTCAATAGAGTTTAACTATTTCTGCTACATAAGGTTAATCTGCTCAAATTTTAAGCACAAAACCAAGGGTAAATTAGTTTGGAACCTCATTACTCCTGGTGGCTAAGTAACAAGGTTTTACCTTAAAAATTACTTTCTCAGCAAGGTACATACATTGTTGTTAAAGATAATCACTTCGTGGTAAATTATTCTCAAGAAATATGGAAAGCTGTTCTTCAGGCTTTTGGCGAGGAATCTCTCCAATAAGGAGTTATATTATTTATTTTAAACAGGAATCACCCATCAGGATTCTTCTGCCTATTGATGCAGAAGAAATGAACTCCCCAAAGGAGAGCCAACTGCTTGAAGCAAGCACTTGGCATTCCTGGTAATGGCATCCTGATTACAGAAAAACCATTTGCCTGATACGGGTTCTCTATCCCCCTTTTCTATCCCCTTTTAGTGTGACAAGACAGCTCAGTCACACTAAGGACAGCACACGGGCGGGAGGCCTAGCACATCAGCACCCAACACAAACTAGTTGAGTATCTGGAAGAGGAGCTCTGACAGCGCCATTTGATATGTTCAGAAATGCCAAATTAACAAGACCTACCATTCTCACTTTACTTTTTGCAGTCCAAGAACTGAAGGCAGTTTTTAATACAGTGCAATTATCCTGTCATCTAACCAAAAGAAACATCTTTCACACCAAAGGTAAGCAATTTTTCATGGCATTGCAGTGAAGGAAGAGAATAGATACAACGCTATAGACTCTCAACTTTATTCTCTCATCTCCAAAGCAACTGTGGGAAATGACCATTAGATCATCCGCTTAAAATCTTGTTTTCAGGACTTGCAGGGCACAGACATGATACCTTATCCATGCCATGAAGGAAGTGTTACCTGATCTCTAGCTCAGGCAGGAGGGTCAGCTTGGTGAGCAAGAGGCAGAAATGACATAATGAACACCACCTCTGTGCGGATGTGCATGTTAAGGTGAGTATAAGGACCATTTATCAGAAATGCACTTTCTAGGTGAGCATTCAAGAGCTTAACCCAGCAGTAACTACAATCCTCTGCCCCAGAAAAAGGCTCCTCCAAAATGGCAGAACACAGGACATGAAGCACTAGCATAAGATTAGCTCTAGTAACTAGCTCTTAAGCAGGACTGTTCTCAGCTGCTCTGCTAATCATTTGTGGGTTTTGGCAGCCCACAGAAGTTTGAGCAAATTTAGATTAGGGAGTCAACCGAGTCAAGCAGGGCAAGGCAGACGTCTGGGAGTTGTCTCGAGCCACTGTGTCACACCAGCTGACTGCTGTGTTACTAAGCGCAGCAGCAAATCAATAATGGGTAGGAATTCATATTTTCTAATGACAAGGGATCTCTCTCAACCCGCCCAACTCGAGATTAGCGGAAAAAAAACAAACAAAAACGGTTTCCCTTACTGAACTTTCCTTAACTAGACCCAGCTATGTAACCCGACAGGATTAAATAAGCACAAACAAACCACACACGCACCCCACATGGAGTTCATGACCATCTTTAAAAGAAATTCTTATGCAGTTTTACTTTGCATAGTATGCGTGTTAATTACGTTTGAAACTGGAGCTACATCTATTTCCAGTCTTTTAGAACAATAATCATTTAGACCTGCCAAGGAACTGTCATGCTTCCACTTACAGCACTGGGATTGAAAGCAGTCACTTTCTTTTCACATTTATGCTGTTAAAAGTGAATAGATGGAAGTAGTGGCAAGTTGCAACAGTTTTGACAGACAAGGTCTGGCCATTAAACCTATTGCAGTAGCCAACAGTATCTTACAGATTTCATTAGATCCATATTAAAAAAGTTGACAAGTTGTCAACTATTAGATATATAGAAACATGGCATGTTTCATTTAATAAAAGAAAATCTCAAACCAGAGCATCTTTGCCCCAGATTTTTGTTTGGTCAGCTATGAAGTTTAACTGGGTAAAAATACAGCACAAGGATTAAAAGAAAGATATTTTGCCCTATTCGCTTAAAAAAACAAGTATGCATTAGCATCACAGTGTGATAAATCATACAGAAAAATAAAAGGAAACCTATAATTATATATATATAACTATAATAAATGCATACACAGAAGACTTAAAACTATTGGGCGGAGGATTATAGGAGTATCGAGGATCATTGCAACAAAGAAAAAAAAAAAAAGACGAAGACAACGGGGTAGGCTAGCGTAATTTAACAAGTCTTTCATTAATTCTTAGACCAAATTATTTATTCTACAGCACCACTAATAACCAAAGAACTTGAATGCAGTCTTAGTTAGAGACTGATCCACAATGATTACTTTACTCCATTCAAATAAAATTTTTGACACAGAAGAGCTTATAAGCTTTTTAAAGCACAATGACCTTTTAATGTAATTGGAATAAACTATTTTGCCCTCCCATTCAGTTTACATCATTTCAGATTTAAACAACAACAACAACAACAAAAGGATAAGAAAAGGCAATTTATTTTGCGAGAACAATGGCCCTAACTCTCCCCTTCCTCCTCCAAAACCCCATCTGCCTTGAGTCCTGCCAAACCGTTTCAGAGTTGTACATCAGCAGCATTTTGTTAAGGATTTACCGCCTTCTCAGCTGTCCATTCCATTAGCTGTGACATAATTTACCCTGGGAAGATCCTCACTTTACAGGGACTTGGTTTCTGAAGATGTTCTTGCAAATCTGCTTAGAAGCCAGAAGGACGGTGGTTATACTGAACACTGATGATCAAGAGAAAGCAGGATAGGACTAAAGCTCATTGACCTCTGAGAGCTGTTTTGTCAATGACTGCTTTCGCTCAAAAACTAGAAAGTCACCACCAAAATAGAAAACTGTCCAAGCACAAACAGATCAGAAAAAAAGATTAACCTGAAACTCTCACAGTTTCAGGCCAGGTAATTTATGTAATTCTCTCGGGGATTAGGCAGGACATTTCATGACCAAATAAACGTGGGGAACCAATGCATGGCAAAGTAGGTAGCAGTAGCCAGTCCTGTAGGGGAACAAGGCGGGCTCCCCTACGCGCTTTCTGGGTTCAAGAGTTGTGGAGCTGGGGATGAAGATGTGCTCCAGTCAGCTCTAGCGGGCCATGAGTATCAGGCATTCATAGGTCTGAAGGTGCTCAGCATGCTACCAAGTCAGGCTTGATTTGCTACGCTTTTCTCTACATTATTAAAGCCTTTTCTCTACTACTGGAAAACTACTGGCTCTGTAGATATCAGTTATCAGAATCGTATTTCTAGTGCGAGTTACGTAATCAAGGAGAGTCATGCCATAGGACATTTTTAATCAAAATAGCCTGAATATTGCATAAGAAACATTCTCAGCCAACCGCTCACAGCAAGCTCTAGGTCACAAGTTATTCACAGAAGCTTAGTCAACAGTTTCAAAGCAGCAAATGAATTCAAGGGAAAAAATTACAACATTCTAACCTTGAAAAATTCAAACAGAAAAGAGAGGTAACATGAATTATTCATTAGTGATTATTTACCCACTTTGTCCTATAAAAACCCCAATTGACCATATTTTCTCTAGATGCATATGAGAGATTTAAAATACATTTTTGTGTCTGTGTGTGCATTTTTGGGCCAGGTTCCCAACTCATGTCAAGCAGCTTATTTTCTCTGACTTCAGTCAAGCTATTATGATTTCACGCCATATGAATGTCTGATCTTTTTTATTTAAAGATTTATTTCATACTTTACAGGGTGATTTTTTTTCTTTAATGCTTGCTCCTTATAAACTTTTATAAGAACTTAGCTAGTCACAAAAATCTAAAGAGAGTTAAAAAGTTCAAACTAACTTATTTGCAAGTCAAACTTAAGTCTCTAGAAGAAAAATACAGCCTCAGAGCATTTGTCCCTGGGCCTTTTATTCTGAATGACAGCAATGGAACTATGAAGGACAAAGTAAAACAAAATAGAAAAGAAGTAGGACGGCTGTTATTGACTGAATGGAAACTGGCATCTTCATTTATTTCAGTGGCAGCAGCCCAGCATCTTTTCAGTTTCACTCCTGTCAATAAAATGTGCTGGAAGGTTGCTAAAAAACAGGGAGAGTTGAACCATCCATTAAAATAGCATCATTTCAAATGGCATCTTTCCTTCCCATGCTTTAAATACAATAAAGTTTCTGAAGCATTATATTGTTGTATGGCCAATTTAAAAAGCACGTTTGCTGAGGAAAACCTCAAAGTCTCTGGGTGAAAAGGAACGTCACCACTGGCCACTCACAAGCCAACTGTATCTTCAGTGTCATCCCCCTCTACTTGAAAAGGCACTTTTCCGCAAGTTTATTCCCTGCCAAAAATCTTATTCGTTGCTCCACTTCATAGTGCTTCCTATTAAACCACAGAAGTACTGTGGAAATTCTAAGTTCATCTAAAAGCTCTCCCTGTATATTGCTGGGAGAACAGACAATATTTGGTTTATATCCAATTAATGATGTTTAAATGCTTACTTGTCATGGAAAGCAAGCGCAGGAGTTGAATTTCTCTAACTTTAAGCTACTAAAAAAAAAAAAGAAAACAAAGTTCTTATATTCTGTATCAACTCATTTTCCATATATGTTTTTTCTTATGATTCTACTCATTTAACATTGAAAGGTCTAGCCATCTCTCAGTATCATTCAATCAACTGCTAGGAAAAAGTGTAGTTACATTCACATATCCTTTTCTCTGCCAATTACTAAGACGCATGCATCATTCTGAGGTAAGGCAGTAGCTACCATTCACATTCATCTAAAAGATTTGGACACCCACACACATTTTTTTTAATGCATAAGGTACAGAGATGCAGCTATCCAGAACCTTTTAGGAGCTAGGCTGATATAAATGAACACTTAAAGTATCAGACCAAATTTGCTTTTGAAAATGGGAAACTACTATAAAAGTTCCCCATCCAGCCATCACTTCATGTAGCATTAACCTTACTGTGGAGAAACAGCAGCTGATACAAAACCAAGCACGTGGCTGTGCACATGGGACCTCTTCCGGCTTGACCACTGAACCTTATCAGTGGCCCTGCTCTGCAGCAAGGTGTTAGACAAGAGGGCCTAACGTTTATATATGTTATATAAACGTGTATATATATGTATATGCAAAAATACGTTTATATAAATATATGGCTACCTTCAATATAACTCTAATATATTCACAAGTAATCCAGCCATTATAGAATAGATCTTCACCAACCATGCCTTAAATTACTTTACAAAAACTTATTTCAGTAAGATCTATTTTTGAAGTCTGCATTGAAGAGTCTTTATACAAATCCAAAGCAATGCTTTTTGTAATAGAATTATTCCATGGAGGTTTCATAATCCTGTTCCTACTGTGAGAAAATAGCATTTCAATATAATAACAATAATAAAAAAAATTGAGGCAAATTGGAAAAAATTCTTGTGGAAAGTACCAATGCATTGCAAAAGCTTAGACCATAAAATATAGTAGTAAAGGACTTAGATGGCAGAATAGTTTAATATCAGACAGGTCATTTAAACAGGAGATACTGGCTATAGCAAGAGGCATGGTGAACTGACAGGTACACCACTGAATTCAGTCCATATAGAAGACCAGGCCACTGTATTGCATTAGCTCCAATTAAAGGACCTAAAAAGTCCACCTTTTATATAGTTCAACATGGAAAACATTATACAGTGTAAGAATTTCCAGACGTCCTTATATTTTCTCTTATAAGTACATGGCACTAGCAGGCCATGAGCTTAGGGACAATGGGTAAGCTTCAGGGAAAAAAATATTTATTTTGCAAAAGTACTGGTATAGCCTCTGGGAACAGGTAGTTGCTGACAAATATGAAACAGAAATATTTTTAAATACAAGAGGGGTAAAAATCTAGAAGTAACATAATTACACCTTTCAACTGGCAGCACAATTTTAACAGCACCCACACAATTGCTGTTTCATTTATCGGTAACGTAACTGTTGCAGCAAGGCACTGGCCTTAGGTCATACGAACACCCTTTATAGATCTAAGATCACCTAAAGATAATGCCCGCAATGGAAATACTGAAAGCTAGAGAGGAAAAGGTAATCACTAGTCTATAACAATAATAAAAAGTTAGACAATATAAGCCTCTCCCATGCAGCAATGAACAAGAGCAATGCAGGCTGAGCATGGTCACATCAGGAAGAAGAGGTCGCTACACAGCAGCGTTGCTAAAACTAAGCAGGGAGAGTTTCCTCTTCACTGAAGTCTCTTTGCTGTCATTTCCATGCTTGTGTTGAAATTAATGAACGTAAGCCTTAGAAGACATGTTTTATATGACACTGTTACAATACTAATAATCCCTGCAGACTGTCCTTGTGGACAGCTTTGCCAATACGATGCCTAGTACGAAGTCATGTCGTCAGGTGGTGAATATGCTGGCAAAGATTTTGCCAGTATAGGCGCTACAGCAAGACTTCTCTAACACAGGCTCAGCCTAAAGCTCTCAATTGTCAAGTCTGATCTACTGTCTTACACCCAAGGAGGAACAGTTTTAAGAACATTGAAAGAAAAGACAAGAATGCATTTTTCCCCTTCTTCTAGCCAACTTCTGTTGCTTCTAAAACCACAGCTGTAGGGTATGTGAAATTAAAAGCAAGAGTCTCCAATTTGAACTGCACAGTGGATCTGCCACAGAGGACACCTTTACTATCTTTTCCTTTAGGGAGGTTAAGATGCATTTTAATTTGTATTAACTAGCTATACTGAACAATTAACTAGCTATAGTGCTCCTTCAAAATCTATACATATATGTGAAATTAGCATTAGCAAAATAAACCAGTACACAAGGTTCTGTATCTCCTCCCCTAGTCTCTCTCTCTCTCTCTCTAGAAAAGTCATCTGAAGTCATAGAAACATTTATTAGTCCAGAGGTCATTATAAAAACAACCAAAGAAAACACAACCAAGTTTGAGAGCAATTTTGATCTGACAACTTATATATATATATAATTATATACTTTCCTCTACCTTCATTCTCTTCTATCTCCTCCAAACACAGACATGCAACTACTAACGTCCTCCCGACTCACTCGGGTATCTAGAGGACTATAGGACAATGCTTAACATGGTCAATCCTAACAAATAATATTCCAAAGCACCTCTTTATGCCATAATGCATTTTTACAGTTAATGATTGCATGAAATATAGAACCTACTCAACCCTGAGGTCAATGGATGCTTTTATAGTGCCATTTTAGGGGAATAACATTGTTCATATCCATTTTGTTCAAACTGCCATGAATTGACAGCAACCTTTCTGAACCTGTGATTACAAGAAAATATAAAGATCAAAGACCTGAACCAGACTGCTGGAAAATGACCTTCAAGTTACTACCATACAGGCAGAATCAAGTGATTAATCCCAAGTGCCTGAGAACCCATTTCAAATTTACACTAAGCGATCTCACACTGCATAATAAAAAAAAAAATAAAAAAAAAAAAAAGACATTTTCAATCAAAGTATCACAAAAGAATTTTCCAATAGTGATGAGACCTATGAATCAAGGAGTTAAGATTTCTTTTTTGTTGGTTTGCTTTCTTTTCATGGATGCTACCTGCTTGCTCTCTAAGCCAATCTGACAGAGATTCTAAAGAACATTTACCCTCCCTCAGGACAAATTTTAATGGCAACATCAATTTCACGCGCTGCACATTTTTGTCTTTACTTTATGAGATATTATTATCTAACTGCAGGTGCTTGGCAGGAACGATTCCATTCCCCTTATATTACCACTATTAAAGGGTTACTAGTGACAAACAGCTTAGTACACATGAAACAGATTTTGTATCAGATTATTAGCTCGTTGCTAGTACCATATGAGGCCACTTATCTGGGTGGCTTGTCAGTTCAGTCGCACTTTCCATTTGAAGTAGCACAAAGAGGTGGCACCGTGAGTGACATCCAGCCCAGGGCCTGCAGTCATTTTCCAAGGCCTGTCAGCCTAAAGACAGAGGTACGTGAAAATACTTTATTTTACAAAGCACCAGAGGAAATTTGGTGAGATTAGGAGAGACACGGTGAAGCTGTGGGAAGGTTATTGCTGCTTTATTTCTTGTATACATTACATAAACAAGCCTGACATCTTCTGGCAAGACACACCAAGGTCTTTGACGTGGCTGATGTGTTTTGGGACTAAAACAAAGCGCCTCCTGAGAAAGCAGGACGCTAGTACTTCACTGCAGAGACATCTATTACTACAGATCCCTCCTGACAAGCTAAAAGTGACTGGAACAAGATGACCATGGAATCCACAGCAGCTAAATGTGAAAGTGACACAGAGAATTAGGGGGAGTCCATTCTTCTTTGAATATTCGCTTGCCACCTTTCAGCAACTGCTTGGTCTCAGGACTCTTTTAAACCCTAGATAAATTATGTGATTTAGAGATTTATTATTTAAAAAGCAGCATCAAAGACTAAAAGAGAATTTATTGGCAAGAAAACTAGTATGGAAAACTATCGCATCCCTAAACAAACTCCTGTCAAAGACTGAAGATTTGTCTGATAAATTCATATTGTAGGGTCAGAATATTTGAAAAATTGATCAACTTGCATATTAAACTTTACAGAGATATCCATTTTAAAGGATGAGTGAGCAGTTTCTATATATTTTTCTGTCTTCACACAAATCTTTTTTCATGATATACTGAACAGCACATTTTACCAGCAAATACAATAGAAGCCAGCCAAAATGAAGAGGACCATATATATTTGTTTATCACAGTGAAATTGGAAAGCATAGGACTATAAAAATCAAGCTACAGAGAATATATAAACCGCCCCCCCCACACACACACACACGCCACAACATACCAAAAGTCTTCTCATTGAGGTACTTTTAGCAAGGGCATAAACATTTAATAGTAGCATTTCCAAAAATAAAGTATTCAGAACTTCAGAGAAAAAAGAAACAAGTGCATAGGAGATTGGTAAGTGGATATAGAGCATGAAGTCATGAAGGATTAAGACATAATCCACCTCAGTACTGACCTTTACAAAGCCCAATAAACTGATGATGTCATCCTAGCCTCTAGCAAGAGAGTATTAATTTCATTTAAAAAGAAAATAACAAAAACCCCAAAACAAACAAATAACAACAAAAAAAAACCCAAAATACAAAAAACCCAATTTTTTAGAAATAATGGTCAGTATCCATCACCACAAAGGTTCAGGGACTTTGCAGTGCTTCCATCTACTCAAAGACACTCCTCTCAAATAAGGCACATTTCTCTACCTCTGGACAGCTACTACACATTAGCCACCTTCAGATACAGAAATACAA
>JAUBNY010000278.1:867241-890896 GCA_032275445.1 Crypturellus soui | reverse complement strand
CTCCTCTCAAATAAGGCACATTTCTCTACCTCTGGACAGCTACTACACATTAGCCACCTTCAGATACAGAAATACAACAAGGATGGCTACTTTAATATTTTTCTCAAAGTTAAGCACAGAATGCTTAGGATTCATCTGTGTTTATCTTGACAGAAAAATTCACCTTTCACATATGTCAAAGTAATAAACACACCTTACATGAACTCTATCAGATTTTGTGAAACAAGAATAAGACAGTGAAAAAAATTAAACCATAACAACACACTAATTCAATAAAATTTTACTGAGGTCCATGAAAATGAAAGAAAACAGTTTGTCGAACAAACAAGCCTGGCTTACGAATACTTAAGTATAGAGAGTATCCGATACAAAATTGTAATTTAATACAAATGCAGACAATATGACTTATCTATGAAATTAGTTACAAAGGTCAAGGACATCATGTCATTGTGATATGACAGGTCATATCACAATCAAGAGCGAGTGGACATTTATTTAATGCTGCCCTACCATTTCAGTTCTGCTGCTAAAGGCTACAACAGCTGTTTACACTCATTTCTCCTCAAACCACTGGCTATACTCTCAAAGAACTGAAGTTGAACCAACTGCAATTTTAGATGAACTCATTAGAACCACCTGTAAAAACAGCTTGCATATTTGCTTTTGATGATCAGAAGAAAATACCACTCTACTTCAAAGATACATCCCAATTATCTACATTTCTGAATTCATCTATAAACCACTTCATAGCTTGTATGCTGCAGTGACCAATTAGTTTTTGTTAGCATGGAGATGCTACCCAACAGTCATTTAAGCTTAATTTCTTTAGCTGGGCAAGTTTTCCCCTTTGTGACACATTTTTTTATTCACAGTTGCAACTTGTATTTCCTAAGGATTTTATGATTAAAAAAAAGTTATACTGATGACTTTTAAACACGCTTCAGTAGACATGGATTTCTGGGCATTCATATTATTATATTTGCATAACTTAGCTAGCATATCCCTTATTTATAAGGCAGGGGAGAAAAGACTAAAACTGTGCTCTATCAAATGACTAATTGCTCTTGATAGACCCAGCTCAGAGTACCACATAGATGCCTAAATCCAGAATTAGCTCTGAAGAGAAAAAATAAAAATAAGAAAACCCCATAAAAGTCTCAACAAGCCTGCAGCAATCTCAAAAGTCCCATTATTTCCATAGCATTTAATGTAGGAAGGCACATATGCAATTAACCCAGAAGTCAGTCATGCAATACCCTAGCCAGAGAAAAGTTCTCAAAGTTGCTAAGTGATATTAAATCCACAGGGAGAGAAATCACATTTACGGGTTACTTAATGGTGTATTATGTTTCTTAAAGCTAGGAGTGGCTCAGAAAGAAGATATTTTGCAAGAGACAAGCCTGAATAAGGTACACACAGCAAGGTCCCAAATGTACAAAGTCAATTAAGTCACTGATCAAAAGCAAAAAAAAAAAAAAAAAAAAAAAAAAACGCTTATGATATTTTACTATGTACTTTGAATGCCCCACTGCTATGAGAAGCTCTCAATCGGTCAAGGCCTCATCTTTGTCCACTGAAGAGTCAAAGGAAAGCAAACCACTGATTTCATTAGTGTGTGAGCTCCAATCCACACAGGACAGACCTGTTTATACTGAGTTAATTTGAGTATAAGAGTTTTATTAGTGATGTAAGTATTTCTGATCTTTTCTTCCAAGTATGTTGCACTACGGCTTACGAGGAAGCTGTGGGGGTATATACATCCATATGCACATTTTCCATCAAGTTGTCTGATTGATTCATGCCAATAAAAGGAATTAAGACATTCATATGACTTGTATACACTACAGATTGTACAATTTTTATGCACACATGTATGCAAACCAAACAGCAACTACAGAAAAATAAAGCCAAAGGAAGGGCAGAATGAAGAACATACACACATAAACGTTGTATCATTTTTGACAAAATAATAGGTCTCCTACTTTATCTTCTGAAGCACATTTTAAGAAGAGGGGGAAGTAAATTTAGGGCACATGAGCTAGTTACCCTTGCTAAACTTTTGTCTCATTGACTTAGCTTTTAGAGTAACAGAATTGAAAAGCATCACTGTATTAACAGCTGTAAAAATCATGGGCCTACAATCACCTTATACCATTTTGTAAAGCCATATATTTTAAAGTGGTTGTCATACTGCAGCTTTATCTTCTGTGCATTTTACCATACACAACACATCTCTTGTCCTCTACTATCCGTTATCTTTGCCCTCTTCCCAAAACACGATCTGAACATCGCTCCCTGCAAAACCTGCCTCGAGCAATGTTGCAAGTCAGCAACTTTCTTCAAATCACTTGCAGATTTATCTTCGTTTATCCTGTTTGTGCTCTAAATAAAATTCATAGAATCAGCTCTTTCCAACAACGCGAGGTTTGTACCATCTCCCACACCACAGATCACCACGGCTCCGACCTGCAGGTGTTTCCACCTTAACGGTCTCCGCTTTGCTCAAAGCAAGGACTCCCCCTGCTGCTTCAACTCCCTCCTGCACCCTCCAGAAAAGGTTTAAAAATAGTGATACAGGCCCAAGCCAGAAAATTAAAAACTAAATTTGAGCTCATGTGACAAAGAATCTAGTCTCCTTGCCCAAATCTTCCTATGAAAATAATATGGACTATTACCATGACATTGCCCAGCCACATGTAACCACATGAAATACCTGTGCTTACATCAGCAATGAGATAACCATCCACTAGCAACAGCAAGAAGACACTCTTGGATCCAGAAGGTAAGGATTAAGTAACTTCTTTTGTTCCCCCTCAACCCCCTTAGTTTCCAGAAAAAGAAGACCAAAGCATTTTCTTAAACCCATGATTCAGGGAAATATTTTAGTTCTGGACGTCTGACAAAGGTATTGCTTAAAATGCTTATAGTCTCTCCTCGCCATCACTTACGTCTTGGACCTTCTGGCTGCTCTCCTACCTGCAGCACAGGGAAGAGTTGGCATCTGTAATTTAGAAGCTGCAAACAAACTTGAAAGATGTTATTTATTACTGACAATACTGGCTGTTCAATCTGCCCTCTTCACATCTGCTTCCTTCTTCAACACCTTTCCCACACAAGAAAAAAATTACAGGAGTACTCTTGAGAAAAGAGAGTGCAAATCACAAATACTTTGTGGAAGGATGTCTGAATAACTTTAACTGGTGTTTTCAAGTTTTCCAAATTCTGCTTTAGGCATAACACATCCTTGGAAGAGACATGCCCAGAAACACTTTTTAAGAAAATAATTAAATGCCTAACACTTCTCTGTTTTTTTATTTGATCTTTGAAATTTCCATTTTCCTCTCCAACTTCAAATTCATGAAAAGTATATTACTAGAATAGAAGGAAGAGTATACAATTAAAAAAAAAATGCCAGCTTCAACATCACAAACTGAAAGTTTTATTCTATCTCACAAAAGAAAATAAGAGTCCAAGGAAACATGAGCATTTCCTTCTTTTCTGTGTCTGGATTCCTTCGCCTAGACTGGCCACACACAATCTGCCTGCGTTAAGAGGACAAGGTCTAGCAATTCTACCCCTGAAGCAAAGGAAAGAAGTGTGACTCAGAGGTGTTATTCCAAGGGCAATTCACCTCAAGCTTGTGTCAAGCCACCACACTGCTAACATTATCTGTGAGCCTATACTCAAACATCTTTACGTTCAGTCAAAGCACAGCAGCACGCTGATCTCCATAGCAGAAAGCCCACAGGACCAATTTCTTTGCCACTAATACTATAATATGCACTGCCCTAAGTAAACACCAAAAAAAAACTGTTACAGGATGCAGTTATGTGAAGCTCTCAGCTTCTGCAATAAAAGTTCCTGCTCCTAAGAAAAGTTGAAAAATATGAACTCAAATACATTTGAAAGTAAGAAATGAAGTATTGATTAATATATACATATCCCACATTATTAATGCTAGTCTATTTTGTAAAGTAGGCTAAGGTTGGGGGATATAAAAGATACCATTAGTCACCTGATAAATAATTTCCTGCTCCCATGCAAAGAACTGACATACAAACCCAGCTAAGTTTAGAAGTCGCTGAAACCCAACAGCTTGCAGCTGGATCCTCTTAGAGCCTCTTTGCTGAAATGCCTTGGCTCGTAGCTCCCGGCTGGCCTGGCTGCGTTCAAAACACTCCCACATTCAACCTCGTGCAGCCTGTGATCTCAGCACGGCTCAGGGGCAGACAGACCGTCACTCAGGCTGCTTCTACTGGCTGTATGCCGAGGGGACAGAATGATCCCAACTTAATTCAGAGATTTTTAGGAGTATCTACTGAACAGTTTGGATGTTGATATTTGGTAGTTACACAGAACTCCCGAAGTTATATAATCTGTTGCATTTCATTCCTAGAGCTCACCTTAGTTTTCAAGTCAAAGTTTAACACAGTAGCAGGAAAGAAAATAATTCAAATAGTTCATCAATCAGTCTGTTTTCTTCTGGAATAGCATCTAATAACAACAAAGCCATATTCCAAGTATTAATTTACTTTTTAAAAGCTATTTTTAGCAGATTCTGATGAAAGAGCTTCAAGATTTTATACAGCATCTATCAACTTAATGACTAAAAAAAACAGAAAAAAAAATTCCCCCTTAAAAAAAGAAGGCTGTGAGTGGAAGACAGTAGCCACAATGCCCAGTGCTACATTTTAACTCTTGTAGAAAGCCTGATGGGGATGTTTTCCTCAATGTTTATCATATCAAAGGTGTGGTGGCCTGTGTGCATAAAGGTTCACATTAACCAAATGCCAACCCATCAGTAACTCATCCGACCTTTCACAAACTGTGAACTCCGCAACACAGGGCAAAGGAAAGATGTGAGAGATGTAGAAGTTAGAGACAGCAGAGCTAACAAACATGAAAGGGTTATTTTGGCTGCTGTAAATAACTAGCGCATGCGTTCACATGTGGATTTTTTTTTTTTTTTTTGAATGTTGGGTAATTTAGAGCAATTCTGCAAAAGAGCATTTGTTTTGAAAAGATAGTAGGAGAGAGAGAGAGTTAATTATAGGCTTTAAACAGCCAGGAGAAGGGTAGGAGCTGGAGGAGCTTGGCCAGTAACAAGGGATGAGTTCACACCTTCTTGTGGACATTTATCAGTTAAGTCAGCAGAGGCTGAATGAACAATTTAAAAGTAGAATTCAGCATGGACTTCAAAAAATATTGTTTTACCCAAATGAAAATACACATACACATTATTCAGAGAATTTTAGAAGGAAAATATAGAGTTTTGAGCTGAATTTAGCTGAATTTTTCCCCAAAAACCCAACACAAATAAAAGCATCACTTTAAATAAAAAAATATTTTTTAAGAATCTTAAATCACAAAAAGAGTTATCATTCTAATATTATATAATTACTACCTTGATATCAAATTTTCTCCCCCAAATGATTTCTATTGTTTTCTTGCAACTGTGGAGATTCATCTGTTTTTTCCAAGCAAAGAATTTGGCCCACATTAGCCCATTTCTACATCTACTTGAAGCCCCAAGTTAAAACTTGGAAGGAAAAGAAAAAGTATTGAAAAGTACAGTATTTGCACTACAAGTTCCCACTTTGGTTGTTGTATTTTCTACATAGATGTGGAAAGTGCATGTTTATGTATAACTACAAAAAAGGAGTTATACAATACAAATATTTGTGTATATACGTGTGTGTATCTATCTATCTATATCTACATATATATATATATATATATATAAACCACACCGCTGTCTTCGGTTCGTAGCTACATATTTTAATGGAGTCAAATCATGCACAAGTTTGACCAATTCTGCATTTTGTTGCTCTTTAAAAGCCATTTACTGTGCTGTCTAAAGGCATTTTTCTCCAAAATGAAGATGAAAGTTATATTCCTGGCTTCAGGATAAAGACTGCATTAAAACAACTTTAAAATACAGAAAAACCGTGTAGTTTTACAAGGATAATACTAATGCAGATCCTCCCTCAAACCAAATATTTTATATGACTAAAAGTAACACACCCTTAATACGCATAGGAAGTGCTGTGAAATGAGAGGTGCTAACATTTTCAAAGACATCTGATGACATTATAGGACATGATTCATTTTGTTACTTGTGGAAAGAACATGCTCCTGGTGCAATTGATTTCACACATAAAAGGCAACATTTTGAAAGACCAAAACCGCTATTTCTGGCCAGTTCGGAGGAACTAATTTCTAAAGCTTGAGAGCAGCTCTGGTAACTAATTACAAGCTAAAGATCAAGCATGTCAAATTATTGTGAAGTCCCTAAACATGAATCAGAATGACTCCTGAATTATTCCCACTCTTTTTTGACCTATCTTTCATGGTCTCTGAGCTGAAAAAATATCAACATGAATATTTTAAGAAATAATAAAGGTAGTCAGAGTCAGGCGGTTTACCTTCTGGGTCTACGTACATCAGACTTACCACTGCTAACTAATTGTTCAGTTAAGTACTAATACACATCACTGCTAAGTGAGAACTGGGCAAAAGAGACTGTAAAATTCAAATTGCTATTATATGCATCCATGTCTAATCTTCATTTTCCATGTGTAGGCAGTTCCATGTAACCATTTAATAAAGGTGCTTCATAAATTTCTCTAGCTACTGTGTGCATAGGCATTAAAGCGTCTGCAAGACATCCAAGAATTTTTCATTTTATACAGATGAAATCCAGTTCCAGGAAAATATTCTTTGTTAGTCACTTTAGAGAAAAAAATCCTTTCATGTAAAAATACTTCTAAGCTTACAAAAAAATTAAACAGTTATGAACCATCTTAAAGGCAAAGAAACAAGCAAGCAAAAAAAAATGTGATGAGATCCTGGTGCTTTTACTTTATTAGTTGATTATGTTGCTCTCCCCAACCCCAAATATAACAAAACCCACACAACACCCTTCAGCCAGGGATTTGGGAAACAGTAACCCTCAGGAGGAAAGACTCCAACTTCATATAACTGTGAGCAACATAAACATCCCTAGCTCACACTTATTTACTATTGAGCTAGACCTCGAGTAACAGAAAAAAAAAATCCACAAAAGTTAATATAAAAACCCAACACTTACTAAATAATACACTGCAAAGCTGCCACTCCCCTCAAAAAATACAAACAAAACTTTCCTTTCTGTAATAAAAATTACTAACATATACCAAAAATAATTGACTCAGAATGATAACATATCAAGCCAAAAACATCTCTGCTGTAAAACTTGTATAACCAGATCTCAGATCTTTCACCTTGTATGATTAAACATTTTCCCAAAAAATGTTAGTCTCCTCAGTCCCAGACACTCTAAACTTGTTTCATCAAAAACAAAACAAAAAATTCAGCAAGTTTCACTCAACCATAGATCTAAAAACCTTTTAACTCTTGATTTCACTTACTGTGAAGCATATCTGAAGCCGAATAACATTACAAGTTCACATACACTTTCAGTTGCAGGTGCTTCCTCTTTATAAAAGAAACAGCTCCACTAATTATTGGCAGTGATTCACTTGTTTCAACATGAATTTTCCTTGAGTAGAGACATGTTATTTCTTTGAACTTCAGCCTTTTAATAGCTTAAATGATGCAAAAGAAGAAAATGCAGAAGAAGAAAGGCAGAGCAAGCTTTGTCTGAACAAAAATTGAGAAAAGACTCATGGTCTACTGGAAGTCTGAAAAAGTGTTTCTGTTACTACAGCAAAATCTCATAAATAAAACAAGTTTCTAGAAAGTTGTCACTGTGTATGCATCAAATACTGGGCACAAATTGTTGGTATAATTATGTCTGCCTGTCCCCTATGACAGAAAGAACCACAAAGGAATAAAAAATAACTTTGCTATAGTTTAGAAAGGAAGACTAATTGCAGACTGAAAAGATAAGCATGTTTTGAAGAAGGGAGGGAGAAAAAAAAAAAAAAAAAAAAAAAAACAGAGTTACAATATAAAGATACGTGCTAGACAACAGAGACCTTTTGAAGAACCCCAAAGCAGAATTCGAGTTGCTAAACAGACTGCCTGCACAGCAGCTGCCAGTGATTCACAGAGGTAACAACACTGGGTTATTCACAGGAGCTGGGACCCAGAGGGACTCCCTCCAAGGAAGAAACTAAGGCAGCTGTAGCTAATTTATAAAAACATATATGAAGAAGACAATCCCTTAAGGAGGAATATACTGCTTAAGGAAGTTTGTCATCTGAAATAACTACCTTTTTTGATTCTAAAAAGTGGTTTTCTTTCAAATTCAGAATAATTGAAGACTCTGCTTACCTTCCAATTTTATCATCCAGCAACGAAATGTAGCTTTTTGCTTTGAGATAAAGACCTCACAGTTTATTAAGAAACCTCAGTGTTAAAATAAAAGAAGAGAGAACTCCTAAATTATGTTGCATATATTTATTACTTATGGTCTTTGCCAATTGTTAATTTCACCAATTACCTTTATTGATTACTACTTTAACCACACGGAAAACCTACCATAAGGGACACAGTATAAGCCCATGACAATAATAATCCACGTAATTCACATGAAACTGTTGATTTAAACCCAAAACATTCTCTATAGATCAGCTTTCATCAAATCTCTACAGCTATTTCTTTTCTATTAGTTAATTCTCTGCATATAGAGGTACTAAACACTTAAATGGAACATATAAGACATTACTATCCTTAAAAAGGAAGGAAGATTTGCCTTTTCTCCACAGTGGATGAATAAAGATGACCTGACATATCATGGATTTCTAGACCATGGTCATTTACAATGGCTCCTAATTTGTCACCAAGTAACACAGAGTCTCAAAGAACTACTTAGATGCTTCACAAAATATCTCACCTACCAATGAAGGACTCTGAAACTCTCACCAAAAATAAAGCAAGGAGGAGGAAGAAGTTTATACACATACCAGCTGCCTCAGCTTTTAAATAGCTTTGACATGATTCATTTCACCTGGCCACCTTTCCTAGTCTCCTTCCCTAGAGATTTTCTTTAGGTATAAATCCAAATATTATGATGAAGAGTCTATTTCTCTACTACATTTAGTAGTTAAAATTGTTCATGTTATCCCTTCACTTTAAATAGCTCCTAGCCTGAGAGGGAAATTGCTTGGACCACCAGAAGATATAAACCTCCAGATACGGTATTTTTTTTTCTAGCTTATTTTCTTATCATGCTACACCTAAGTGGTACCTGTTTCTACTGCAGTATTTGGGTCTGAATTATATAGCAATTCCTACTTCCCTTGTGCAGATCAGCATTCTTGTCTCTCTTGATGGTCTGCTCCAAAGGGTGTCAAAGGCTTCTGTTTCTTTCTCTTATCTCAGTTGTGTTTAATTATTTTGCTGCTTTTTTCTTTGAAGTCTATGGAAAGAGTTCTACTCATTTCAACGAAGATTTGATCTGGCCTTTCATTTGAAGTGTTTCACCTCACTGTATTTTCAGAAATATTAGTCCCTACGGGGACAGGGATGTGTCTAAACAAAGAATAATAAAATTGCAATCATTACGGTATCATAAAGTAAAGAAAGATTATCACATGTTTTACTATTAGTGAACTTAAATTTATTAATGGCAAATAACATGAAAGTAACTTGAGTCTAGAAGAGCAACAACATCTACATTAACTAAATGTAAATGTTACCCAAAATACTGGGTAAATAATATACTCTGTTATTCAAAAAATCCCAAATGAAGCTGAGATAGTTTGGCTGAGTGAAGTGAGTATGGAGATTTATTTATTTTCATCTTTCGAGAAGGTAATGATATTTTTGTCTTGTTTAAAAATACTTCTACTGAAAGGAGGATTTCTACTGTCTGTTGTCAGAACCCAATAGCTGATGTCACTCTCTTTGTGGGGAGCAATTTTCTCCACACTGCAAGCCTGAAGTACTACTTGCTTTGACAAAGCTGCTCCTTATTGCACCCTGATGATGTGTCCTCCCTCCAGCCCATGACATTCGTAAGATAAATGTGCAGAACGAGAATAGGGGTAGAACACTAATATATATTGTTTAGCTCAAAGAGATGCAATCAGACCCTTTCAACATTAGCTAATGTATTCTTGACAACATGATGAGGCAATTAAAGTCTATAAGTATTGGCCAATAGAGGTGAATTATAAGTTCCAGAAGGCAACTGTCTGAATTAGGAGATGCTGATTTAATTACCTGGCAATAATTCATTACTAAGACAGTCAGGTACATTTGTGCTACACTAAGTCAGAGCCGTAGACAATGAATTGTGTAAATACTATCCACACTGAACAATATTTGCAACTATACCTCTAGAGTAACCTATATGTAGAGACACTAACATTTTCTTTAAAAATAAGGCTCTGAAAAGCCAATAATCAAAATAAATGGACTGTGATTCAAAATGCAAAATTTTAATAGAACTGGTTTTTGTGTTGGAAGTTGGAGGGTTTTTTTTTTTCCCCAAAGTACTTCTTTTGTTTTAAAAATGAATTCCCTTATACTGTTAAAATCCAAGCAATTCAAATGAAGCTCTTATTGCACAATATGCCACAATATGCCAATATGATGTTTGAATCATCACGGAGCTTCCATGCTACAAAGCTTTCTCAGGCTCAGCTATAAACTATTTCCCTGGGAGAAGAGCTGGTCTCAGCATCCTTTGCCTGGGCCACGCTTACGCAGGTTGTGTTCTATATCACACAATCAGAATTTCTAAGGATTCCTAGTTTTCTGTTTTAATTGTTCTTTTTCTATCATCTACTATCTGTCCATAATTTCCCCCCTTAGTATTAGGAGCATGGTTGAGATTGCAAAACAAATTGCAATGAAAAGTAGAAGATTTTCTGATCAGTCTCATGAAGGACTATCCTCTGTACCTTGTGGTATTTCATGTACACAGCTGTATTTGAACTGGAAAGTGGGATTTCTGCACTATAGTAGTCTAGAGACTTTTTTTTTTATACAGGCAGAAAATAAGCAATTAAAAACCAATTCACTGTTAAACATATTTACAGACACTGTTAAGCATATGAACTGTGTGATTTTCTACCAAGTAAGAAATCTTGATTTAATTGGCTTCAAATTGATGGTGCCAATGTTTTCAATAAATAAACAAGTTACTGTCAAATGAAAGAAATCGTTAAGTTCCATTTTCACTAGCCCTTCTCAGGACAAATTCCCTCTAAACATGAAGTTAAAGGACATTTGGGCTTAATAAACATTACAAAACATGACTCCAAATTACTGAAGATATGTAACACTATAAAAACTTTTATTCAGTAAATTAAAAATAAGGTCTATTTTCTAATTTAACAGCAAGACCGAAGTGATCAAAAATCTCTGACTTTGATTTATTCTCTGGAGTCTAGTTATCATAGACATTACCAATCTCTGCACAGTATCTTAGGCTATACATGCCGCAATATTTCTTTCCTAATGATATTTTTTCTTTCAGATTTTCATTTCTCTCCAGGCTACATTTTTTTTTCTTTTTTAATGAGATATTCAATATTGTATATTAACATCTACAGTCAGAGCATCTGAGTTACACTGGTCAGCAGAATTCATCTCAAAGAATCACTTTTTGGTCTGAATCCCAGATTTTCAGACTGGAAAACACCCACAGACATGATGTATTAGAAGCTGGGGAATACAAGAAGAGTAATCTTCTGAAAGGGTTATACCTCCCCTCCTCATTCCCCCAAATACTGGAGTTTAGGTTGCTCTGAATCCACTATAAACTAGCCACTATTAGTTTAATATTATTACCATAAATGTGCAAGTCGTTACCATGGAGAGGAATTAGCTGCAGCTCTTCACTATTATAAAATCCTGATCTGAACCATTCTAACTCAGGTCAGCCCATGCAAAAGAGAACATTTGTCCTATGGTTATGCAAAAACTCCAAAGGTTGTAGCTTACGGACATGGAGATGTCCATGGGCTAATGTACATAAGGGCAAGTCACAAATGCAAACATTCTGCAGTGCAGCATTGGAGTCTTATCTTATGCAAGATCCAAGAGAATTTCTTATATTTTTGCTTCGTTGCTAGTGCTTGCTTTCTGAAAACCACAGAATTATGTGCTTGGCAGCTCAGCACCAGCAATGCACAGTGTTCTGTGCTGGTGAGTTGCACAAAAGTCATCCACATCAGACTATATGCAGTTTTAACAAAAAGTGATTCCCACACTAAAGACAATCTAAACATTTCAGGCCCAAGTAGTATCTGCTGCACATGAAATAGGTAAGACCGGCTGAATACATCACTTCAAATCTGAGGAAAACAAGCTATTTCCAAACAGAACCAGTAAAAATAACTTAGTGGATACCCAAATGCATGAGCAATCACAGCGCATTGGAACATTTCAATAAAATGACTTTCTAGAAAAGTCCTTCAGTCAAAATATTTGTTCGGATAAATTTGTTTTACTAAGTTTCAACTACAGAGTGAAAGCTCTCACTGGCCAGAACTCTTCTCTTTAAAATGAGAGCCAGATTGATAGATAGATCCATGGATACATAATATCTGTTTTATCAAGCTCTCCCCAAAATTAGTATAGTTTACTGCATTGCTCTAGAAGAGCATGCATACACGAGAGGATTTTTCTTTAGCAGTCGTGCCCTGCCCCTTGAGAGGCTCCATTCTGAGCAGCTTGGAATATTTTAGGGTGAATATTGGGACAGAACGGAAACTACAGCCTGTTTCCAGTTCAGAGCCAGCCTGTAGGAAACGAGCCCTGGCACCCAGGACGCTCCCCAGAGCTCTGGGTTTGGCTAAGAGTTTGCATGGAGCCAGCCCCATGTCTCTACACCTCTCAAATTTATCTTTAGAATATTTAATTAAGTAAACTAGGGCCTTATTAGCATATCTTTTTTTTTTTTCTTTCGCTAACTAACTTTTTGGCTTATTTAAAAATAGAAAATCGATAACGAATATGATCTATTCTTATTTACTTTATGTAAGTTATGTTACGCATTCTGCAAATGCTGCCTCATTAGTTTCCTCTGCTCACTAAAGTTAATTTATTCACTTTAAAAAGAGAACAAGACTGAATACAATCCCATAGCTGTGCTAAGCATAATTAGTTAAATTGGCAGTCATTTAATTAAAATCAGAATTTACAGTCAATGTTCTAGAAGATTAAAAACAGACTTCTCTGGTAATGAAAAAAAAAAAGTTGAAGTAAGAAAGAGCAGTTGTCCCTTGACAACATGAAGTTTCTCATCCTGACATTAGCATTATACCTTTTTATCTATGTTTCACTTCAGAAACCTTATTTTGTACACTTTTTAAACATAAATGCTGGTATCTAGCTAGACTATCGCAGAAAAGTTACACAACTTTTGCTATACTCAGTCACAGATACACAGTACAATACATAGCAATGATAACCTGATTACAAGGAGAAAAAAATAATTAAATTACCAAGACTTGACTGTATCTGTATCCTACTATTACGAGTTTCCAAAACTGAGTTTCACACTTCTTTACTGGGAGGAAATGAGAAGAATGAAATGTTGGTAAGACCCGGCACTTTCATTCCCCATGTATACCAAACTCCAAACTCTGTATGCATTCCCGTGGGAAAAATAAAAATAGAATTAAGCTGACTTTTGTATATGTTTGCCACTTGGTGACTTGGTGACTTTCTGTGACATTTTTACTTCATTGAAAATCTTCATCCTATTTTTTTATAACTCATAAATGACAGGTAAGAAATAAAATCCCATTAATTCCCTCTACTGTAATTTCAGCAACATGCTCAGTTCTCAGTATAGATATTTTAGTTAAATAAGGAGAAAAAAATGGTGAACATTTAATCTCTATACTTATACACTGGAACACACAGATTCCATCTCTTTGCTGAGAGTAACTAGCACAGACCTTGATGTCCCAGCATGATCCCAGTTAATGTTACCACTATCTACAATTCTCATATTAGAAACCATAGAGGTAAATTTGAAAATTACACTCAGATGGGTAGTGGAGGGGCTTGAGAGACTCGGAGTGGTTTAAGGGCTAGGAATCAAGTAAAATTCAATTCTGTAGAGGGCTATAACACAATCTGAGCACATTACAAGTAGCAAAAGCAGTTATTTGTTAAATTGCAGCCTGATTCTTGAGCCAGCTTTATTTGTATTTCATAGGAGAGGGAGAAACCAATGTGTGTTTCAGTGAGATCTCCCTAAAACCAGAGTTGCCATCTGGCTTCGTAGCTGGCGGACAACTTTCCCACCTCTACTTCAGCCACTCAAGAGCCCAACATCTTCAGGCAGCCCTACCCAAACTAGGAGTTTTAGCTAACATACACGCTGTGACGTTGCTAACCTCTGGCAGAAGTAGAGGTATTTACCTTGCTGATGTTAAGTTAGTAACAGCTAAAATTTCCTAGATTTTACTGATCACTATCCTACAACTTAAGAACTTTAGAAGATAAAATTCAGTCAGGTAACCTATTTTCAAGGAGTCCAGGGCCCTAAGGAAACAACTACCCCATGCCAATCCTTCCCACTCTCAGTCCAGGCAAGTATTCCGAATAGTGAGCTATGGTAGAGTATAAGCTGACATCTAACACTTAAAAAAAAAAAAAAGAATGAAAACAAAAAAAAAATCCACAAAAAGGCAGAAATCATGTATATGAGGCATCCTGGACCCTGCACCTATTCACTACTCCAGAGGTAGACAGTAACCTTAACAAGCCACATTTTAGGGCTACAAACTGAGGATTAATGAGAATTTCGCAGCCTCTAGGCCCTTCTAACAGAGATGTTAGGGTTTTAGAGAGCTTAAGATGAATGCCAGGCTGCCATTTTTGCTGCAACTTGATTCATTTAGTGAGTGTTCAGGAACATCTGCTGCAGTTTCACCTTGTGTAATTATTTTAGCCTCCTAATTTCTGTACCACAAGCAAAAAATACAAGGTGAGATGGGAAGAAGGGAATAGCAGGCACCTATCACCTACTGTGATAAGCACTCTGTGCTGGCAGCAAAATTGGGTGTGATCGAAGAACTACTCAAAACTTGCAGGTAAATGTAACTGGTTACCTGATTTTGTGATTTCCCCGTGACCTTTGTCCTGTTGTAAGCCATGTCATAGCCTTTAATGGCTGCAGAAGGCCAAGACCACAGCTTCCAATTTTCCGGGAAAATACTTCAGTCTTTAGTTAAATAATAAAAAAAGAAAATTACCTGTTTTTTCATATATTCCCACATACATATGGGTTTTTTGTTTTGCTTAACCTTGATCCACTTATTTGTTCAACAACTTTATTCAATGACTATGGTGTCCAAGGAAGGTCTGACTGCTCTTTGTACACGTAAGGCAGCTTGCGGGCCTTCTTCTGTTATCTGAAGTGTCTGAAATGGTGATTATACTTGGTAATCATCAAACGTAAGCTACGTAGATTTTGCTATTAAATCTAAAAATGATGACAATGTAAGCACTCTGAATTTGAATGAACTTTATTCTGTTTTCCATTCAAATATGCAGCAGTTAACAATTATTCATGGTTATAACAGCTGGATTGGTAGGGCTGACAAAGCCTCAGGTGAAACAGCTATTACAGAGTTTTATCACAGTCTTGCCTGAAGCTTTCAGATATCCTGCTCTATATAGAAAATAATACTTTTAATTGAATGCTCAAAGAAAGTAATCAACAATCCCACTTCACACATTAAATTTCTGGATCGTTTGTTTGCATATATGGAAAATCTCCTTAAACATAGCCTAAGAAAATGGAACAGATTTCTGATTAGTGAAAATGTGGAAGGAACGTATGACCTATGCGCAAATTTATTCCCCACAGCTATAGTCACTCATGTGGTCCACTGGCAGCTGTAGATTAACCGCTGGTTTCATGCGCCAACTGACCAATTTGTTGCAAGTGCCTTTTCTCAGTTGTGGAGGTTAGGAGCTTCGTGTCAGCTAAATAACTCATTCATCTGTGTGAAATTCCCTCTAGGATTTTGATCGCCTAGAAGGTTTATTTCTCACAAATGAAGCTTGCTGCATTCTGTGGCATTCCTCTTCTATGTAATCAAATCCATCCAATAAAATCACATTACAGAAGCCTCAACTACTTTTATAATTTATTCAAATGAAGATCTATGGTATATTTCTGCGAACAAGTTGGAAAAATATTTCTTGATTGTTATTTAAGTATGAAGATATTTTCACTCCAAACAACTTATTCTTTTGAAAATAAAAGATTACACATTCCTAAGTGGCACCTTCCAAAATGTATCTGAGCTAGCTTGGAGACAATTAGAGAAAAATCCTTACTCTGCCCAAGCATTTTCATCATCTCATCTCTAGTGCTACAAGCCACGAAATAGCAAAGCAGAAATCATTCAGGCACAGAAGACACTGTTGACTTTGTAAACGGCTTTTGTTTCATGCCTCCCATCCCTGCCCCAGCTGTGCTGCCCCAAACAGTACAATATCATAGTTACAGTTTCTACCAAAATAGTAGTATTCCACCCGAGTATTTAGTCTCAAGCATAAAATGCATAATTTCTCAATTCATGTAATATGCTGGTAAAAACTTATGCAAAGCATTATTACTAGTTTCATTTTTTTCTTAAGTTTTTATGTGGTATTTATAGAATTAGTCCACAATTATTACCTACACAAGCTTAGACATTATTTCCAAGTAATTTAATACAAGTCAGATTCAATGCAAAGTCAATAACAAAACTACTAAAATAATCTTTGAGTTACTTATAAAAATTGGAGCTGCTTCATGGCTTCCTAGAGAAAAAACATTTTTGATGCTTCGTATTATAGATTTCTTGCAAGGCTTTGAGGAAAGGCTGACTAGATTGAAGTCCAGTCAGCACAGTTTATACTTTGTATATTATGGTAAGACAGATTTTTTTTTTTATTTTAGGTATTGCATAAAGGTAATATCTGTTTGATAGTTCAGTTTTACAAAAACTTGTATTCCAGAATATTCATGTTATTTTAAATCTATTTGGAATACCCGGAACACAGCAGTGCTTGACATAGTTGTGTTGAGAATCTCTTCATAGATTGCTGTTGCACATAAGTAATCTAGTCACTCACTACAGAACTTATTCCCAATATAATTAGAAGGAAAAATATACAAATCTTAAGTACTTAGGTAAACTATTCTCTATATTATATAAAAAATATACTATCTAGAAAGTATACTTTCTACAACTTCCAGCAATACTTTCTAATAGAGAGAAACAGAACAGCTAAGGCAGTATAGAAATTAGCTAATTTCTATAAGGTTAGAGTTGTTTTGGGGCTAAAATCAGAACTGCACAGTCCTGAACACTGGGGATTCAGACCACCTTTAAGAATACAGATTCTCCGCAAACTTTAGGTTTCATGGACAAAGATATAACAACAGAAGGGTTCAGATATAATGAACCATAAAATAATATGCATCCATAACCCAGCATCTGTAAATTATTCATTAAAATAAGAAATTCCCAGCCCTTGATACTGCTTTGACTTCCTTCTTGTTTGATCTTAATGTGAAACAATTTATAACATCAAAATGCTGTTATATCTTAGATTTTTTTGGGCTTGTAATGCCAGCATTTATAATAGTTATAATTTGCTTTTCAAACAACCCTTGAGAAGAAAAAAAACATTAAAATTATCATAATAAATCCACTGGAGGATTTGTTGCATAGGAATATCAAAGAATTTAGCATGCATTGAGGAATCATTGTCATATGAAACAGTGAAATGTTAATGATGTTAATCTCAGATAGGGTGTTCTTCTTTTGATTAGAAGCTATACATCAGTTTGACAATCTTAATATTTTCTGGTTAGACTGATAAATTGAATCAATTTTAAATTACGTTATTCAGCATGCCTGCTAGTTAATTTAGAAATAAAATTGTTTCCTTATAAATTTTAAATGATAAACTATAGAAATGTAAGCACATCACAGCTGCTTGTAACCC
This sequence comes from Crypturellus soui, assembly GCA_032275445.1. Classification (NCBI taxonomy): domain Eukaryota; kingdom Metazoa; phylum Chordata; class Aves; order Tinamiformes; family Tinamidae; genus Crypturellus; species Crypturellus soui. The sequence continues at coordinate 872,974 of JAUBNY010000278.1, read as the reverse complement.
GCAATGTATATTTTATTATGAACTGGAGTGAAAAATATGTGTTTTTTTTTTAATCTAACATGACAAACTTATAAACATAGTCTTTTTAGCTGAAGTTTTCTAGTCCAAAGTAATCAAGACAAACAACCTTACTGACTTAAGTATGCTTACAGATGGGCACATGTGCTGAACTGACCTGTACACTGGACCAAACCCCGCAACTGACTTCAGATAGATGGGTGGAAATCCTGCCCCTGTCAGTGTCATGCAGTCAAGCTTTTATTCACCTTACAAGAAAACAATTGCAAAATTGAAACACATCTGTAAGAGGCACATTGATCTATATAATGATTACTGATGAACTTTTTTCAGTATAATAGGCAAAGCACTTGACAAATCAAGAATTCACTGTGAAATCTTAACGAGGGCGAAAATCACCTTCCACCCAGTTTTTTGTCAGCCAACCTTCTAACGTTGTAAACCAAAATATTTCTCGTAGATCAGCACCACCATTCATTGGTCAAGTTTACTGAAGCAGAGTTCATAATTCGCCACATTTAACCCTAGATTAGGAAAGTAACTTGTGTAACACATGTCATCAGTGTTCATAACTAACAGCGGCTATTGATATCTCCTTTCTATTGCACTTGCCATTTCATCACTCTGAGATGGAAAAGGAAAGAGCAGGAAATGGAAGCAGCATTACCTAGTATAAAGATATAATTCTGCTCCCAGAAAGCTGATGGAAGAATGATTGAGGATTCAATGGGAGTCGAGGGGTAAGGCAGGATAACGCAGTTTCTTCAATGATTTGTTTAAAGTTACTGCTTAGTAAGACTTTTCCTGATGTCAAAACAGAAATTTGAGTTTGAGGTAGTGTTCAAAATACAAGCTATTTTGTAACAAAATGTCTTGTGCCAATTTGAGGTAATTATTCATCATTATTCCCATTTCACAGATAAATGCACAGAACAACAGCAAACGCACTAGCTGTCTAGTGTCGCTGACTCTGGCATGCTCTTCTGTGACATCAATCACTGGTATCTGAGAAAAAAAGCTAATGCTAGTCAGCTCCAATGAAGTAAAAACTCCCACTAACTTAAAATGAAGCCAAGATTATACTTTTATTTTGATTATTCACAGCAGTCCTATGTTTTTCAGCACAGATGTGCTAAGAGATGTACAGGCCTGCTCCCTTTTGCCTCTTTTAGCAGAGGAAGTTAATACAAAACAAGAAGACCCATCAAACCTTCAAATCACGTAGCTCAACTGCAAAACACGGGCATTCTGGCTCATTTAAAACCTGATGTTCCTCAAAACCAAACTGTTTACCTGCAGCTTCAGCTCAGGCTTTTTAGCACTGGAGACTCACAGCAAGAACAACCACATCTGTTTCCAAAGATGAAGAGTGCTAGCTAATTCCTGTTTCATCCTTACTAAAAACAAACACAATATGCTTTATATTCCAAGTGATAAAGCAAAAGACACCAACAAATTTCCCAAAGAGTTATAAGCAGATACAACCATTTATTCCAGTACAAATTACTTCATCCTTACCAAACCTTGCAAAGCAGTTATAAAGGAAATCACACCTAAGCACAAAGCATTTGTACTGAAACTCTCACTTGCACAGATTAATAAAAAACTTTCAATGTATTCCTCACTATTTTTCAGCTCTTCCAAATACACATTTAAATCACTATCCATCAGATCAGATACAGCAATAACTAATGAAGAATATTCAAATTGACTCTCCAAGGGTGAAAGAAATAATGTAATTCATCATAGATAAGATAATGCAAACAAAACCAGAAGTGGTAACTAAAAGTAGGAGCTATTTTCTCCTTGCATTAAACCCTGAGTTCAGTCCCTTGACCTATGTTGTCCTGTGTCGGACACCCTGGAACTGCTGTTTGTGACTTGCTTAGATAAAGCTAAGCAGGCAGAACTGAGCAAACACGGGAGATAACAACAGCGTCTGTTAAGGTCTTTATTAAGAATATACTCAAAGTTGACATTTTTGACGGCCTATATGCCTCGTATTTTATTTATGTTTTCAACACATGGTCTTTCTGCATATGATCTCATGCAACTTGTAACAAATACAACAAAAATCTAGAACCAGGTGATTTTGGAGAATGTCTGCTAATTTATCAAGCGAAGTAATTTATCATACCAGCATCCACCTAGCTTTGTGAGCTCTGATCCATTTCCCTTTTACTAATAGATTAGAAAATCCTGTTGACAGAATATAAGATTGAGAATGCTTTTTTTCCTCTTTTGTAAGAAGGATATTTAAGGTGACTTTTACATGAACCAAATGGGAAGCAAAATATGAAGTAAGGTATTCTTTCTCCAGATAAATTATATATGACAGGGAGAAGAAAAGAACATGGTTTACAGAGCTACACTTCTATTAGCTATTAGCCTTTTGCCACCAGCCTTTGAAATTCCTATTTAACAGAAGGCTAGTATGGTGGAAGCAGGGAAGGCAAACAAAACCATATTGAAAATATAATCTGAAAATAAACAAAAGAGGGCCAAAAAGTTCAGATTCATGAACTGCATGAAGCTCAGTTCTCTAAATGACAGGAAACAAGTTTTTCTAAGTCACTTTTTTCAGGTAATATAATTATGTACTAAGATTTTTCCACCTCAAAGACAAGTAATTACAACCCCACTGCAGAGACCATCGCAGATTCTGTCTGCCACAGGGAACGCACTGTGTAAGTGAGAACAGCAGCTGCTGTGTGGGCATATCCAACGATGTAAAGCAGGTAGCACAACTTCCATAGCGATTATCCACACGTTCCTTTGAACAAAATGACCAGCATCGTATTATTATCTGCACAAATAGGCAGTAGCACCAAGCAGACAACCAGGAACTAGAGAAAAGCCAAAACACATCACAAAGAAGTTATCTGCTGGCTCTGCATCACCTTTACGAAGTGATAACGTCACATAAACCAAGACATTTTTGATCAGATGAGGTTTACAAAAGCACTTCACACGTAAAATTCCCCTGAAAGATTGAAGAGCTTAGATATAATTTTTAAAGAATTTCTAATTACACTTTTCTCAGTAGAAAAAGGGATGTTTGATAGTAATGGGTATATCAAAAAAGTTTAAATTCATTATATAAACATTTGCAAATATTTTCCTAATAGGCCAGTATCACCCTACAATTATGTTTCTGCTTCACTGGTTAAAAAAATAAGCACTTTGGTAGAGCAATCTCTCATTATATCCCTGCTTAGCTCTGCAGCACAATATAAACAACGTAATTTTCTTTTAAAGTGCTTTTAACTGACAGATTCTTATCACTCTGATATCAATAATGAAATGAAACTCAGAAAAAAAAAAGCAAGCTGCCTAAATGAATATTAAATATTGCTTTAACGTCAGTAAAGGAAAAGGTCAGAACTGCACGTGGTCTCAAATTCATGTTTAAGCGAGATATCAGCAGGTGCTTTTCACTGATACAAAAATTGCCCGGATCTAGTTTATCAACAACGTACTTCAGTAGATGAGAAACTTCTGGGCATGGACAGGAATGCCTGTGCCTATCTCATTACCACTCAGTAATGCCAAGGATTTGTGAAGAACGGCAAGGGTAAGGAAGAGGGTGACGGCCCTGAATGTAAAGCTCAGATTCAGCAGTGGGGACAAGTCTGCCAATGCAGGAGGGCAGGTGACGGTTTTCCCAAGGAAAGTGATAGAAATTTGTACGATCCAGGTAAACTACACTTACCCAGCAGGGGAGCAAAGCAGGCTTTGGGGTTGTGTTTCAGAAATTTCCTTTTCTTCCTTCCCAAAGAGGAGGATAAGCTGACGATTAGAGCCCATGAATCTTTGATCATTAATTTAATGATGCCATTTTTTTATTCCAGAAGGTAACTCGGCTATTTTCTTTTGCTTTATAATAAATGTCAGTCAACAAAAAGACTACTTACAGCAGGCATTTTTGCTAGCAAGCTTTTCAATAGAAAAAAAGGACAGACCCTCATTCATTTGAAGATGAGGTCCTCAGGGCTAATTTTCAACATATAACAGCTCATGCCCTATTGTTACTGTTTTATTTAATTTCATAAAACCTGAGAAAGAATGAAATACAGCTACACCTTCAATCTTACTTTATGCAGTACATGTAAAATGGCCTCTCTGTTGAAATGATAATTTTCTGTCAGCCACTGAACTGCTCTTTTTGATGGCTTGAACAGGACCAGTTTTTGATGTATTGAATTATTCTGTTCTTTTTATATTGAGATAACAGAAGAGTCAGTTAAAAAGCTTACTGTTTGAATTAATGTTTTCATGATGCTAAGTGAATTTAAGAGACAGAATGCAACTCACTTAGGAAACTGGTTACCGGGTAACTGGCTGCTCTGATTTACACTTTCAAACACATTGCTTATCACAAATGCTTCACAATAAAAAACACATTTTAACTTAGATCCTGGCAACTTTTTCCACAGTTTAAATGCACATGCATAATGTTGAGTAGCATCAATAAAAAAGTATACATAAATGCAGACAGAAAAGTGCATGAATTTCTCTATTTTCCAATACAGCTCAGGTTATGTGTAAATATAAATAACATATATGTATATACACACAGCACACACAAAATGCTGTTGACTGTATCAAGTCTTATTCCTAGACTAACATGTTGGCAGTAATGCTTGATAAGATGGTGTGAAAGTGTCTCAAACGTCTCTGCACGAGCTACCCGTGCTTTGATACCCTGTGTATCTATTGCAGAATGGAGCTAATCATGCTGCTCTTGGTAAGCATTGAGAGACCAACTGATAAAGGATCAATGAAAAATGGATGTCAGGTAGGAAATATACAGTGTTTCCATGCTAAGATTCTCCCAGATGTAGACCTTTGTTACTATTATTATTCCTTAGCTTTCCTGCCCTGTAGCTGCTTAATTGGACTTTAATCAACATATTAGGACATGTATTTTGTATATAATCATAGAGAACAATTCAACAGGGTGCTCTAAGGAATATTTAAAATGTGCATCTTCAAACTCGCTTTTCATTCTTTTAGCAATTAGGAATCCTTATACTGATGGAATGAGGTACATGGCAAATACAGTAGTGTTTTGCACCACAGCTAACTTTTATGCCACTTCAGAAGACATTTACTGCCATCTTCAGGAGTGTCTGCCTTATCCTACAATTCACTGTTCTTCTCAGTGTGGATAGAGACACCACAAATCACTGGAGTCGCTGAAGATGGCAAGAATCCCACGTGCTCCATTAAAGGCATAATAAAACAGAGCTAACTCTGCTTCCTTCTCCCCGATAATTAGAACCAAGCGAAGCAATTCTGATTAAAAACAAAAAAAAGCTGAAACTTTATGAAATTGCATTGATTTGAATAAGTCAGAACATTCGTTTCATGCTACATTTTAAAGCCAGTTACACAGACAGTATTATTTCCAATACCGTTAAAACACAGGAGTGTCAGAAACTTCTAATACTCCAATTTTACATAAGCAACTGGAAATACTACTGCTGCATTTAATATAAAGAAAAACATTGTTAAAGAACTAGAAATAAAAAGGAAAAAATGGTTCTCCACTTCCCACTGCTTTCTGCTTTGAGTAACCACTTACACCATACAAAGTTTGCACCACATTTAGCACCACATTTAGCATTTATACCACAAAAGAATTATGAAATGTACAAGACATAGAAAATTGGAGATTAATAAATTCTTTCTTATTTGCAAGGAATGTACCTT
>JAUBNY010000278.1:845241-862900 GCA_032275445.1 Crypturellus soui | reverse complement strand
GCAGCAGCCGGCGGGGGGCAGCAAGAAGGCGGACCAGAAGAAGAAGGAGAAGATCATCGAGGTGAGCCGCGCGGCGCCGCGCCCGGGCCGTCCCGTCCTGCCGCGGCCTGCCCGCCGCCGTCATGGCGCTGCCCCGGCGCCTCCCCGCTGCGGCCGTGCCGGCCCCGGCGCACAGGTTGCTGCTGCGGCCCTTGCCGGGGCCCGCTGCGGCTCTCGGCCCTGGGCCTATCCGCCAGGCGGCTGCGGGTCCCGCTCCCGGCGGAGCCCCGCGCTTTGGCTTCCCGCTCGGTTTGAAACGTGTCTGCGTTGTGTTTCGGGGTGCAGCCTGCCCTGTGCGGCCTCCCGGCGAGCGCTTTGTGGAAGCTGAATACAGGCAGCTTGAAGATTAAACGTTGTCGCGCGTTATTGTAATGTTATTACATTATAATGTTTTGCATTCCCTTTTATCATTTGGTATTGAAGTCCGTGGTAAAAGTGAATTAAAAGGAAAAAAAAAAAGCTGTGAAATTAAGGGTAACTTCACTTATTTATTTGGGTTATAGGTATCTTATTAAGGATATCCTAGTAGTATAAACCTTCCAGTAGACAGGAAAGCTAAATGAAGGCTACCAGGGAAGGGAAGAGCAGTTCTAGAAAATTAATGTTTGCCCACATTTCCTGCCAAGGAAGATAGTTGTCACTGAGTCAGAAGATAGATGCCTATAACACAAGTGTTCCTTTAGACCTAGCAGCAAGGGATAGTGTTTCTGTGCTCCTTCCCTTGGAAACTTTAGGTTGGACTTCTTGTCTTTTCGGTCTTTTAGTGTTTGCTTCAGGTTTTTGTGATGTTCTTGCTGAACCTAGCAACATAGGGAAGTACTTGAAATGCTTGAAAATGAAAAGTAATACTTTGCATGTGGCAATATTAATCTGTAAAACATTTATATATGAGTATTTGAAAATAAAAAGTAGTAAGTGATTTCAAGCAGATAGAAGAAGGAGCAATATTAATGGCTACTCCATGTTACTCTTCGGATGTTTCCTAAGATACAATAATTTAATTAGTTGGGTAATGACAAAAACTACCATGTCCTTTTTTTCTTGAGTGTTCTTAAAATATTTAATTTGACTTCTGTGCAAAATTACTTTTCGTCTGGCCAGCAGTAGCATGTGCGAAGACATGGTGTAAAATTTGTCAAATTAGGAGATTTGGGGGTAGAACTCTCACACAAAAGCAGTATTCACTCAGTTCCTTTGAAGAGCAAACTTTGGAGGAGATGTGACGATGTATTTCATGCCTTCCCCTAGCATGTCTGAATTTTATCCATCCTGTCTTTTGGATCACTTATTTTACTAGAGGATATAATTTGCATTTATCTGAAAACGTGAGTGGAACGATAAATCTTTTGTGATAACTGCATAAACTTGTTCAGCTGTTGGAACAGTTTCATAATTAATTAGATCATGTTCATCTCTTGATTTAGGACAAGACATTTGGACTAAAGAATAAAAAAGGTGCAAAACAACAAAAATTTATCAAGGCTGTGACTCACCAGGTTAAATTTGGTCAGCAAAATCCACGTCAGGTAAGCGCTTAATATGTATCATCTTTCTTTCTTCATTTTTTCACTGTGCCTACAGACTGTCACATAATGAAATAGAGAAAAATGGAAATGTTATTCACCTGATATATTGTGACTGATATAGATTTAAGTAGTTATATTTAAAATACCAGCTCTTTGTTGTTCTTGCAAAGCTTCTCAGGCTTAGTGTTTGCTCTCTGTGTAAGGATATATTCAGTACTGGGCTTTTCTTTGTTTTCGTTTATATGTTTGTTTTAAAAAGAAAAAGATTTCAAATAATGAGAGTATTTTTCTTTATTTGTATTGTATTCCAGTAGTAGCATAGTTGACCTTAATGCATATATTTACTGTACTTGGTGAATATAGGGAACATTTAATAGGATAAACCATTTCATGAGAACCTGTTACAGCCAGGTTCTAGCAAACCATCTGCAAGTGAAAGTATAGTTGTGTGCTTTTAACTACTATTATTTCTCACCTAATCTAAAAAAGTAACCATTAAAAGTAAACACAAGTGCTATTAATCTTAAAAGGGGAAATCTTAAAATCTAAAATTCCCATATGAGGCCCGTGGATTTGTAGCTTTTGCAGTTGTTTGAATTAGTTGAGCTAAAATCACTTGTTTCTCATATGTGCTTAACTCTTGATTGATGAATATCAGAAGCTAATTTTAGAATTGATTATACCTTTCTTACGGAGTGTCATATTTTTCAGTTAGGCTTGTTCCTGAGAAGAACATATTAAGGCCGTGTTGTGTCCTGAGGAAATGCTGTCAAGGATTAAGAGAGAAAAAAGAAAAAGATTTTAGAACCCTAGGGTCCTAAATGTTTAGAAACAGTGCATTTAGAAACCCAAGTTGTAACAAAGAAAAAACAGCATCCACTATTTAAAAGTAGTTTTTTTTTTCTGTTTGTGTTTTCTTTTAGTTAATAAACATGATTTGCACATTTTTTATAGGATTCGATTACCTTAAGTTTTCACATGTGTTTGTATGTGTTTGTAGTGACAAAATTGTTTGTATGTGACAAAATTGATCAATTCCTTTTCAAAACAGTTTGGCATTCTCTTGCCAAATTCTTAAGAACGAAGTTGCTGTTCATTATTGTGCTGTATTTTACCAGTAATGTATCACAAATGTTTATACACTGGTATAGGAGTCCCTGTAGTTTTTTTTAAGAAAAATTAAATTCTCTAATCCTGTATATTTCCTATGTCCCTTCTCATCTGCCTTCATCCCTCGCTACCAGTCTGATACTGAACTGAAGGCTATAGGCCTATCAATTCTGATAAATAGTGTACCAAAAGTAACTCCCAACTGCCATAAACTGATTAGTGGGAGCTGCTGCTTATATAGGTAGCAAGGACAAACAAAACAGCCTGCTGAAGAGGAGAATCAGAGAAGGTGCTTGCACAGATCTTGATATAACTGGATCAAGTAGTTTCACTGCTTCTGTGCATCACAGAAGATCAGCGAAGTGTTTCTCTGCTGAATTCCTTTTAAATGCTGTCTGGTTTTGCATTATTCTCAATTCTCTCACTTGATTTGCTAGCCAATAAGGAGGGATTAAAAGTAATAGTCTGACATCTAATAGTACTAGCATTTCACTTCTGGCAATTAATATTATCTGAAGTATGTCTATTCTGTTTGAAATATTGGTTCTCCTAGATGGCACTTGCCATCTATACATGGGCATCTGAAAAATTTAGAAATTGAAGACATTTTTTTCCCCCTTATAAACCAGTCTTTATTTTAGTGTATAGTTCACATGAAGTTAATAATGTCATTCTGATTTTTCTATTAATAATTTCATATTTGGGGTCATTATAGGCTGCTCAGACAGAAAGTGAAAAGAAATTAAAAAAAGAAGACAAGAAAAAAGAATTACAAGAATTAAATGAACTCTTCAAGCCTGTGGTTGCTGCACAGAAAATTAGCAAAGGTATGAAAAAGTGAATCTTCTAAGTTATGTTCTTTTATTAATGTATCAATTAAGGAAATCTGGATAGCGATGTGCCCTGATGAACTACTTTTGTTACAATACCTGCTAGATAATCTTTATAAAATAGTGCCAATTTTGATAGTATGCAAATGCTTGCTATCATATACAAAGGAGCTATGACACTTTCAGGACAGAAGGCTTTACTTGAAAGAAGAATGTGGTATTTCATGTTAAGCAACTTCCATTCTCAGGAAAGCTTTTCCATTCTCAACAAACTTTAAGGCTTATATGTTAACTTTTTAGTATACAGCTTTAGTTTTCTGCTTTGAAATAGTAATGACATCTCAATTTTCTTCATCAAGGTGCTGACCCCAAATCTGTGGTTTGTGCATTCTTCAAGCAAGGACAGTGCACTAAAGGAGACAAATGCAAGTTTTCTCATGATTTGTCCTTGGAAAGGAAATGTGAAAAACGAAGCGTCTACATTGATGCAAGAGATGAAGACCTGGAAAAAGGCATGATATATATATATATATATTTTTTTTAAGGCTGCTAAGATAATCTGTGTATACAACTACATTTTTTTTTTTAAGGTGGGAAGAGTCGTCTTTTATTATGGTTGTATGATCTTGGAAAGCTTGGTTCATGACCAAGGCTACTTCTACCACAATATTCAAAATTGTCAGTAATAGTGAAACTTGTTTTAAAAAGTCTGTTCGCAAGTACTCTTCGGACCTTGTTTTAAAAATAAATATCTTCATATGCTGTTGGAGAATGGCTTTTAAATTCTGCTATGTAAAATGTGCATCACAGTGATGGCAAGGTGTTTAGTTTATGCTTTCCTGTGTAGTTTCCAGTTTCTTCTAGGTTCTATAAAATAGAAGTACTTAAGCAGCAAGTTTAATGAGTAGCCATACTCATTACTCATATTTAACTTTGACTACTAGTATTTATACCCAAATGTGCACAGTCTTAGAATTCAGGTTACTTCATGATTTTTTTTTTTGTATATGGCTTTATCTCTTTCCTCCACTTGATTTGTTGCTGAAATACACTTCTCTACTTTCACTCAGTAGAGGCTAGAAACTTGTATTAAAATTTATTTTCTGTTTTCACAATACATCATGTTCTTGTCTTAATTTGAATGCTTAGCCTCTGGCTTCCTGAGTGAATGCAAAAGTATCCCATAGTTTCATCTCTACTATAACTCTTGGTAATCATGCTTCTAATGGCATATTCTTTCAATTCAACACAGGAAACTTTAATAATCTCTCTTTCTCCTCAAGTTATTTTATTTGTATTTGTGGCTATCTAACTTCAACTTTCTCTTTTATTCAGTCATCTCTTTCCTTTTCCTTTTCTTTTCTCTTCTGCACTGCAGGTAACATTTGGATGCATTGTTAAACTTGTTAGTCTTTTACAGAAATAGCCTTTATGCACATCAGTATATAAAAACATAAAGTTTTTGAGGAAAAAGTTCTTTTAAGCAGCTAGGAGAGTGAAAATTATATTACCAAGCCTAATATATTTTCCATTCCGTAGGTCAACAAAAATGTAAGAATTACAAAAAAGAAAAAAAAAAGTATTTTCTCTCTAATAAAATTTCTAATGTTTAGCTTAAATGCTTGTAAAACCATTTGTTATCTTCTAGATACGATGGATAACTGGGATGAGAAGAAGCTGGAAGAAGTGGTGAACAAGAAGCATGGTGAGGCGGAAAAGAAAAAACCCAAAACTCAAATAGTATGTCTTTTTTTTTTCCATTAGCTATAATAAATGTTTATTAGAAATAGAATTAAGTGCAAACTGGTATTAGGGTTATTAATATCTGGAGTTTGTAAATGGAAAGCTGTAAAGATAATTTGAGTGTAAAGTTAGTCTGATAGTATTTCTTTTAATATATCTTAAAGAACAAAGTTGAATGTTCATAATATATTTTTTTCATGTAAAATACACATGAATGTTAGATGATGTGCTACTATGATAAAAATGCTAAAGGGATTAATAATGCTAGAAAATTCAAATATTTTGATCGTCTGCACTAGTCATCTCATTCCAGTGACTGTGTTGCAATAGCTTATACTACCATGAAGTATTTCAGTATCGAGTGACACAAGTACATACATTTCAGTCTGTTCCTGTATTCTGATTGGGGTTGTTTGTAATCCCTGGCATCTACCTACCAGGGTATTTTAGTTTTTTGTTCTTCAAAACTTTTTCACCTTGGGGATTTTAAAAAAAAATCACTAAAGAATGCATTACTAACAATTACTGTGTTATACAGGTCTGCAAGTATTTTCTTGATGCTATTGAAAACAACAAATATGGATGGTTTTGGGTCTGTCCAGGAGGAGGAGACAACTGCATGTATCGCCATGCTCTTCCTCCAGGCTTTGTATTAAAAAAAGACAAAAAGAAGGAGGAAAAGCAAGATGAAATTTCTTTAGAAGATCTAATAGAAAAAGAGGTAAAGTTGTCAGCTGGTTGGTGGCTGGTAGTACTGTGGAGAGCAAATTCCTAGTGAATAATTAAAAAGTTTAAAATGTTATTTGTATAGGTCTGTGCACTAGGGTGAGGTTTGTGTTGTATTTGCATCATTTTTTTGTTTAGAAACTTCAAAACTAGAGAATAAACTTGAAAAAATTATATTAAGTCTTAGTGAAGGTATTGCTATTTCTTTTTCTTTAAGGACCTTTTATTTCTTATTTCTACTTTGTTTAACTGTTACCATTACTTTTGTGGGCCTTCCCAATGTCCGTTTTGCTGCCTACCTAATTCTTTCACTCCACCTCTTACGAGAAAGCAACAGCCAGAGGAGGAGGCCTTGTGAAGGCTTCTCTCTTTACGTTTGGTAGTCTTGCCTGGCAGTCTGCATCTGAGCAGAACCTAAGCTAATACATCTCCTACAGGCTGTTGATATCTTTCCCTTTTCATGTTTCATGTTAATTTTTACATTGATGAGTTTCACTAACTGGAAAGATATGTTCTGAGTAAAACTTTTATTTGGTGGCACATGCTTAACAGTGGTAGAAGTGTAGAGGAAATGAGGGAGAAATGTTTTCAATTAGTCTTTGGCAAAGATAATTAAATTTAGAATTTATTATAGCCTTTGGGAACAATTTCTAGCATTAATCAGTCTTTTTATTTGACAGCGTGCTGCTTTAGGACCAAATGTTACCAAAATCACTCTAGAGTGTTTTATTGCATGGAAGAGAAGAAAAAGACAAGAAAAAATTGATAAGGCTGAGCAAGATATGGAAAGAAGGAAAGCAGATTTTAAAGCTGGCAAAGCACTGGTGGTATGTTCTACACTCCAATTCTTAATGTAAGAAGAAAGAGTACCTAAGTTAAGCAGTAAGTTAGCTGGTCTGGAGTTGCGTGGGTTTGTTTATTTTACTTATTTTTAATAGCAGTATAAATTTTGTGAAGTGGTAACTTTATTCTTCCGTCTTTAAATAGATTAGTGGACGTGAAGTATTTGAGTTCCGACCTGAGCTGGTTGATGCAGATGATGAAGAAGCAGATGATACCCGTTATACTCAAGGAACAGGAGAAGATGATGATGTGAGTTTTCTGTTACTAGGTTTGCAAAAAAAGAGAGCTTTTATATTACAGTTAATATGCTTGGTTTTAAAATTTACCATTATTGCAGAGTATATTCTGTCAAAACTATACCTGTTTCCAGGTGGAAGACCCAGTGTGCGTCAATGATGTGGATTTGAGTCTATATGTCCCAAAAGCTGTGGATGAGACTGGTATTACTGTGGCTAGTCCAGAGCGATTCAGCACATACGCTTCAACAGACAAAGACGGTGAGTTCATTATTTAGAAATAAGTAATAGGAGATTGATTTGATGAGGACTTCTCAGAAGGCAGATAGAAATAGGTACTTGAGTTGTCAAAAGGCAGCATTTATTTTAAACCAGAACCATCGTGGTATCTGTAGCTATTTATTTATTCTGAAAAAGCAGGATGTTTTAGGTCTCCAAGCATTTTTTTTAGGCCAAGTGTCAATATAGTAAGTGCTATGTGCTTCAAATTTGAATAAATCTATTTGGTAGATTTATTCTATAAATCTTTGAATGAATCTATATGTCCACTTTATGTAAATTCCTGAGATCTGAGATGATTCTATTTTTTCTTTCTTTTTCTCTTCAGATTTAGTAAACAGATAAATGAATACTGACAAAAATCATCTTCTTCATATTTTTTAGCTGACTTAAACTAGTTTGTAATTTTTTAGCGCAAAAGCTTGTTTTTGCTGTACTTGTGCTATACATACCCTGATCTTACCCTTACCCTGCATTTAAATGCAGATGCTTAAAATTGTAAATGATTTGACTAGTTGTGAAAATAGTTTGAGGATTTAAGCATATGAGCTATTTTTCTATCCGTTTTAGTAATTAATGATCCAAACCTGCATTGTAATCAGATGTATACAACTTAGCATTATGAAGTCCACATATAAATTTTAAATGAAGTCACTTTATGTAGTTCCAGAACTTTAGAACCTCATTAGTAGGAGTAATGTGGTGATTGACCAAGAAACTAAATGGATGACATGTGATAATTACTTACATGGAGACATGTAATTATTTTTATTTTCAGATAATAAATTAAGTGAAGCTTCTGGTGGTGAGATAAACAACAGTGAGCAAAATGATTTAGACGAAGACAATGATGGAGATGGGGAACTGGAAAATGGAGTGATCGATGCAGTTCCAGTTGATGAAAATCTCTTTACGGGCGAGGACTTGGATGAACTAGAAGAAGAACTAAATACTCTTGATTTAGAAGAGTGAATGCAGAAGCTCAGATGCGGAGTGAAATCTATGTGACAAAGTGAAAACTGACTATTTTCCCTTTTGACTAGAATTCTTAAACAGGATGTTTATGGTTTTCCAGCTGATTCTGAAGGGCACATCATATACCAGGAATACTTTCCTTCAATCTCAACTACACCAACCTTGACTATGCTCACAGCAAAATATACAGAGTAGTTCATAATAATCTGACAGCTGACTTTGCAGAAAAAGAGATTATAACTTTCAACTAAAAGTAGGAAGTGTAACTGCTTTGCCAGTATGCAAGTGTAAGTGGGCAAGTTGATACCAGGTACAGTATAAAATCAAAGTGAACATTCTTCACCAGAACTGCATATTCAATTGTGATTGTGTTGATTTAGAAACTGTCTAAAGTGGGTTTAGGCAATATACTCTAATGAAGCTGATGCAGATGATGCTTCTTTAAGTGTTGATTAGCTTTATTTGATCAGCTGGATACTGAAGATACCGATTGTGAACCGATACATCTTACAGTACAGTATGGTGCCCTCTGTTTAAAGTGTTTTAAACTTTCCCACGATCTTTTGCCAACAAAGCTGTAAATAAAAAATATCAACTTTAAAATACTCGTGTTGATTTTTCTCTCTTACGATAGCAGACTGCTAATAACTTAATGCATATCAGTAAACATTTCCTTTCCAGCCTATCTTGCTGCAAAAGTGAAGATGTTGGCTTCTACTAAACCAGGACTCACCTTAATTTGAAGTCTTTCTCTACAATTTGTGTGAAGTACGAGGTACAGCTGCTGACCGTGGCTGCTGCTATTCTTACCTCCTGCCCATCCCTTAACAGACTTAAAATGTGTTATGCATTTCTTACTGATGTTTGAGTCTAATTCTTTTCCCACTGTGTTTGTGCATTAGCTAAGACTGCAAGCTCTGCAGAGCAGAAATGTTAGTTTCATGGTCTAAATGCCTACCATATCTTTGGTATTCTATAAATAGCACTAGATCGTGCAGTAATAACACTTGGCTCAGAAACGAGAGCAGTGGATTTTATTTTGTGACCTGTAGGGGGCAATAATGCCAGGTCTAAATGTCAGATCTTGCTTTTTTAAAAAACAAACACCTACTAAAGATCTTCCTTTTGAGTGGTGTTTTTTTTTTTCTAGAAATCTGTAAGTTAGACTTATTCATCCATGCTTCCTAGTCATAGCTCTAATACTGTTTGCAGAAGTGTTTCTGTACTCTTTACGACTTATGTCTATGATTTCTTAAAGTTTCGTTCAAATTACTACTTAAAAACCATCAAGACTCATGGCATTGTTAGTAAGTTTGATTTGGCAGCTTTTGAGCAGTAAGGGTAGCTTTAATAGGTTATTTCTGACTTTACTAAATTGACTTTTACCTCTTGAATGGTATTTCTCTCATTCGGAGATCTTTCTGGAGGAATACTCTTGTTTTGTTCTTTTGCCCTCTACAGGAATGTGAAACAGAACAAGAAGCATTTGAGAGAAAGAGGCCTCCTGAAATTGACTTCTAAACGTAAGTGTTTAAAACAAAAACCTGCCATATCAGTTAGGTAATAAATATTTATTTCTGAAGGATCTTTCTACTATGGTGGTAAATAAACAGTGCTTACAGCATTGCATTGATACTGACCACTGAGAATGCAATTCATATCTGAATGTATGATACATCATTTTTCAAAATGTTTTGTTTACATAAGCAATAAATATTGATATAAATTTTTCTATGATTAGGAAAAAGTTTACTACTTTCTACCCTGCCAGCTCATTCTGCGCTTGTGATTGTATTTGTTCTTGGAGGTCTTCTGATGTCTTTTTTGGTTTATCTAAATTGCCAATAAAAAAAATGCAGAGACTGTACTCAGGGTAGACAAATTATTAATGTTCTTATTTTGGAAGTGAGCATTGTGATGAAACAGTCTACCTAAATTAGTTAGTTTAATCCTGTAGAGTTAATCCTACTGATGCAAACTTCGTGTAATTAATCCAAGGTAAATCTTGTGCTACTGTCACCTGTAGTATGACAAGGTATACAATAATTAGAATCCTAAAATAACAGAATCTTTTTAGTTTTAGTAGAATTTGTTTAGTGACTGTCCAGTTTGTGAGGGTCAGTAAAATACAATACTTGACTGTTAAACCATCCAAGGCCACTAGGAGCAGGAATAGTTTGAGAGGAGGAGTCAGACCAGAAAGGGTCAAAGGCAGGGGAAGAAACTGTTCTGAGATAAAAATTTTCCCTTGTTCCCTGCAAGGCCCCACAGCCTTCACCACCTTTTACATTGTCTTATTTTTCTTGTAATTCGAAAATGCATAGTGTAGAAAAAGTGTAACTTTGTTAATCTTTTGTGTATGTTTGTGAAAGTATGTCCCTGTAGCTCTTTGCCTTTAGAGCACTTTGTTGCAGTCCACTGGATCCCTAACTGGCTAACAAGAATTAAAAAAAAAAAACACAAAAAAAAAAACTCCAAACAAACAAACAAAAAAAAAAACCCAGCAACTTATTTTTAAACATTTGATAGCTTTCTCTTTCAGATCCTTTTCCTTCTTTCCCTCCACTCTCCCCCTTGAGCCCCAAAGCTTCTTTTGGCAGTAGTTCCAGAGTTCCACTAAGTTTCCTTTTGAATGTGAGTCTTACTAGCTCATGTTAATAGATCTCTAGGGAAGAAAAATCTTAGAGGAAGCAGTGTCCTATAACTTCCGCAGTTTTGATTTGATGCCAATTAGAGAAAGTGGATATTAAAAAAAAAGTCTACTTTGGTCTTGAAGAATGCATTGATCTCTTAATATATTTGAGGTTGCAAGTATCAATTTCTTGTACAATTAGAAACTCCATCTTTCTCACAATGTTTGAATCTTACAAATGGGCCTTAATCAGCAAAACATATGATGAAGCAAATGCCTTTATGCTTGGTTATGTACAGGATGTTTTTATGTTTATATTTTTTTAGTGATATGTGCAATCTACTCTTCCCTCCTTTCCCTTCACAGTGGTATTAGAGAATTAGAAGTGACCTTGGCTTAGTCTTGTCTTTTTGAACTCTCTATTTAATAGACGCTCTGTCTTTTTACAGTGTGTGGCTTTTGCTGGAGTTAGCAGTAAGACCAAGATATTTCATTCATTTATGATGTTACTGCCTTAATATGTGAACACAATAGGCTCCTTCATAGGACATTAGTGAAAGGAATGGCAAAAAAAGATCAGGTCTTTGGATTGTAAATCATCTCATCTGTGTTTAGTCAAAAACCTCAGAGATAATCTTTCAGTATTTTATATTTATGGATGAAAATTCTTACATTGACACAATTGGACATAAGCTTAATGAAGGCTTGCTTAAAACTCAGGAGAGGTTTCCAATGTATACACAATCAGATGTTGAGAATAATGAAGTAGGCTGCTAAATTAAAGCAGGATACAGTGGAAAAGAAAGTATCTGACTTCATTGCCGTATGAAATATGGATGGAAACAGAACTATTCCTGAAAGAGATGAACAAATTACTGGAGGAGTTTTGTAGGGGAACATAACATTCCTTGTACAATAAGTGTACAATAAGTCAAGTTTCTGGTCTAGAAACTTTGAATCTTTCATTTTTCTCTTTTGTTGTCTTTTCTCCCTTTCAAGTATAAACACTGCATGATATAGGCTTTTTTTCTGACTGATCTTTCTAGTCTGTCAACAAGGTTAGGAACCTTTGAATAAACCAGCAGGCTGCCTTGTCCCCTGAGGAGACCTCTGCAAACATGGACCAGAGTTCAGTATTACCCAGCAGGGAAAGTGGCTCTGGATAGACCTGCTTTGGCTTACGAAACTGAGAGGGATTAGGAACATTTATCAGAAAGAGCAGTGCCAAAAATGGTACCTTTAAAAAAAAATAAAATGCCTGTTGCTTAAGGGATTAGAGTCAAAATGCTAATGGGATAAGCTAAGGGACCAAAAGGAGTTTAACTGCTGTCATCTCAACTTTATGAACTTTTCACAAAAATTCAGTAGTTGCTGGAAATACCTTTTGTGTTAGTAAAGTCTGCCTTATCTCTTCAGTCATCTTCTTGCCAATAAACACAGGAAGTCTGGGTGTTACTTCTAAACTTAAATTTGCTATAAATAGTGAATTTGGAATTTATGCTCCTTCCACAGCAATATAAAGTTACAGTTCTACTGGATGTTGACTAAATATAAATTACACATTTTATATGTGTGCGGGGTTGGGGGAAGGGGAACACGACCTGATTCAAGGCAAGCTGTGGCATTATGCTTCTGGAGTAGTTAACATAAAAACAAATCCAACTGCTCTTTTGAGACAGAGCTTTATTACATTACTTGAAAAATGCATGACCGCAAAAAAAATCACAGATTGAAATCAGTGAAAATCTCTCGCAAAATCTCAGTAATAGAATAATCTCTGGGTATCTCTATATAACTATAAGCAGGCAAGAGCATAGGAAACCTAGAAAATGCCCCCAGTCTTCTGGAAATTCTCCATAAATGGAAACATACTGGAATGTGACCCCTGTTTTGTGCGCATATACATCAGTGTTGCAGGGAAGTATTGTTTCTCTTTGCTCTTAGCAGAATGCTATTTCCAGAATTTCCAGCTGACACAATTCCAAAAGTATTTCTGCCAGATAAAGGCACTGCCCCTTTCTAAATAAAATCCGAGCGTATGTTCCGGACGCTTTGCTGTGGTTAATAGTCTCATCAGAAAGGGCAGTACTTAGATTTTTATGAAAATAGTTACAGATGAAAGAGGTTATTAGGAGAGAATTGGATACAACTAAGAAGACAAATCATGATTTCTTCTTGACTCTCGGGCAACTACATAAAAATTCAATATGTTTTAACAGATCTTTAGTGAATACAGGAAAAAAATGGAATTGACAGGATGTAGTGAGTAATTTTCCTTCCCTGGAAACTGCTAGTGGGGAGGGAAAGCTAGAAGGCAGAGTCATAGATGATAGGGATGATAATTTATACACATATAATATTAGTACATATAATAATTTTACCTGCTACATTTTTACAAGCTCTGAAGGATAAAAACAGAAGGGTGGATTAGGAAGAAACGCAGTTCTAAGCTGGTGGTGGAATTGGCCTATGAGGAATTGTCACTGAAGAAAGAGCTAGTGCAGAGGGCTAAAAGCTTTTCATAGTGGGCTACACTAACAGAGCTCTTCACATGCGCACTGCATAGTCATCTCTAAGATACTTAGGTGAACATCCATATTCCATGTGAGATGAAAGACCAAAGAAAGCCTGTGACTTCAGTACTTCCTCCTTTCCGTTGGGTTTCCCCCCCCCCGCCCCCCACAACTCCAGAAGCAGAGCGTGAGAGACAGCTCCGTTAAGGTCTCTAGATGAGGATTTTCTTCCTTTCCCTTCTAGAAATTTTTCTGCTGTGATCTTTAATTAAATTAGTTTGTCAAATCTGCAGAAGGTCTCCTCAGACCAAATACTGAGAGAGGGAGGTGACTTATAAGGGCTGATTTTGTCAGACTAAAGAAACACAAATCCTTCGGTAAAGCAAGTAGTACTGTGTCTGAGTTGAATGGTGTGAAATCCTACAGGAAACCAAGTCTTGTGTGGATGGAGGAAAGAGGTTGACTAATACTGAAGTAATCAAACTATCAGAACTGAACAGATCAAACTGCAATAAAATCTTGGCGTGACTCATTTCCTTTTGAAGTGGAAATTTTCAAACTCTACATCTGAAAGCTTAGTTATATCCTTGTTTTCCTGAAGAAAAACATTGCTTTATGGCCTTTTGCTGAGGACAGCTTTTGCACAATAATTAAAGGAAATTTTGCTGATCTAATGAATTTATCTGATACTTGAACCTAGGACATAATGACAGTGGGTTCTTCATGTTTCCTTGCAGAGCCTCTAAGGAGGACCACGGTGTCTTACGCACCCTTAGCCTCTACCTCATTTTAGGACTGTTTGTTCCTTGCTGAGGGTAATGTAAGCAGGAGAGTGAGTCATAAAGCAGAAATATTCTAAAATACTATCCATTTTGCAGGCTGCAGACTCAGAAATAACAAAAGAAAATAAAGTACACTTCACCGCAAACTGCAGCTCATGTTTTGCATCTTGCAAGGTTTTATTCACCTATGTTAATAACTACTTGGGTGGGTAAAAATGGACAAGATTAGCAACATCTAATAGCAAATGAGTTTTATCTATTGATAACTGACCTAGGAGTCCAAGGGATTCCAAAATTACGTTATTCAGTTGTAAACATAATTTAAAGCAGTTACTGTGTTTAAAAACAAATCCCAGCTCTTCTGCTCACTGATTGGTTGTTTTATTTTCACCTTAGGCAGTAGCTATAAATCTAACAGTGGACATAGCAGCAGAGTAAATACGGAAGCAGAGACTTTGTTTGCTCACAGTCTGTAATTTGGTCTTAGTAGTGTTTTTTTTTTTTTATGTTGTTAGTTATGCTGAGAATCAAGCTAGCCAGGAAAAAAATGCGTCTATGCTGACGGAGTATTTGTTGCCCTAAACTATTCTAGTGTCCTGGTTGGTTCTGTAGTTCTGAGTTGCTTCATGGTTGCGTCAGGCACGACAAGGCAGCGCAGGCAGTAAAACCTTTGTCCGGAGGGCGATTTTCTTAATTTCCAGCAAGTCGTGTGTTGACAGGGAGCGTGACGCAGCCGCGTCAGCTTCTCCCGCGCCGCGGCCGGGGCAGCAGCCCCATGTAGGGCGATGCGGCCGTGCTGTCTAGACCGAGCGACCCGAGGGTGCTGCGAGCGGCCCCAGACGGCAGCGGCTCCGCGGCTTCCGCCTGCAGCCGTGACTAAACGCGGCGGGAGCGCGGGTGCTCCGTGCTGAGTCAGGAGCCTCGCAGGCTTTACCGCCCTGCTGAGCTCCAAAGGGGGCAGAAGCGAGATAAGCACAAAACAGCTTTCGAAAAATAACTCATTCTCCTAAAGACAGGAAGCAGTCTGAAGATGACATTTTATCGCTAGGGGTGATAGCTCCCACTTCTGCCTAACATCTGAGTTCTTACCTTTCTTCTAGTCATTCACTTCATTGATAAGTAGCACCGTGCTGCCAATCATTTCTCAAATTTACAGTTTGCTGAAACAGCTCTAATGTCTTAAGTACATTTACCCCTTCACTTCACATATAGTAATGTGATGAAGTGATATGGTCAAGTAAAGAAAATTAACCTTTTCCCCCAGCTACTGCCTTACTGATTAAGGCACATATCAAGCATAGTCGCTCCTTTCTCAGCTCAGTGCTGTGTGCCTTTGCTAACACTTGGGAACTTTTTTGCTTTAATCAAGTCAGGTGAAGTAATACAACAGCCGAGGGAACAGCAGTAGTCAGTAAATAACAATGAAATTTAATCTTTATGATCTTTACCTGGGAAGCCACAATATAAAAGGCAGGAAAGCGACAACAAATTTCTAAGTGGTTATAGGAACTCTCATGAATTTAACAGAATAAGACACTTTTGAGTTGTCTTCCTTATCAGGCTACTCTTAACTCGTAATAAGAACGGTGGGACTCCTGCTCTTCAAGCTGTGGCAGTAAGCTGTGCAGAAGGAAATAAGTGCATTTTTTCTTTCTTGTAGGATGTTATATTGATGAAAAGCTTACTGACAAAAGTGTGGTTTGATTGGAAAGGGATGTGAGCTTTACAGCGGAATGATAGTATAGCAGGGTTACGCAAGTGAGTGAGCACTTCAGTGTGGCTTATCAAAGCTACATGTGTATAGTCTAGTTGGGAGGAACTGGTCCAGACAAAGCAGTTTTAAATCATTTTATATTATATTTAAATGCTGTATTTAAAAAAAAAATCATAACTCGTTTTAAAAGAAAACAATGTCATTTGTAATCCTCTCGCTTTCTCTGTCTGTTCCCCTCCCTTCCATAGTGATAATTTTTCCAAACTTTTTTTTTTTTTAATTTTCTTATTTTAAACCTTGGTAAGCAGTAGACTTGCCTAGAATCCATGGTGTCTAATATTGCTATTTTATGTGGCAAGAATTCTAACAGGTTTTACAACCACTCTGAAAACACGCGCAAGTTGTCTTTACTCAAACACGCGCAAGTTGTCTTTACTCAGCCACCCTGAGTCTCATTTTCTGTTGGCTTCAAGTTTAATTGAACGGATTCAATCAAACGGATAAGATCCTACACTACTGAGGTTTTTAGTTTAGTGAGATTTATCTTTATTAATTTAGTGAGAAATTAAAACAATCACCCAGTATTAATGTTCAGTTCTTCCCCTGTGCATCCTTTAAGCATTGCACATTTTTGTGGTGTTTTGCTTGTGTGCCTAAGTATCACGGTACTAGTGACTGGAGGCTGACTGGGCGTTGCTAAATAAAGAAAACGGGAACCATCGATTTTGAAATGTGATTCACTAAGTGGCTGCTGATGAATGTTGTTCCCTTTTTTTGTGAAGTCTTTATGTTTCTTGTGAAGAGTGACATTGCCTTCTTTTCATTTTAACAAATTAAATGGACTTTTTTTTCGATGTTTTCATGTATTTAATTACACTGAATTCCTGATTTTTTTTTTCTTCATTGGAAGCTAATGTTTTAAAAGTGGCTTCTCCTTCTGGTTGCTCTGAGTCTTGCTGGCTTGAGCTGCTGCAGGTGCTGGTTTAGGATGGCAGCGCGTGCACGAGGCTGCTCGGCGAGTCCAGGTGACAGGCGTCCAGGTCCTGCGCCCCTGTGACCCTCTCCATAGCCTGAACACCCATACACGCCCCAGGGACCCCTGCGTGAAGCACAGTCCTCGGGGGAGATGCACGTTGTTTTAGAAAGACCCTTGGCCTTAGGCTGAAGCCTGAAGGAGACCAGGACTATAGAAATTGCCTTAAATTCATTCCCCTCCCCAAGGTGCCATGCGCTGCCTGTGGGCAGGAGCCCTGCTCTTGTGGTCAGGGACCTCCTGTCTCTGCCCTTAGCTCTGTGCTAGAACATCCGACCTCTGCTGCATCCATAGTATTTTCCCACAGCGTCTATAGGAGAGCTGGCTTTATAAGATGGGAAATTGCTAAGGAAGGCGTCTACTCGTGCTCACCTCCCGAGGGCCTGCAGTGACCCAGGTGAGCTTCCCGACCCGCTTCCTGGGTAACTCGGGGGCTTTCCGAACGCTTGTGGCAGCCTGGATCAGGGCTCCGTGACCGTGACCCAGCGCCGGGAGCCGCGTTCCTCCTGCCCGTGCCTCATCGCTGTGCGTCAGCTCTTCCCTCGCGCTCTCGTGGCCGCGGGGGGCAAGGGGAACCGGAATGTGGCGGGTCGGTGGGAGCAGCCCGGATCCGCGGGCCTCCTGGCGGCGCTGGCTCCTGCAGGGCCCCGGCCGGGCCGCGGCTGCCCGCGGGCGAGG
>JAUBNY010000278.1:822450-834150 GCA_032275445.1 Crypturellus soui | reverse complement strand
TTTTTTTTATTGCTACTACCCCTTCCGATGGCATTTTCACTGAGATGAACCCAGTCATGCAGCTTGCATCCTTAGAGCATCCTTGGGGTTTTTTTTTTTTTTTTTTTTTGGGGGGGGAAGGCATAAATAAAGCAAGGAAGATGAAAGAAGGTGACAAAACAGGGATTTGGGAAGTTCAGGACATTCCTTGTTTGAATATATCTAGCTCTGTCTCCGGATTTCTTTTTCCATGAGCAGGTGACATGCCGGACTCTAAATCTTGTTTCTGTAAGGAGGGTGGAGGCAGAAGGAAGTGGATATTTTTGTTGGCCATTTTTGCCTCTGTTGAAATTGGAAGAGGAAATAAAAATAGCTCTCAGCGATGTTATGCACTCTTGCTTGGATTTCTACCTAGCTCCAATCCAAAGGCAAACGAAGGTAGTCCAGATGCTTCCTCATTTTGGCTGACGGTGCAGATTAGAATCAGTTTTATTGTCCTTTCTGCAGGACTTTCCTGATGGATGCAATAAAGTGCCTGGAGACAGAGCGTATTTTCCAAGGTGTAAAGCATGTGAGGAAGCTTTGATTCAAGTGGTCACAGGTCTTGGGCAAGCAGGTGCTGATTCATAGCCGGGTTGGGCTGTGGGATTCCCCCGGCCCTGTGGAGCTGAGGCACCGCTGGCGAGCTCACTGCTCCTGCACCACAAACCAGCAATTTGGGTGCTTTTTTTTTCCTTAAGCAATATTTTCAGAGTTTTTTTTTCCCCTTTCCGGAGTTTTTCTCATCAGGCTAGCAAAGTTTCCATTGTTTCAGTGATGGCAAATGAGGAATATTAAAACATTTAAAGACTTAGTGCTCACTCTTGTACAAAATGTCCCTCACAAACTTGTTACTACTAAACATCTCCTCTCATTGAACAGTTAACATTAAAAAGTGCATTTTTCCCCTTGTTTGACATATTCTTCTGTATGGGCACATACTCTCTGATGTTGTAACTACAGAAGACCCTTCAGCATTAGACCTGTGAGTGTGTTTGTGGCCCTGCTTTGTGGGCTGTGTGACTCTCAGGATAGAAATGCTCACACTTGGGAGAATAGCAGAAGAATTCTTGTCCCAATACCAGTCAATGACAAAAATCATATAATTTAGGCAGGGCAATATTTCTTCCAAAAGCATTAGTTTAGGTTAACTAGGTTTAGCACTGATTATCAAAGTGAAGTGCTGTAATATGAAAATCAAACAAGATATCTTAAGTATGAGATGTTCTTTGTGGCCTTGACAAAGATGTTATAAAGTATTTGCTCTTAAAACAAATCAGTGTTGCATTAATGCTTCATGTGTGCATGTATGTGTGTGTATATCTATATATATATAAACTAAATTTGGCTCTAGGTATAAAATTGAATTTTAAAAATCTTCTTTTTAAGAATATTTCTGTAAAAGAGTGATAATCTCCAGCAGACTATTTTCTGCCTGTCTCTGTGCATCAGATATCTTTGATTTGTTTTTATTCAGAATGTACAGTTTCCTGAGAAACTAAACTTCTTTTTCGTTTTATTTTAGGCAACAGGGATTTTGCTCCTGGTGATCCTCTGGAATTTAAGTCTCATCAGTGGTTTGGAGCCTCTGTGAGATCCAAAAATGATAAAATTCTGGTAAGCCCATAATGCCTTTCAGATGTTTCAGTGCTAGAATATTGTATTAGAAAGACTGAAAAGATTCTGATAATTCATAATTTAAAACCTAACAACTTTGATTTCTCTTTTTCAGAATTTATTAGCTAGCCTTTTTTTTAGTGCTTTATAAACAGAGATTGTAGCATTTTTATCTGTTTTTAAGGAAAATATAGTAGAATTAATTTACTGAAGTTATTATTTGTTATAAGTTCATATTTAAAGAATATGAATTCTTTAAAAATGTGGTATTAAAAATACTATTTCATAGATTCCTACTAGAAAATCGGCTCTTAGAAAATTAAATCTTCTAAAAATACAAACTGTTGAAATTTCCCCCTGCCAACAGTGATGTTATGACTGTCCACGTGATGGATAACACAATAAGTGTGCCAAAACTGGGGCTTGGGAGGGAGCTGTGGTTCCATGCATAGCTGGGACTCCGCTGTGTTGCTCCATCTCCCCCAGCATCTGTAGAGGGGTTTGTTTTCTGTCTCCTTAGGCCTGTGCCCCTCTCTATCACTGGAGGACAGAAACGAAGCAGGAGAGGGAGCCTGTAGGAACCTGCTACCTGCTTGACGGCTCTCGAGCGGTGGAGTATGCGCCCTGCAGGTCAAGTAAGCGCTCAGCACTCGTTGGCTCTTTTTGGAATTTCTCCTATCTTCTGGTGTATTTTATGTTGTTATAGTGTATTATCTTGGAAGAGATTTTGCTTTTTACAGGTGCTTCCCCCTTTCATATGCAGCACGCATATAGAAAAAGCAGAAAAAGGAATGGCAGTTAGAAAAAGCCCTGTGCAACATCCAAGCATCTGGATTCTCGTCCAGGTGGTGTTCAGCATACAGACCTTGCTTTCTGCACTGCAAGCGAGAGCAGAATCTAGATCCAAATACCCTGGGAGGTTGAGGACGCTGAATTTTAGATTGGCCATTTCAGCAGGAGTTGCTCTGTCATTCAAATGGAGACACCCCCTTTTTTTTCATGCTATTGTGATGAGAATGTTTCCCTGCAGCATGTGAAATTAGCAGAAATTGTTGCAGTATTTTAGCTGATGCTTTTCACAGCTGTGTGAATTGTGCAACATAAGAACAACATATCTGGGTTCTGAGGAGAAAAGCTTCTAAAAGTCCCTTTTAAAAGAGCAACTCCAGAATTTCTGAAGTTTAATTATTCAGGTAACTTAAAAAGAGTGGTCCTTTTAGGGAACAAGACTTTGCGCAAGTGCTGATTTCCACTGTTTCTAATTTTCTGTTGCCATTTTTCACTATTTACTTTTACAGTGTTAGGCTAGAACATTTGTTAGGCCAACCCTGAGATTGCGATAGCTTTATTTGCAAGCTATTGAAGAGAAGTTACAGATTTAGGAAGTAGAGAAACACCTTTAGAAGTTTTAAACAATAAAACATTTCCAGGGTTCAAGTTCAGCAGTGCGAAGTTTATTAAAAAATTCCATTTCCACAGAAGTATCTCACTACCAATAATTCTTTTTTTTCCCCTTTGTTCTTTCTTTTTGTTTCTACACTTTTTTTTCTTTTTTTGTAGCCATTATTGATGCGGATGGACAGGGATTTTGTCAAGGTGGATTTAGTATTGATTTTACAAAGGTACGTGACTCTTGCTTAGTTCTTAGGAGTCAGCAGATGGTAACAAATTAACAACAAACATGATATAGGCCAAATATAAGCATGGGTAATTCTGAGATGAATATAAACAAGCATTCTTGGGGAGGAAAAGCTGCTAAATAACCAAAAATAACTTTGAAAGAGTCCAGTGTTATAAACCTGTTTCTTCCTAGCCTTCACAGCTGTACACTTGTGCCTCTTGTAGGAATCATGTCTTAAACAAGTAATCAAATTTTCCAGCCTCCTGGCAGAAACCTTTACTGCAGTAAGACAAATAAACTGTAGGATTCAGATTTTTGAAACTTATTTTGAAAGGAATGGTACATGACTCATGCTGCTATTGAGGGAAAAATAATTTACTTTTAACAGAAACTGGTAAATGCTTAATTTTTACTTGAGTTAAGTTTTGGTTTTCAAATCAACTTGAAGAATTATGTTTGTTTATTTTCACTTTTTTTTTACTGTTTCACATTTCTTCTACTTTGTTTTACATTGCACGTGTGTGTGTGTGTATATATAAATACATATATATGTATGTATATATATTTAATTTTCAATTGCTTTTTAAATCCCAGCACAATAAAAAAAAAAGGTATACAAATGTAAGAACTAACTATAGGTCTTTGCCTTCTCTGGTTAAATTGTACAGCATAGTGTGAACATACTAAGGCCACCCAAACCCTGTTTGTGATTTGACTTTCTTTTGTGTTCTTCACACTTTGTATTTGGGTCCTTCTAGGACACCCCTGTTTTGCCTCCAAAGGAAACTGAGGGAAGGGCAGTGCAGGGTTGTAAGTGGCTGAGCCACAGTTCAAAGAGGCCTTGTGCCCTAATGCAGTCCTCTAGCTGAGTGTGGCTCCAAGGTACCCCCAAATCTCTGACCTAGATTCTGCTGGGGGGAAGAATATGGTAGTTTTTAGATTGAAACCGGGATAAGTGGTTCAACTATGCAGCAGGGCTTATGGCCTGAGTCAGAAAAGTATTTATGTAGCAAATTATCAGCACTTGGGAAATGAATGTGGTTGAAAGTTTATTAAAAGGTCTGTGGATTGCAGTTGTGCCACAGAACACGGAGTGAGAGAATTAAATCACAGCCCACAAATTAGTTTTCTATGAGAGAGTCAAAAAATAAAAATTAAAAAGAGTGGTCAAGGCAGAAGGTGAAACTAGTTTTGTGTACTGACATAAAAATGTTATGATTACCCTGTATCCAATTCATCTCTTAAAATTTTACCCTAACGGTATTTCTATTGTCTTAGTGGTAAAATGGTCTATTAAAATGAAATTATAATTCTACAGAGGGATTTTAAATGAGTAGAATAGGAAAAAAAGGCATCAAAGGACATCATTTATCTCAGCTTTTTACACTGCGTATTTTATGAATAATGAAACATGTTAGGGTTAGTGAAGCTACAGGGAGTTGTGTAGGTTGCAGTCTCTTGTTATTTAGATGTATTTAACACAAAGATTCCTGCTTTTCTCCTTAGGGAGACAGGGTGTTACTCGGAGGACCTGGAAGTTTTTACTGGCAAGGTGAGATATAGTATTTAAGTGCTACAGAAGACTGACCTCTTTGATTTCCTCTTCATCCTCTCACTCCTTTGCATCCATATTCCTCCAACCACTGTGGAAGTCTCCACCTGCAAGAAAACTACATGGAGTAATTTTTCTTAATCCTTCCAGATAGTTCTTGAAAAGTCAAGGCAGCACTAGAATAAGCCTCAACTGTACACTGAAGCCTTTTGTCTTTAAAATAAGTATGGGCATTTTAAAGAGATTTCTCTGAAAGATGAAGTTTCCACTGATTGGATAGTCAGTGCCTTTAGGATAACCTTTAGGATATTTTGCTTGTGCTTTCAAAACCCATGGATTTTGGATTTTCTGACACACATATTAAACACATATTGTTAAGCTCTTCACTATGGTGCACATCTCATCTCTGACTGTGCTACAGTTTCGATGAGCCTTTGCTATATGTTTTGCTAATGTGAGCGTCAGTGAGTATTTGTTTCAGCTGTGAGGGTCGAGTCCGTCCAGAAGACAGTACTGCTGCGTTCAGGACAGAATTGCCTGGTTTTGTCTGTAAATAGCAGTAGGAAAGATTTTCATAATGTAGGCATGAGAGTGGACTTGTTTAGAAACACATTTCCTCTTCAAAATAAAATGAGTAAAATAACCTGCAGATACAATATAATATAGATTTATTTATGTGTATTCGTTTAGTTGCTTTCTTACAAAAGTGAGAGCTCATCTCCTTAAAGAACCTTATTCTCTTTTACTACTAAAAAATCTTAACTCTGGATGATAGTTAAGAAACTGAATTTTCAGCCCTTTTTTTTATTTTATTTTGCATTCTGAAATGCAGAATAGTAGTTCTCCCTAAACACTGTATGTGCCTAGGGAATGGTTATGTGAAGTGCTTTTCTGAAAAAAATCTGTAATAAAATGTAATCAAGTCACCATCTAGTGGCTAGTAAAGTGAGCACAGATAAAAGGCAGTATTACACTGTTCTCACCTTACTGGGTTGTTGTCTACCATGGTAAGTTGTAGTGTTATGATGCTTAGCACAGGAGTGTGATCCAATTCTGCAATACCGTGCACCTATACTTACTGTTACCCAACTGAGCAGTCCTGCGTAAAAGTGGCTTCTGTTGTCAGTTAGTGATTCGTGTGCTTTAGTTAATCTTTGCTTCCTTTCCCTTTAGGCCAACTTATTTCTGATCGAGTGGCAGAGATTGTGGATAAATATGACTCGAGAATCTACAGTACAAAGTATGAAGACCAGTTAGCAACCCGACCAGCCAGTGCTGCTTTTGATGACAGCTACTTGGGTATGTAGTTTGAAAAGGAAGAAAACTTGTCTGTACTTGGAAAAAACTACCCCTTGCAGTATTCATACTGAAGCATAAACAATACTGCTACTAAACTTCTGGTAACTAAAAAGCTATAATTCATTATCATGACAGATGCAGTTAATCATCTTGATATCCCAGGCAGGATTTCTCTCTATTCCAAACAGAGAGTTTGGACTCTGCAGATGTCTATTCTAAAGCTAATAATTCCTGCATTTTGCAAATGAACTTTAGACAAGATAACTATTAAATAGTTATTTGACTTAACTGACCACTACGTTCCAAATTCTTTGGAAGTTGTTTCAAATATTTTTCTGAATAACAAATATTTTTCTGAGTCCATCTGAAACCTGCCCCTGATCCCCAAAAGCTGTGGTACCAAATTTGGTACCAAGTACTAAAACAAATGCACTCAGTGACCTTGTGAGTTTTCCCTGTATGTTCCATAGATGCTGATGATTTACAGTCTATTTGTGTTGTTGTTTGTTACCTAAGCTACTCAAAAGCAGGACTTACTGCATTATGTCTTAAGGTGAAATGAGATGGCAGTGTACAGTCCTGTGAAGAATGTAAAGAGAGATGGAAGATTTAATGAGCTTCTTTAGTGATTTACTAATCTTGTCTGTTGATCAGGTTATTCAGTGGCTGTTGGAGACTTCAGTGGTGATGGAATAGAAGGTAAGACAATTGTTTCAGTGAAAAATCTTGTTAATGTGCTGGGCTTGTATCTCAAATAAAAGTGATAGGAGAAATGGCACAGTGCACAGGAAAGTATCCAAAGCATTAGGAGTCATCTACTTTGTTCAAGCCAAGTCACTGTGCTCTGGAACCTAAATCTTATCTGGGTGTCTTGCTTTATGTTTCAGACTTTGTATCGGGTGTCCCAAGAGCAGCAAGAACTCTGGGCATGGTAGGAAATCTCCAACTTTACATCAAATAAAAAGATAAGTATTGCTGCTCTGGTGTAACTTATATTTTCTAATGTGCAGGTGTCTATTTACAATGGGAAAAACATGTCTTCCATGTACAACTTCACTGGAGAGCAGGTATGTGGCTTTATTGAATGTGATGGGTGAGAGGGAGGGTATTCCTGTAGAACAGCTACATGTGGAGAGGATATCTAGGATCTTGAAGCATAATTATACGTTGCTAATTTAAGTGCCAAAGATAAATTGTATAAAATATACAGGAATACTGAGAATATATGTTCTGTGATTTCTTGTTTTATGATATTGCCTAAAGCAGTTATTTGAATGGAGCAAATGCTGTTTATTTGGAGAATTAGAAATAGGGCTGAATCGTGAAAGGAGCAGTGGGGAAGTTGCTGATCAGTTTGCTGTCTAATAGAGTAAGGAAGAAAGATGAAAATGTGAGAAGGAGGGATACAAAACAGGATACATTTTTCCAGTATATGTCATCTCCCTAAAATCATCTCTGTACAGCTGTTTGGTACGTTTTATATCGGCACAACTCACATTTGTTCTTGCTTTCCAGATGGCTGCCTATTTTGGGTATTCAGTGGCTGCCACAGATATCAATGGGGATAAGTAAGTGGGTGCCCCTTCTTTTTCCCCCTTTCTCCTCCCCACACCCCCTTTTTTTGTTCTGTAAGGAAAAAAGAAAAAAAAAAGAAATAGTGTACTACTTCACTGGCACACAACATTTGTTGTAAGGAATATGGATTCATTTTGATATGTATTTTGGGTTGGCCAGTGTGTATTTGCATGCTTTAAATTCCACTGTATTTGTGCATTCTTTGTCAGTAAATATTTGCTGTCATTTGCAATTTAAGGATAGGAAACTTTCCTCTTAATATTTAGTTGAGAGTTGCATTATTCCTCTTAAATGGATACTTCAGAGATTGGAACAGAATTTTCCTGCAGTTGTTTAAGAGCCTTGTCCTTCTTTGCTTCAGTTACACAGATCTGTTTATTGGAGCCCCTCTCTTTATGGATCGAGGTTCTGATGGGAAACTTCAAGAGGTTGGCCAAGTATCCATTTGCCTTCAGCGAGCATCTGGAGGGTTTCACATCACGAAGCTGAATGGTTTTGAGATATTTGCAAGATTCAGCAGTTCTATTGCACCACTGGGTGACCTAGATCAGGATGGCTTCAATGGTAGGACATCATTTATTGAACAATTTATTCAGTTTATAGACTAAATCTAGACAACACAGTGAATGTGGATTCTGCACACGAATGTTAGGCATTCTAACCATGAGTGAATGTTGGACACTAAGGTCTAGACTCCTTTCGATGCTTATATGCTACTCCCAAGAATGCTAACAGGAGTTACATGTATGCATCGAGCAGAGACTATACCATTTAAACTACAGAATGGATTATTTTAGTTGTTACATTGATTAGAATATTTCTTTCTAAAGCAATAAGTACAGTAGCAGCTTTGATTAAATAACTGACTCTCCATTGTGATTTGTTAGGACATCTTCACTCTGTCTTTCCTATTTCCATTGTTTAAAGCCAGTCTTGCTCTCCAGAAATGCAGAGATGACCAAAGAAAATCACTTGTTTCAGAGAGCTGGTTAAAAAGTTCTGAGAGAAGAGATCAAGTTATCTATTAAGTGGATAAGTGACTTACCCATTAAAAGATATAAAATATATATATATATATATACATATATATATATATATAGTTGGCCTAAAATCAAATTTTAAATGTGTTAACTTCATAATCCCTTTTGTAATGTACTGGTTTAAACAAAAATGTGTGTTTTGTAGCTCAAAATATTTTGTTATTAGTTTTGATAATGTTCTTTTTTTAATTAATAGAATAGAATTAGTGCAAAGTTCAACATCATTACAGTTATTCAGGGAAGACGCTGGAAAAGTTAGAGCTGATAGTTAAGAATCTGTTCATTTGCTCATATTATCCAAATGATGCTTTGATTCTGTCATATTTCAGCCTGAAATATATCTGAGTGAGAAATCTTAGTGAAATAATTCTCTCTTTAAAATTAATTCCTTTGCCATTATTTAGTCTTTCTTTCCTGATCTTTCATTTGCGAGTATTAATTAAAATGCTTTCCATCACAGCATGGTGCAAGATTGAAATATTTTCATTAAATTTGTAAAGATGAGTTGTAATACAAAATGATTTTTTGAGTACTTGATTTTGTGAAAGCTTTCGCAAATTTAAGGAAAAATGCACCCGTTGTCCCATTGTCTTATACTCTTTGTCTTATATACCATTTTATTTAAGTGCTTCCTTGGTTGATGGAGTCTTTGAATCTACATGGATAATGCTGAAATTAGATCTTATGTATGCTTCAAAAGCTTTCTTTACAGATAATATTTCCTGTGGAGAATGCAATTAGCATTTTATTTATCACTGTTTTTCATTCACCGATAATGAGTGCCCTCAAATGTATTAAGCTTTAAGAGATGCAGGATAATTGTACTAATTGGACATTTTCCATGAAGCATGTTGCCAAGCAATGATCCAGATAGGCTGGAACTTGATATTTAACATTTCTTTAGGCTGATTTAAGACTTCCAGAATTATTAAAATGTCACACCCTTTGGATGTACATGAGTGCGTTAATGAAATACTCCCACTTAGTTTTGTAATCTTTCTCCAGCAGTGACTAATTCTGGGTGTTTAATGCTCTCCTAAAATATCCAAAATCCATATGATTTGGTTATGACTCAGTTGTTAAGCACAAAAGTGTTTGCAGCACTATTCCTTTTTTTTTTGCATTCGCAACTCTGTAGTACTTGTTCTTGTTAAACATTTATAGTTTCTAGAAAATCCCAGTATCCCACAGTTTATAAATAGATAAATAAAGAAGTTAATGAACTGCCTGGTCGCATTTCCTCTCTGCTGGCACGCACTGAAACTGGAATATTAAAATTTATTGACCGATGTCAGCACCAGTCTGTTCCCCTTGTCTATGTGTGGAGATGCTGAAGACTGCTGTTTTGATTTGCAGATATCGCAGTTGCAGCCCCGTATGGCGGAGAGGACAAGAGAGGGCTTGTTTACATCTACAACGGGAGAGCCACCGGTGTGAACAGCGTTCCCTCCCAGATCCTGGAAGGGCAGTGGGCAGCTCGCACCATGCCGCCCAGCTTTGGCTACTCGCTGAAGGGAGCCACAGATGTGGACAAAAATGGATATCCAGGTCTTTCGCTCTAAATGTCACTTTAGAATAACTTCATACTGTGCTTAACTCTGACAAACAGCAGCATATTGTAGAAAATTGTAACGTGTAGTATTTCTCCTTTCTGTGTAGATCTGATTGTTGGAGCCTTCGGTGTTGACACAGCTGTTCTGTACAGGTATGTGTCTCTACCTAGATTCCTCACAAAACCAGAACAGACTGTTGGATATTAAAAAGGTTTCACTGCTGTTTCCAGTGGGTAAATTTACAGTCTGTAATCTATTATTCATCTTAGTATATCCACAGCTAAGAGAAAATCTAAATAGGTTTTCTGAGTGACAGTTGTCTAAATCTCAAGATGCAGCGAGTGCTGCTGGCTGCTATGCAGTGCCATCCCAGTGTCCTCCTCAGCTCCTACTCACTTGGGGAAGGGACCTCTCTTGTCTGTGCTGGTTATAGACATGACTGTTCCTTAACAAAGTTACCAACTTTATGATTTGCGTGGTAGTAAACGCACAGATGTTCTTACTGTTCCACTACATATTTTCTAAGTGTTTATGCATATATTTCAGGTTGATGGGAGGGAGATTGTTTAATGTTGCTTGTCGTTCAAAAGGGTGTTTTCTTTGTAGGGCTAGACCAGTCATCAGAGTAAATGCTGCCCTGGAAGTTAATCCAACTATTCTAAACCCGGAAAACAAAGCCTGCTCTCTGTCAGATGTGAAAGTTTCTTGGTAAGCAAGGAATCTTTTGTTTTCCTTTGAGGGGAGGGGCCTTTGGAGGGTTATTTTCATAAGTTTTCAATTTTGAAAGCATTCATAAAAGAATGACAAAAACAAAATTAGTGATTCTTGAAAACAATGTTAGGATATTGTCCCAAAGATGATTTATGTTACAGCTTACCCACATAGATTATCAGTTGTTTTAATTGAGCAAAAGTAAGGTCTTCCCAAGAGTGCTTCCCAAGCACATGGGGCTTTTGTACTTTATTTTTTCTTATCTGCTGACTTGAGGGTTTTTTAGGTGAAAAATGGAGTGGGTTTATAGAATATATTTGGTAACTCTGCAGACCGGTTTTTGTTGCAACATTTTGTTCCTGGACTATAGACCAATCTCACTTTTCTCTTGTAGTGTTAACTTCCTTAGTTCAGTATGACAGGTGCTTTTGAGCTTTATGATACATATTTTTTTTCAGGAATAAACACTGCTTCACAGAGTCACCAGTGAAGCTTCACTGCTTCACTATTTCTACGTGAATCAACACTCCAATTTCTGCATTGTTTGCATTGCCATCTGTTATTATC
Source organism: Crypturellus soui (assembly GCA_032275445.1). Taxonomy (NCBI): domain Eukaryota; kingdom Metazoa; phylum Chordata; class Aves; order Tinamiformes; family Tinamidae; genus Crypturellus; species Crypturellus soui. Next base: position 822,597 of record JAUBNY010000278.1, on the reverse strand, counting down.
AGGTTCTAATGTTTCTCCCACATATGGAAAATAGGTTTTGGTAGTGAGCTAGAGTCTCAGAAGAAAGTAACTTTGACCAGCAAATAATTTGAGAATAAAAGGAGAGAAAAAACATTTGCAAAATATATTTTAATTAATTGTCTGTTT
>JAUBNY010000278.1:801636-813439 GCA_032275445.1 Crypturellus soui | reverse complement strand
CTGTGACTTTAAAGCAGAGTAAAAGAAAAACATATATGGGCACAACTTTTCTATAGAGTCAGCATTTTTCTTCTTGTGATACTGGGACAGTCATTGGTACCTCCAAAAAGGGCGAGAGTGCTCTCAGTGTAGCAAAAGCAGCTGAGTACAAGACAGTAATATTTTACATCATTAATCATGTTTTATTGTCTGTAAGATTTTTCTAGCCCCTCAAAATCTAGATAAAATATCTGAAATAATTTGAACACAAAAAATTATCCATGGATATAAAATATTCATGATCTTCATTTGCCTTCCAACTGCTCTGAATCATTATCACAAAGAACTTTTGCCTTGAAAAATTGTGTTATGTGAAAAATTTCTTCAAAAGAATGATCACAGCTTTAATCTTGATTGTTTAATTAAGCAAAAGCTATTGAGAGCTGTGTGAATAGTAAGAGTTTTATTCTATAGTTATAATTTATCTAAAGAAAATTATGAACATATGTTCAGAGTATCTGGGCGGAAACATGCGGTGGCTGTGACTTCATGCAGTATGCTACAAAACAAAACCTAAATTTTTCCAAAGCAAAAGTTGTTTCCATGCCTTTTCTTGAAAGTAATTTTGTATCAAAGTAGAGAAGTAATTTAAAGATATTGCTATTGGGGGACTTTAGTTTCCATTTTAAGTAGAAGTGTGATGCTGTTGCAGTAACAGTCTTGCTTTCACTATCTTTTATGACTCAAATACAAACTTAGCTACTGTGTTTTAACAAAAAAGGTGGAATTGGTTTTCATGTCCGTTGATTTTATTTTCATCACCAGCTGAGAAACAACGGCCCGAGTGCTTTCAGTAAGGTGATGATGACGCTACAGTGGCCTTACAAATATAAAAACGACACTCTCTTGTATATTGTTCAGTATGAAATTGATGGTCCTATGAACTGCACTTCTGATATAGAGATCAACCCATTGAAAATTAAGGTAATCAGGACTTTTCCTTTTGTTTGAGTGGAGTGGTGGCTGCTTTTTTATTTGAAAACACAGTAAGAATACACAAATCCCTGAGAGAAGATATAACTGTCTGAGTTAGGAGACATGGAGAGCGAGCGCGTTGTTCGACAGTCCTTGTCAAATGTGCCAAGGTGAACAAGACTGTGCACTCTCATTTCCTGCTGTGTTGTTACTGAAAACTGTGCTTTTCAGTTAGAAGCAGGGGAATTACCTGGTCTTAAACAAAACATCCCAATCACTTTTAGGTTGTTTAAATAAGTCTTCTGGGATTTATTTCCTAGAAGAAAATTAACATCTTTGATAATTAGAAAACATCTTTACTGTTCATATAAATTCCCCATGCTTTTGCTTTATGATTTGTAATATTTTTTCACAACTCTTCACAATTTTTCTTTTATATTCTTTTTATATAGAAGAAAATTAGCCTGCCTCTGCCTTGTCTCATATGTAAATTTGCCATTTGACATGGGAAATTTTTAAGAAATTACTGAAATAACTTAAGAAACCTATTGTATTTTGTTTCAAGGCCCTCCTGAAATAATTTGTATATTTGTGAATGTCTGTACACTCACACACATGTATATCAGTGCATGGTATCCTACTAGTGTTATTTATTATAGAGCTAGAAAAGTTGAAGAAAAACATTTTATCAAAGATCATAAAATTACAAAAAGCTTTTACTGTGGCTTAAGAGTATTTTATGTTCTTTCTACACATGAAAACAAAAAACACTTTATTAATTGAACTCATTTAGGGATAATAAATGAAAATTTTGGATTTGAAGAAGTAGGATACTTAAGATACTGCATTAGATCTCATTAGAAATTTGCATCAGTGATCTAGAAAAGGTAACAAATAACATTTTAGTGATAGCTGTAGATGAAGGTAGGTTCTGAAGAATTGCAAGCATTAGTTAAGATAGAAAGGAAAAAAAATGATCAGGTATATGTTTTCTTGACCTAGTAGTTGAACTTTGAAGTTTTCATGTATCTAAATGCAAAAACTAACATTACTTGGGTTTGCTTGGTGTATCCTAGATTTCTGCTCCTAAAGATGAAGATAAGAATGAAACACTTAGTAGGGAAGATAATCGTGGTCATCGTATCAGTCGAAGGGATTTATCTGCCTTTGAGGGAGACATTCATACTTTGGTAAGCTGTGAATGTTGGTATGTTGATTACAAGTTGCTTTTTAATGAAGAAATGAGAGCTCCACGAGAGAGGCAGTGTCATTTCAGAAAATGCTTTAGAAATGCTTTTCTGTATCTGAAAGTAATAGACAAAAAGTCATATGCACATTTCGTTTTTGTTTGCTTGTTTGTTTTTTAGCATGCATGAATTTTCCTCAGAGTGGTTTGCTAATGAGACACTCTGCTATCTGGTATTTGGCACATGCCTTGTTTTGTGCTGTTATTTATTTTGTGCTTCAAAAAAAAATCCAAGCTGAGCACTTAATTCAGTGTCAATCTTCCATATTGTGTTGTTTTCTTAATTGGAAAAATGATAGTTTGGTGGGGGAAGTGCAATCAAAGAGGATAACCAGGATGACATAGGTGAGCGCCACAATCAGCTACAAGTTACAGGTGAAGTATGATTGTTCCCAGGACTTCATCTTCCGGTAGAAGCTGCAAGCATTCAGTTCTTACAAATGCTTCTCTGAAGGGTGGTAGGTTGCTTCGTTTGCTTTTAGCACAAGAATGAACTTGTTTTTTTGCCTGATCATCGCACAGGCTCAGCAGGACCTCGCCGCAGAGGTTATATACAGCATTGACAGTAATGTATTCCACTGAGTTGTGCTTCACCAGCAGTTGTACTTACGCTGTACAGTGCTTTTATCTGTAGGGTAACCTAAACCACAGGTAGAAAGCAAAGCCTTGTTTTGCTCTGCTTTCTTCCTGAAATATTGACTGTCTAACATCACTATTATCGTAAGTACTTTAATGGAAATGTGGTTGAGAAATGCCCCTCAGGCTTCCCAAGTCGTAAACATGACTTATAGATTAGGTCAGTCATCTTATTTGAAGTCTTTTGCTGCATGCAACATCATGCAGTTGTTGCCACGCAGTACAGTCAATTGCCATTAGTTTTACTATTAAAAAAATCTCTTATTTTCATATGCAAGGATGGTAGTGTGATTTGGTCTGAATGTACCACCCACCCAATGCTACAGGATTTATTTCTAAACATATAAATGAAGTACATACTATAAAATTGCTATTAGATATTTCAGCTTTGGGATCTAACATCTAAAAATACTTTTCTCAATGCACTTATGGATGACTACTACAAGTAATTGTTCAATACAGGGTTTTACTTAAGACAGTTCAGTAGTTTATGGACCTCTGTCCTGCACAGAAAACAGGAAAATGAAATATGTTTATGAAAAAAGAATGCTATGGATGACTCTTCAAAGATATGTATTGTTGAAATGTTCTTCCTATTTTTATACACAGGGCTGTGGAACTGCTGATTGTTTAAAAATAGTCTGTCAAGTTGGCCACCTGGAAAGGGGAAAGAGTGCAATATTGTATTTAAAATCCCGCCTTTGGACCCAAACTTTTATGAATGTGAGTGCCTGTGCGTAGGTTGCCCATGCTTCAGAAACACAAGAAGTAATTTTACATCTATATGCAATACTAATTTTGCTTTTCTCACACAGAAGGAAAATCAGAATCACTCCTACTCTCTCAAATCATCCGCTTCATTCAGTGTTATAGAATTCCCTTATAAGAACCTTACCTTTGAAGATATCCATAATTCTACAATTGTAAGTTATTTTATGCCTAGTTTGAGTTAGCATAACTCATTACTTTGAAATTAATACAGCAGTGAGGAATGGTAAAAGATAAATGTTTTGTTTTATTTTCTTATTTGGTGGGATAGATTTATTGCTGAATAGCTGCTTGTGAGTTGCTTTAATGCCAATTTTATGACCTTTTTGTTTGATGTACTAGCATCACTTACACGCATATGATAGAGGGCAAAATATTTTGTGTTAAAGCTAGAGTTCAGCCATGGACTACTTGGAGCTTTAAAGATTTAATTGATCCAACAGAAAAACAGTACTAATGGAAAACAGTACTAATTTTCTTGTTAATGTCCTTGTTAGAGAAATATTTGACTTGAAAATTTTCTTATGTTGTACTAGTACATAGAGCTTGCATAATGAATCATACCCATATTATATAAAGTGCTATATGAACATGGAACAAAAAGACATCTGTGCATTTTCCAAGAGAGAAGAGACGGGGTGCAGGCAGAAAGAAAATGGGTCATTCTGCTGAGCTGTCAGATTAGAAGCTTTCAGTAGGTACTAGATTATAAAAAAATCTTAAGAAGGGGATTGAAAAAGTAGAGTAATCATTTATTATTGATTATAGCTTATGATGCAATTACTTTTTTTTTTAAACTTCCTGAACCTTTCGGAGTTGGTATTTGTTTTGAGGAATGTTGCCTTTTAAGAAAGAAGTCCAAAATCCTCTGCAACTACTGAAAATATCCAGCCTTAGAGAACACATGCTGCCTTGCCATCACTGACCACAGACTCTTCCCTTTCCCCTCCCCCACATAATTTTAATCATTTTAAAATTCCTTCTAAATTTGGATCAAAAAAGCCATCATGTGTTTTCTATTAGTCTACAGCAATATACCCTTATTGCTGCCAGATTATTTTAAATATTACATCATATACTTTTAAAATATGTACTACTTAAACTGAAAATATGAACTCTGTCATGACTGTGCAGGATGTAATTTATTGTGTTTTTCTTTTAGGTTACTACAAATATTACATGGGGCATTCAACCCCAGCCTATGCCTGTGCCAGTGTGGGTTATAATTTTGGCTGTCCTAGCAGGATTATTGCTCTTGGCTGTTCTAGTGCTTGTTATGTACAGGGTAAGTACTGAAACGTTTGAGTTTTGTGTTGTTTTCTTTTCCTGTATTAGTGATGTTTTACTTGAAATATTAGGAACACCTTGCAGAAGTACCCTGGCTCCTTAATGATCTGAATCTGTTGGCTTTTTGGATAAGTTTAAGTTAAAAAAACAAATTTGGGAAGAAGTTGGTTAAAAAATTATATCTGAGACTGTGCTGAAGTACTCAGTTTAACTTTTCCGGTTGGTATTTATTGGTTTTGGAGGACTAAAATATGGTAAAAGAAAAAATTCAAATAACACAGGATCTACTGAAGAAGCAATGAGAAAGATAAAGAACAAGCCTATATTTTTGAAAAGCACAGTAGCATAATTCCTTTGTTCTTCCCCAAATTGCAGATGGGCTTCTTCAAACGTGTGAGACCACCTCAAGAAGAACAGGAAAGAGAACAACTGCAGCCCCATGAGAATGGGGAAGGAACGTCAGAAGCTTAAGCAGAGTTTTATCTGTAAGACATTGTGAAACTTTTCAAAGCCTTCATCATGGTTACAAAGACTGGTTTCCCTATTAAGGAAAAGACACTTGTGACTGCTGCTGCTGATGTCAGAAGGTATCGGCACCTGCAAAATAAGAGCAATGTGTATAAATCCTCCCTTTTGTATTAATCATGTTGACACATGTGACTAATGCATCTGCACTGATTTGTAAGTAATGCGTAGTGCTTTGATTTTGCTTATTGGGATGTAGGAGACAACATCATTTTTCCGTTCAGTCTGCCTCTGCATGACTTGCTACATAGATTCCATTTACACTCCTTAAGGCAGCAGCTACTGCAGACACTTTCTGGATTACATGTTTTGATAGATTTTTGTCATAGTACACTACACTTAATTTCTTAGCTCATGAAAGCTAGTTGCACAAAAAAAATGAGCACAGCTTGGTTTACAAAGCTATTCTTTTACCCATTAATTTTGCTAATGATTTTTCCTCCTGTTCAAAAAAAAACATGGAAGAGGTTATTCAGTGGAATCATTACCCTCTGATCTCTTCTGCACCCCAGTTTCCCCTTCCTGCCTGGTCATCTATACCCTGGCATCTTGCTGTTTTGCACCGTCTCCTGTTCCCCCTCAGGACTCCCTGAGACTGTTCTCCCCGAGTCCCCTACCTCAAAGATTGAGGCTATGGAAGCAGAGGTGAGAGGGAGAAAGCTGGGGGTGTTGTACCCCTTAGGAGACCCTGTGAGAAGATGCAGGGCAAGATCCAAAGACTGTTGTTTGCATGGAGCAGGATAGATGAGTCCCACAGAATTCTTGGGAGTGTGGATCCATTCAGGTACTGCCAAGGCCAGATGTTGGACTTTAACTGCCAAAAGATGTGTCTGATGTGAAAACACATAGTCTTTATGTCTATGGATCATAAAAGCTGCATTTTCTAGGACTGAACTGCCATCCGTGGCAAAACAGTAGAGGGAATATTTGTGACAGGTTACCTGAGGCACCCCAGGAAAGCTGCTAATAATTCGGGTATTTTATAGTTTACCTTGTCCAAGTGCAGTACTGGGTACTACAGAGATGGTTTAACCTGCACTGTCTACCAGCCAAATGTATCCAGATTGCGTGGGTGCTTCAGCAGCGCTCGCCCTGCCCTGCCGCCTGCCCTAGAAGGCTGAGGGCTTGGCAACCCACGGAGCGGAGCCAGCAGCGTGGAAGGGCTTTGTGAGCAAAGGTTGATTTGCCTTGTTTAATAGTTATCCTGCACAAAAGACTCCCTTTCTTTACCAGAAAAGACACTAAGTATTTTCTGTTTCATTGTTGGCTTTTAAATGTATTAAACTTCAGTGAGTTAAAGCCAAGGATTCAAATCTTTTAGTTTACATCCCCTTGCTTGGCCCCGTAAAATGAAGCCTCTTACACTAATGAAAGGACGCAGGAAGGTGGCCTGTGTGCATTTGTAAACCATGTCACTGCTAGCTAGGAGGTTAGCTGGCTTGTAACCACACGTAGGTGTGCAACAGAAATCTTACCTGAATATGTTTATTCTCCATTTGAAAAAGAGAATAAACTACATTATAAACTCTTTAAATAGAGCTGCACACAGAAATGAAGACATATACTATTACTATAATTATACCAGTGGGTTTCTGTGTTTACAAACTCTTAAGGGGGACAAAAATCTCTGGTTTGGTTTGGTTTTGTATCATGTTTTTCCAAGATGCACCTCTCCTAAATACTGCAATGCTTGGTAAATCCAAAAGTCTACAAAGTTAACAGTTCAACTTTCATTTCTGTGTACTTTGAGATTTAAAGTCCACAAATGACTTTCCCCATTAAGTCCACTTCTTTCACTGAACTATGATTCCATTTGAGTCATTAATAGAGTAGCACAAAGTTAACGTGGGGACCAATGTGTACTTCAGATAGGCTTGCGTACTTATCCATTTACATGTTTTAATTCTGGACAATTTCTTTTGAGTTTAGTTTATATGAGAGGAACATTTCAGTACCTCTGAATTTTAAAGTCTTCAGCATGGTCAAGGTTTCATTCTTGTCTTTACTTATCGTATTGTTACTATGAATACAGTAGGAACTCAAAACTTTAATCCTTGCCTCAAAATGCGGCTTTTATAAAACACAGGTTCATTTCACAGGATTCTAGGCTCTTAGATCACATACGTTGCCAATTAATTATCTATATGCAAGAGGATTGTTTTTACTCTTAGTAAGTTAAGAAGCTTAAGACACTGTCAATAGACAGGTAAGAGCTCTAAATCTTGCATGTGCTTTCGTTACACATACACACCGTGTTGACTTGAAATTCATTAGACTACTTGCACGTCTAGGCATTATTAGGAGATGGAGGAAATAAATCATGGCCAAGATCCCTTTGGCTCGTGGGGAAGGGACACCATATCCTTGTTAACGTCACAGCTAACTACATCTTAATTTTACTGTGTCAACTGGAAACGTCTTGTGTTTCGGGATAAAAAGGTACACTTCATTGGTACAACTGCTGTAGCTATGGAAGTTCCTTCTGTGTATTGAAATGATGTAAAGTAAGACTTATTTAAGTGGTTTTTATTTTCTTACATTATACTAGAAAGTAATTGTTACTTTGTCCACTAATTTCCAATTTAGTTATTTTAAAAACAAAGTCAGAACAATTGCAATATACAGGTTCCTTAATGAGCACAGATGTAACACTCCAAATTCGGCTTAAAATTCCACTCCAGTTCTGTAGAAATCAGAAGGCTTTTCTGAACGTGGATGAGGATGAAGGGGTATTTTTGGTTTTACATTCTAGATTTGGCAATAAGATTACAAAATGTACATGCACTTGTTTTACTATAGATGTCCCAGTGGCTCACAGGCATTGATTCATCTTTATGTTTTAATGATGCTGAAATTTTTAAATAAACCTTTAAAAATATATTTTGGAGTGAAATGAATGCCTCTAAGTCGAAAAGGATGTGCATAGAATGGATATTGTGAGTACAATAAAATGCAAGTATGTTAATAGATCATTGACCAAGTCCTCTTTTGAGAGAGTGATCTTAAATAAACAGGTGATTTATATTGCAAAATATGCATTATGTGCTACTATATTTAACAATATTTGGAAAATATAAAGAGGAACCTAATTTGTATGTTTACATTTCTTTCCAGAAATACCACTATAGTCTGGATTCAATCTTAAGTATGACTGCAAAGTCAGATGTAGAATAGATTTATCAATATAAGTTGAGATTTTTGAGAAATATTCACACGTTAGTACCGAATTTATGAATTATCACACGTTAGTATCGAATATGACCTACTTTTCTGTTTAAAAATTTTATTTACATGTTGATCTTTGCGTCACATAATGCTTATGAAACTTCCAGAAGTTTGTAATAATTGCCCATTCTTTATAATGCCAACAAGTATTTGAAATACTTAGTGCTTTCTAAAATTGTGCTCAGGTAGCCTTAACAGTAAACTTTCACAGGTATAATTTGAGAATATTTCAGCTGTATTCAACATGTTCGTGGTGCTTTCAAAGTAGTATAGCAATAAGTCTGTGTTCAAAAAAATGCCATGAGCTGCTCCTGAAGAGAGAGCAAATTCTAGCATGGCATTTTTGAGGGAATGAGACCAGATTTTGCAACACTCTGGTCTGTTGATGGTTGTTCTGGCATAGATGCTGCAGTATTTTCTTTCTTTTCTTTTTTTTTTTTTTTTTCTCCCCACACCCTTATAGTCACAGGTAGCATTAGCACAATGAACATCTGGGAGCATCTGTTTCCAGTCTAGGTGGAGGCTATTCTATAGTTTTATAGAAAAACTGACATTAATTTCAACTGTCTTTGAATTAGGCCCTCCGTGTTCAATATGGCTGATTATTGATGAGGGAGGGATAAAAATGTCCTTTTTTAAAGGAGAATGGAAATCGTAAATGAAAAGGGAGGTGACAGTCTGCAGAGTCACTGAGCCTTCTGCAAAGGTGTTTTATTTTGTTTTGTGGCATGTGTTTGTATGTGTTTCTCCATTTGCCTGTTTCTGAGGTAGGAAGAACTGCTTAGTTCAGTTATTGGTCTCCTACCATGAAGAAATGTCCCATTGGGCAGCATGATGACATGTAGAGCTCTGATGATTCTCATTTCTGTGGGACCTGAACTTTTTGGTACTCAGTCTCTAGCTTCTAATTCCCGAGTGCAATATAACATTCTGATCACATCTAGTTCATTGCCAGGTTGTTTGCTAATTTTTGTTTGTTTAATAAGGGCTGTAGCATTTGTTGACTGGCAGTGGTTGATATTTTTAAGGACATTAACAAAACCAGGGTATTAAATTGAGGTGATAAATGAGTAGTGTAGAAAGGTTTTGATCACCCACATTGGGTGAGACTTAATGTATATTCTAAAGCTTATCTATTACTAACTCTTGAGTTATTGAGAACAGGTACAATATTCTGGAGTCCTCTGTGGCAACTTTGACTAGAGACTCTATAATAATGGCTCTGAGTCTGTAGTGCTACTACTGTTTCATATGATTGTGATATCTAGAATTTCATTAAAAATCATAACAAATGAAATTTAGGCTTAAATGCAGTGAATTCCAAATATTTAGTATTAACTTGACTCTTGGGTTTTACAAAGTACTTGAAAATGTAGCATTTGACTCTGCAAAAAAAAAGAAAAAAAAAAAAGTCTTCAAGTTTAAGTGTCCCTTTCTAATCTCTGAAGGGAAGATATGTTATGATACAAATACTTTGAAAATTTAAGAGTTTATTTCTTTAAGCTGGGGTTTTGGTGTTTTGTTTTTGGGTTTTTTTTTTTTGCATGGATTTTTGTTTGTGCATTACATTAGTTTAGCGTTTGCATAAGCAGAAAATTAACTTACTAACAAGACTGCTGCATTTTGGGGTTCTTAGTAATGTAATATATTAATAAAACAAATGGAAATATTTTCAGCAACTATGAACTTATTTCAAAGGCCTTTGGTACATTTAAAGTGAGTGATATACATTTGAAGTGCCCCTATACTTCTTAAAATAAAAATCTTGCAGAGAAATTTGTGGGTATTTTTGCACAGTAATTTTGTCTTGATATCAAATATAGCTGTTAAGCTATGGTTTTCTTTTCAACTCATTCCTTTCATCCTAATTCAAATTTAAAATGACTTTATTGGGTTATATTTTTATATATAAGTATTCATTTTAAAATATAATTGGATAACTTGTTTGAGAAATATTATTGTATGTATTATGTTGATTTTGGTGATAAGAATTTTGGAATAAAATACCTCTGAATTAACATGTCTTCTCTGAATATCTTTTCCAGGATTATTCTTTTTTTTTCCTTTCTTTTTTTTAAACCATGCATTTAATTCATCTGAAAATATTTCCCAATGTATGGCTGTAACCCACAATAATCTACTAAATTTGAAAAGTTTACATCATGCAACTTGTACTGTCTCTGCTACAATAGCATTTATTAATGTCAAGTGAAAACTATTTGTACCCACAAGCAAGGGTTCCATTACAAAATATTTTCTCTCATCATTATAAGGCAACCTTATACAAAATCTGTTTTCTAGTCGTATTTTGTTCAGTTTTCATAGTTGTTACATCACTGTAGATGATGATCACCTTTTGCCCTTTTATGGGACAGTTCTAGAAGAGATGGAATTTCTTTTCTTTTTATAGTATTAATTTCTTAGTTTTGAATTCTTTCAATATGGCAACTTGAGTGGAGTGACAGTAAATATTTTGATCGTCAAAATAAAGGGATACACTTTCATAGCCATACTTGTTACTTTAGTTGAAGCAATTTTGTTTATTTTTATTATAGAGCACTACAGTTTCAATATAGAAAGGAATACTCAATGAAATTTAAAGTCTGAGTATTTGGATGAACACCTCAATAGATTTTGTTTGTTTGTTTGTTTGTTTTTGGCGGGGTATGGTATGTTCCTCCTTGGTGCAATTTCAAAAACTTCCCTTTGTCAGGGTCCTCTGAGGCGAAAAGGGCAGATCGCAGTTTTCAAAGCCCTTTTTTTTTTTTGAACGAAGCCCGTATTTTCCGTGCAGCCCTGAAGTCACAATTTTAGTAGAGTTGGAGATGGAATTGGAGTCTCACCCCACTGGGGTGTCAGCCTTGGGATTTGCTGACACCCATGCCTGCCACAGGGGAACTACAGGAATTCGTTTTTCAACGGCCCTGTGTCAGGCGCTGTTTCTAAGTCTATCTCTGTTCCGTGTATGTTGATATACCCCCTTAATTCTAAAAGCGCGACGGCTGCCAGGGTGGCCATGAGGGTGAATATTCACCTCGCGCCGAGCCTGCCTGCCCCGCTGGAAGCGACCCCTGGCCGTGCGGATACCTCCGGCGGCGCCGCCCTCCTGCCGCGGCCGCCGTTAACGGCCGCCCCGCCCGCCGCGGCGTGTCAACGGCCACG
>JAUBNY010000278.1:762458-800984 GCA_032275445.1 Crypturellus soui | reverse complement strand
CTCCTGCTGCTGCTGCTCCGGGGGCGGCTGCTCCCGCCTGCTGCCGCCGCCGCTCTCGCCGCCCGCGGCCGCCCCCAGCAGCAGCGCTCGGCGCTGCCGGGGGCCGCCGCCGCCGCCGCAGGTACCGACAGTGCTGGGGTCCGCGGCAGGTGCGCGGAGCGGCGGCTCTGCGCGCTGCCCGGCGGCCGTTTCGACGGTTGGGGAGCGGTTGGTGCCGCCGGGCCGGTGGCGACGCGGTGGTCCGAGGAGGGGCCGCGCTTCGGGGGAGCGCGCGGTAAACAAGCGTCAGGATGCCGGGCCAGCATCCATCTTTACTGCTGCAAGGGCTGCGGGCGGGTGACACCAGCTCGAGGGGGGGTGACAGCAGGTCGTGGGGATGACACTGGGCCGCTGCAGCATTTGTGGCTGGCCTCGCCATTGGCTGTGGCGGAGTGTCCGGCACGAAGCTCCTGTCCCGCGCGCAGGGCCACGGGTGTCGTGCAAGGTGCGAGGCCGCGTGCAGGCGTCCTGGGCTGCCATCGTGGAGAGCTGTGGTGCTGGGGAGCCCCTGGGGAAGGAAGGAAGACTGCTGCTTTTGAGCAGCAGTGCTGAGCGTGGAAATAATGTGCCTGTTTCGGCATCAGGCTTGGCTATCGTGCTTGTTGCCCAGTGGCAGAACTGGGACAGGTGGTAAGTCTCTCCCTCATTACCAAAAGAGAGGAAAAATAATGATGTTCGGAGGTCCTAAAGGCCCAAATTTGAGATAAAGCCATTCTTTCTCTCATCATGTTGCCTTTCATGGAAGAATTTCAAAATGGTTTTGAACATTAATTATTTAAGACCTTTTAGCACCAAGACTCCATATGGGCAAATCACTTAAGCATATGTTTAACTGTGCATTTTTTTTTTAGTAGGCATATATGTGTGTTTCTCTTCCCATTTGATTTCAAAAAAGTACCAAATAAGCTTAATTTTAGGCAAATGCTTAGTGGTTTGCTGGAGTGAATCTCCAGAAATTTACCAAGGTAGGCAAAAATCCTGAATTATGGCCTCTGCTTGTGACTTCTTAAAGATGTAGAATAAGAAAATAGCTTCTGTAGAATACAAACAAAATTAAGGGTCATTATATATATGTGTGTGTGTGTGTGTGTTTGTGTTGGAAAACAAGATTTCCTGATATTCCCTTAAAATACCTTGATTTGGCATTGTTATTCACTTTTTTTTGTTTGTTTGTTTGTTTTTAAACTGTAAATGATGGGAATATTTAAAAACAACATTGAGCTTGTTTGGCTTTCATTTCTCCCTCCGATCTGATGATTTCTCCCTCTGATCTGATGATTTTTACCTTACTGAGTTTTTCAAAGGAGTATACCATTAATCATCAAACAACCCCTATTAAAATAGGTTGTCAACATTTTCAGCATGTACAGTTGCACATTTTACTTGATCTTTGGGAGGAAAAAGACCCTTTTTAGTAACTGTATGATCCTTTTTGGTACCAATTTTATTTCAAGAAGCTTTATTACCTTATTGCCTTCAATGCTGACCAGAATCTTTGGTACTCAATTTGACACCAGTGCTATTGGTAAACTGTTGCTGCAGTTACTTAACTGTGCACTTAGCTGCTGTTGCTTTCCTTCATTTGCTTATAGGTTTTTAAGTGTAAGTCCTGGAAGTGCTCTGCAGTACATAGCTTTCATGATCAATCCTGGTTTAGAAATAGTCATTTGTGCTGATCCTCAGTAAAGTTACAGTTTTATTTCTTTTGCTGGATACTGTATCTTGCTGGTTACTCTGTCTTTCAGTATTTTAAAAGATCTTGGTAATTTTTTTTTCTCTTATGTAAAATTGAAGAGCCCTGTATTGATTAATCTTTAAAAAAATGCTAACTCGTCATACAAATTTTATTATTATAGCAGAGCTGTTACCTACCTTTCTGTTTTGTTCTGTTAAGTACTTTCCATAAAGTATTTGTGTAATTTTTTGATACCACAATATTTTTGAATTTTTAAAAAAGGCCAGAGTTCAGATACTATCTTTTTCTATAATAATCTCTTTTGATGGAATACTGCCAAAAAGCAGGCAAGATAAGTGATTGTTGCATTATCTGCATCCATCAGAAGACTGGCAGAGGAAGCCTCAACAGGACTGTTTTGGAGATCCCTGAACGTGTTCATATCACAGGTGCAGGCACTGTGCTGGGAACTCCCAGAGTGGGCAGCGGCCTCACTACTGGAAGCAAGCTAAAGGAATCTGCCTGAATTTGGGTTTTCTATATATTTTTTTTGTGACTCCAGTGTTGCAGGTGGAAAGGAAAACATCCTAAGGGAGGGAACATGGAGAGCTAAAGTTTTGGTTTGCAGTGTTTTCTCTCATTTGACGTTTCTCTTTTGATACCTCTGTTATGTCCAAGCTGATTATACAGCTTTACAGATCAGTTATCTCCCGGATTATCAGACTTCTGCCAGTGTAATTATTAGGTGTCTCGGAAAAGATGCTGAGTTCTGCAAAGCAGGGTGCATAGGTTTGGCATGCAGACTCTGGATGTGATACCCATGTATGATAATGAGAAGGTACAGATGCACATCATTGAATGGTTACTTTTTTTTTCATGACCTCTTTCTCCTCCTGTAAAAACAATAGCAAAGCTATCCCTGACAAAAGAAATAACTAGATTTCAAAGACTAGACAAAGGCAGCAAGCACAAGAAGGGCTCAGTTCGTGGAATTACTCTGGTTTGTGTTGTCGTGAATATAGCTATTATTTCAAACTTCAGAAAAACATATCCAGGAAGATGGAACCAGGCCTCTGTGGCTACCATGGTGATTGCCAGCATGTCCCCATCTCATTTCGTATGAACATAGGCAGTGAGTTTTTTTTCCTTTGTAGCATTTTTAGAAATTTAGACTCTGATATGCAGTAATGATTAAGAGAAGTCAGTGAAAACTTTGAATATTCAGCTAGTAAATTATATTTCTGTCTTTGATTCAAAGCAGAACTGTTTGATTTTCCTTACTGTGTTTATCCTTATCAAGATGACTTAATATTTGAGATCCAGAGGATATTCTGCACGTGGTGCATTGTTATCTTATTTATAATGCAGATATTTTGCAAAAAGCAAAGTTCTGTAGCAAATATACCATGTGTACTGAATGAACAGGATTATTTGGGGAAAAAAACAGCCATTATGTAAATAGATGTTATATGTATAGACAACACAGAGAATGTTATACACTGTTTTAGTGCTCGAATTATTTTCATTTTTGCAATCTTAAATTAGATTTGAAATATTTTGGGAGGTGACTTTGAATAAGACAGAAAGATCATTTTGAGTTTTGAATGGAATGAAAATAAAAATGATGACATGGTAATATTAAAAAAATAGTAAAATAGTTTGAACAGATAATAGTAGTTCTAAACAAAGGAGAGGGAAGAACTGTGGCTGGTTAAGAGTAGCAGGTCCTGTTTAAATATTTAGAGCATCTTTTGGAATTGATAACTTTTTTGTTAATGTGAGTTTGAATTTAGGGAGAGGTACTACATAGTGATGCACCTTTCAAAATACACGTACACACACTGCTGTGGGAATGGTTTGTTTGTTGCTTTGTCAAGTAACTGTAAAGTTTTCTTTCTCTGTCATCACTAGACAGGAGATTAGAAGGGCAGTAATAAATTCAGCTTGTTTTGAAGCTTTTGTTGCAGAAAACAAGTGAGGAGTTAAAAGATGTATAGGAAATTCTGTAGCATGTAGCATTTATAGAAATAAAGAAGGAAATTATTCAGCAATTTTCGTGACTGTAAATTACAGAGGCTGCAGCTCCTTCTCATGGAGTTAGAGTTGTCTAATTAGAGACTTGTGATATGTTCTGGGGCTGATTTTTTCTGCAACCAGCAACATAGTGTTCTCATCCAAGAGGTGTAAGAAAATAGTCAGTGTCATGGAAGAAATTTATTTTTAGATTGTCAAAGCTTACGGGTTGCTTCCTACTGGGAAGTGGAGAAGATGGTTTACAGTCTTTAAGATAAAAGA
Source organism: Crypturellus soui (assembly GCA_032275445.1). Classification (NCBI taxonomy): domain Eukaryota; kingdom Metazoa; phylum Chordata; class Aves; order Tinamiformes; family Tinamidae; genus Crypturellus; species Crypturellus soui. Next base: position 796,975 of record JAUBNY010000278.1, on the reverse strand, counting down.
CTGTTTTGATTGCTTTCAGATGGATCAGATATAGGCATTCAGTTGGAATCAATAGGCATTTCTTATATGAAAAAGCTTAATGAGATTTTGGGAGGCTAATTTCTAGTCAAGTGAAAAATTACTCTTTTGTTATCCAATAGAACTCAAAAGAATTACATGCCTATGCCAGCAAAATGGTGCCTTGCGAGCAACAAGAACAGTGCAAACAACAAACTCCAGCACTTCTGGAAATACATTCAGAAGACTTATCCTTTTTTTTTTTACTTTATTTATTCAACTTTATTTGCAGATGAGATTTGTAGAGATGGTTTCTCAGCTCGGTGATAAAGTATGTAAAATACAGACTTTTCTTGAGTTATTGGAGATATGATCTTAAGGGACTTAGCTTTCTGTGCCACTGAGTATCCTGATACCCAGAAACAAATAATAACAAAGTAAAAGTGAAAATGGTAGAGCAAAACCAAAACAAAATGCGCACACAGATAGGGCTTTAGGAAACTGAAGCATGATGAAGCATCAGTAATCTGGGGCAGAAATGCATAATGAAAAGGAAATATGCATAGCTAATTTAATTTGTGTCCATATGGTCCACGACAGGTCACTTAATTGCTGGTAAAAGAAAGAAAGGATTTGGGGGGATTTTATTTCTCAGAGGACAGATTAAAAAATACACTTTTCTAAATTTCAGGGAGAGATTTGATGAGCAAAATGCTAGTGAGGGCTCTGAAGAGGTAAGCAGCTCTCCTGTGCTGAAAGCATTTTTTTTTTTTAATGAAGCTTCTTTTATATTTTACAGCATCATGGTCTGTAATCCATCACATTTCCTTTTGAGAAACTTGTGTGGATAGTTGTTTTTCCAATAAAAAGCTGAGAGAAACAAGGGCAGAAATGTGCATTAGTAGTCGAAGAAACAGGACCTACAATTATACTTTGATGGGAAGTGAAAGGATGCAAGAGTAAGAAATGATAACAGGAAGCTACATGTAGCAACATAGTAGTTTTTGCAGTTCTTATTTGTTTTGTTCAACTTTCATTACTTTTCTTCAGTCTTTTGGCAGATGATCTATCATCAAAGACCAACCGATATGTGAAAGCATTCACTGAATTTCTGTCAAGCTGAAAAAAGGCAGCTACGGGACTGGAATACACTGCTGATTGGTGTCACTGGGAATCTGTAGCATGCGTTATCTATAAACTGGGTGATAGTAGAGGAAGTCTTTGCAATCTGAAGCAAAGATCTGAGAGAAAGGTTTATTCAAAATAACCTTAATTTTTGGCATGATGTGTCAAACTTAGAAAAATAGTGCAAGTTGCTTTAGCATCTTGAACACTGTGTATTTTTATCTTCAGTATATTCTGCTGTTATGAATGGGAAACTGACGTACAAATGATGCATCTGTATTGTCATGTGGTAGTACTCCTGATTCCTTGTCTAATTTTGAATTTCATTAATTGCTTCCTTATTCTCAGATATACCTCCCCCTTCCTTCTAGTTTGCCAAAGCTATTCCAGCACATCACGTGTGCTCTTGCAAGGCCTTAGCATCTGAATAGTCATCTTCCATGTATGCCTACAGGTTGTATCTAGCAAGCTACAAAGCAGCTATTGCATTTATTGTTTTGTTGGTGTTTTTTTTTTTAAGGTACTCTGTGTTGCTGTAGGAAAAATATGAGATTTGAAAGCAATTTTCCACCTCTGAGCATATGTTTGAAGGGAGGATGTGAATGTGCAGCTTTACAAGTTGCTGAAATGGCCTCTGCTGGGCAATGTCAGTTTAGAAAGCTCAGGAGAAGTTAATTAATCTTCAGGAGCGGCTTAAACTGGCTGTCCATAAGCTGGGTATTTGGTAAGGAAGACGTTGCTCAGGCTGTAACTCCAAATCCTAGGTCTCTCTAGTTGCTTGAAAAGTGTCAAAGAGTCTGAGAAAGGGCCATCCTTCTAAGTGTCTGAAGCTCTGGCACAGATAAAGCATTTGCTTGCACAGCATTCTCCATGCTTTCTTCATTCCTCTTGGACAAAGTCTGAACCATTGCCCTACCCTTTTGTGAGAGACAGATCAGGAGGGGTGGTGCTTACACCTTCTGCCTGAGGAGGCATAATGTAAAGTGAGTAGATTATCACATTAACCAGGTGATAAACAGGAGCAGAGCATAGTGCCATCTTGTGTGGAGGACCTTCCCAAAGCGCCTGTTCTAAGTGCTGCCTCCCAGTCGCAGCAAAAGACTTGTGTGTGACAACTAGTGCTGTCAGGCAACAAGATATCACATGTTATGAACTACATGAACAGTTTTTGGGCATCTGTAGATAATGTGATCAAAATGCATTTTCCCATCTGAGCTGGGCCAGCTGCTGTAACTAGTAGTTTCCAGGTGATGCCTCTTGCCCTTTGAATGCAAGAGAGTTATGCATTCTTGTAAACAAAATACTAATAGGTCTTCAGTTTATTGTGGTTGCATGGCATGACCCTGATGATGTAAGTGTGTGGAGTTTGTTTGTTTTTTATTTTTTGATGTAGATCCTGGGAGCCATCCTGTGTGATCTGCTAAGATTGGCAGGGCTAAGGCTAGGGAGTGATGTTTTTTCTAGTCTGTGTGTGCATAAGCCCCTGAGGGCTCACCGAGTGGAGACATCAACACTGCCTGATTTCCTTGCTGTCTGTATTACTTCCCCCTTAGTTTCTTTTTCTTTTTCTTTCTCTTCCCCTAGGTTGTGATTAAGCTCTATACTGCAAGCTTGAAAAGAGTCTCCACTAACTAAAAGCTAAAAGCTGGTAGTGTTCAAGCTGTGGGGGCAATAGCGCAAGGGCACTTTGACACGAGGATGAGACATTTCAAGATGATAGGTTACAGGGTCAGATCCTCCTGCTGGGCCTACATTCTGGATCTACTGTTGATAGCCCCAGGAAACTTAAGATAGTGCAGTCCTACCAGTAGCAAAGGTAAGAGATGACTACATGGAAAGAAATTGTGGCAAATTTTTTTGGCCTTCTGCCTTCTGATTTTTCTGTGTCCCATTTTGAAAGATTTAGTTGTTTTTGAAGTGGGTCTCCTCTGAACTGCTAGCAGCTGTAGCTGTACCCTAAAAATAGTGGCTGAAGAGCTGTGATGGAGGAGTGTTTTTTTGTATTTAACAGGGGTTATAGGTATGAATAGGCAACAGATATAGAGAGCTGTAAGCATTGGGAGGTCATTAATTAACAATAATAACAACAACAACAAAAGTGGTCCACTCCCTCCTGCCAAAACCTTTCCTGTGCCAGATAAAACCAGTCTGGTCCCTTCAGCCTTTCCTCAGAAGTCAAGAGCTTCGACCTCCTTATTGTCTAGATGGTCCTCTGATAAACTCTATTTTGTCAATATCATTTTTTGTTCTTGGGGCCCAAAATTAAGTAGTTTCAAGATATGATCTAACTTTTGTTAGATCCTAACTTTTGTTGTGCTCCTTTTGATACAGCTGGTACTATTTCTGTTGCAACTTGTATATTTCTATATCAGACAGACTTTTTTTTTTTTCTCTCTAGCATATGTGAGTTAGAAGAATTTTGGATTAGATCTTCTGTTGAAGTATTTTGTTTTTGAAAGTATTATGTATATATAGTTGTCTCAGAAGTAGATAGTCCATGCTAAGCAGTACTTTCTCACTCTTTATCAGCTTTTCTATAAAAGTAAACCTACTCAGAGATCTCAATATAGTTAAAACTCTCTTTGCAGTTGCCAGAAAATCTCTGTTTTGCAGAGAAAATGTCCTCATCTTCTGATAACTTGTCCTGCAGTGGGAAAACAATGCAAGAGAGTTGGGAGACTTTATCAGGAAATTTGTGATGTCATGAGGGGAATACAGCCTTGGTTATTAAATCTGACAAAATACAAGCTCATTAATGACTTCACATGGGCAAGGTTCCCAGGAGCTATAAATGGGATTCTCTCATAGGAGTTATTATTTATGATGCAGCAGAGCTCTTTGATATTTTGCTGGTACTAATACAAGCTTAAGTGGAAAAATAAAACAATGACACCAACCTACTTGAAAATGTAGATTACACTGCTGGAATTAATATGGAGGTACCTGCCCCCTCAGCTATTATAGACATTAACATAATTATTAAAAAATAATAATTCTGGAAAATATTTTCTCTCTATTCTGAAACCTTTCAGTATTTCTCTCTATTCTGAAACCTTTCAGTAAGTGATTGAGCAGAAGAAAACAGTATTTTATGTTGTGAAGGTGCAGGACATCCATAGTGTGCATTGCTTGGAAGAATAAAAGTTATTAACAGGAATCATGCTTCATGATGAATATCATGGAGGATTATTTCATTGTTTGTAGAGGCAAAGAAACACAAGTCAGAAGGAGAGGGTTTCCTTGATTGTGGACCGATAGTGCTGAGAAATCCTGTAATTAACTTGACTGAAATAGTGACTCAAACTGTGTCAGATATTGTTTTGATGCAGTGTTAGTCAGAAGCTTCTTCATTGGAACTTTTTGCTTCTTAATTAATTGTGGAGTTTCTGTGTTCTATCCTTATACAAGTCTGTCTCCTGGTTTCTTCAGTAGTTCATGGATCAGATAATCTCAGAAGTGTTTATGTGCCTTTGTTTCCCTCAGTCTGGTTGGAACCTTTCAAAAGCTGCCCCAACATCACAGGTGCTGAAAGAATCTTTTTATTCTTGGGGGGAAAGCAGCACTTAATGTCCTTTTTGAGTCTTGATAGCAACCAAAATATTTCCATCATCTTAGCATAGTTTGGTGCTGAATACTCCCTAAAGGAATTTGGCCATCTGCTGCAAGGGCAGAGCTGGTATGGCTTCATTGATGGTGTGTGTGTTGAAGGCACAGCTGGTGGGCTGATAATTGCATGTTCATCTCTAATAACCATCCTTAAACTGGATCCTGGAGCACTTGATCATGTGCTGAGCTGTGAAGAGACAATAATGAGTCAGAGAAGCAGTGGTTAAGCCATTTATCTATTTTGTGTTGTCACTTTACCTGGATAGCACCCATGTGTGTGGAAGTGGTCTGTTTTTAAAGGCACAGTCTTGATTTAATTGCTTTGCTTTACAGTTTGATATAACCTGAATTGCATTTCTGTGTTTGAATCTTTTTATGACATATGTGGAATTCTACTTAATTAAAACTAATAGAAAAATGCAGTATTTCCTGGTTATTTCCTTTGTGCGACTTTATTAAAAGACATCTTGAGCACCCATAAATGAGCTGAATGTTGAGGAAGTAGAGAGCAGCAATATTTACCTGGAGTGTGACAATATTTTTGTTAAACCTCCTTGTCAGTTGTACTGTGGTTTGGAAATGTTGACCTGAAAACTTACTAATTTATTTCCTCCATGTATGTCAGTACACATTCACCTTCCTTGGAGGGAGTGGGGTATCTTTTCCAGCGAGTGTAAGATAGATAAATGTTTCTGTAATGACACAAATATATTTTTCAAGCATCTATTTGATTTTTTTTGTAGCTTTGGGGAAGGTATTTTCTGAAAACAATAGTGACCATCATGTCACTGAATGTATCTATAGTTTTCCTTCATAGTTAGTAAGTAACATGTAGTGACATTTGAAATACTGCTATGTAGGTTGTAGTATTCCACTGGGAGTTTATACAAGCATATCTACCTTAAGGTTTAAAAACTTCAGGGCCTTAAATATCATATTTGATGAGGGCACTGTATTGTCTTCCTGTGACCTTTTTCATTATCTGCCAGATGAAGGCAACATTTTTGCAACTTGCAGAGAATTTTTTACAGATAATTCTACCCAACAACCCAAAATAATTCTGTGGAACAAATCCTGGCAAATCCTGGCACAAAAACTACCACATTAGGTTATAATAGGGTGATCACACTGCACAGTTAATGGTAAAATCTTCCACTGTCCAAGTGTACTGAACATTAAGAGATTATGTTGCATAAGCATTAGAAAATCTCCATAAGGTTTATTTATTTTTATCTACTTTTTAACGTATTGATTATAAATAGAGGATTTGATTATAACGTTGCTGAGTGGGAAATGTATATTGTTAACTAATCGCATGATAACTAGAGTCCCCTGGGGACTACGGCTAGAAAGGGTCTGCCAAAGGAAAAATAGTGCCATGTCCAGGTTGATTCTAGGAGCATATTTGGTGGTCATCCGGCACTAGGTCATTTGTACTGAGTGTTATAACGTGGATATTTTAGATAGGAGGTCTAAAATGGCACGTGTTTGATTATTTTCTCCTTTACTTTCTTCCGCATGTTCTGAAACAGAGTGTGAATTTTTAATATTCCTTTTTGTTCTCTCAGCTTTCCAGGGTATAATGCTGTAGGCAGTCATTTTTTGAAGAAATAAGAATATCCCAGGCTTGACACTAGTCAGCGAGTAAATTGACATTAAGAAAGGCAGCTTAAAATGGGCCTCTACAATACAGGTACAAAGGTGTTCTGTTTTTTATTCAGAGTGATTTTATTATTAGAATCCTCTTGATAAGTTTTATCTTTTCTCATAACAGCAAATAAATCTTTATTTAATAATTGGTCACTTTGTTTAATTATGCATTTTTGGGATGTTCATATTAATCACTTAGTAATCTGAGGTATTGAAGAAAGGTATTTTCAGTAAAGAAGAGAATCCTAAATACGTGAAGCTGTTTTTTCCATAGGAAGGCAAATTTCTCGGCTTCCATAGTGACCGAAGTATGAACAGTCATGCTGGATGTCTGATTTGCAACAAAATGGCAGAAAATAAAAATGCAAGATTGCTATGGTAATTGTATTTGCCACCCATAGCTTTAATATCATGTGTCAATATTGAATTGTATTGAGTACCTTATTCCTTATACCAGTATACCAACGCATCAAAATATGTGGGATACATTTTGGTAATGAATTTACCACATTCTGTGTGTTCACATATTCCACATTGGATGGTGAAACATTCTGGTTTTAATATGCAAGCTGAATAAAGGCAGCAAGTGAGGAAAAAACAGCATTCAACCGTTTACCAAGTGAGTACCTTGTAACAGTACATGGTATTCATTTAGAAGTATTCCAGTAGGATTCTTTTAATGAGCTTTTTGTATGAACCAGTGTTAAGGGAACACAAAAATAAAGTGTTCACAGCTGTTTTTCATGTCTAAATTTCATAGCTCTTGTTCAAGAAGGACCTAAAATACTTAAAAGGGGAAGGTTTGTTTTCTGTTTATTCTATGCATCTTGCTAGATACACCTGAAAGGATTTGGGAATACTCTCCCGTTGAGTAGGTGAATGAGAGTTTACAGCATTATCAATTGGTGTGATGACAGTCTTGCGTAGTTTTCATAAGCATAACCATTCTGGGAGGGTATTTATTGTTTATATAGCATTAATCATGAAGGATACAGCCTATAAAGAACTATTTTATTTTCTTTATTTTTACAGGACCTTAATTTCATCGATATTTGATTTATCAGCATTTGTGGTGGTGAATATCTTGCTATTTCAATTTTATTGTGCATTTGGTTGGATGTGTAAGCATTTACAGTGGTATTACTGTACTGCTGGTTACAGGAGAGGATTTTTTAAAAAAATCTATTCTTATGTATAATGGATCTTAAACTTTAAGAGGGTGGTATATTGAGACACCTATGCAGCAATACAGATGTTTAAGGCTGGTCAGATTGTGAAATTGTTTAACTTATGGTAGTGCTTAGTGTTGGAATGTATGTACTGTGATACTCCCCGGTATCTAGTTCTTTGTCAAAGATGCATATGCACACACTCAAAATAAAAGTTCCAGAAATACATTGGTGCATAAGGAGAAGGTTATTCTAATAGAAACAAAATTATTCTTGGTAAATATACTTCAACTTTTTCTTTTTTAAAGCACCGACTTTTCTTATGCAAAAATTATGTTTGAATTCTATATGAAAGCACGCTGAGAATAAATATTTCTCCAGGAAAATTCTGTATGATTGTGAGAAAGAAGACAGCCTATCCCTAAAATAGTGTGATCATGTTATTTGCTTCTCTTGTTTTCTACTAAAATTTCTTAAATCAAAATAGATGTCCTGATCTGCAAGACATGATATTCTTTTACAGTATCTCACTCTGTAGTCAGCTTTTCTGTACTGCCTGATGTGGATATATTCTAATATGAAACTGGATTTTGGTTCACTGAAACAGATGAATAAATAATAGTCTTTGTGACCCGCTGATTTATTATGGTCCCTAAATTTCACTCAGGATGATGTGCTAATTTGCTGTGAGTGAACCTCTGTAGTTTTTCAATTTGCTAGATTTGTAGTCTCCATTTAAAAATACATCGTGACAGGTTTGATTCAACATGTCTAATCTTATTTCATGTATTTGTCACTTTTTAATTTATGAAACTTTCAAAAACGTATCATTAGGAAAGTAATTGTCTGTCTTTACAGTCAGTGCTTTCATGTACTAAAATACTAGATCATCACAAAGGTTATCCTGGGATGGAATGAATGTTGGGAGGAAGGAGACAAGGGAAAGATGACAGTATAAAAGATACAAAGAAGTAGAAACTATTTGTAATTGAAATTAGAAATTCAATTGAAATAATTGAAAGATAAATTTTCAAAGAATAATAAATGAGCAGAAAAAGATTTGGACAAGGAATAAATGTCTCTATTTGAGATTAAGTAAATTGTTAAATTTTCATTTTTTTTTACACCACTATGTACACTGCTTAAAACAACTGGGTTTGCTTTTAGGAGCTGAACAATCTGGTCCTGGTCTGTAACTTAGAAAGCAGGACAGTGAGTGAAAAGTTTTCTAGCAACTATTTTTGTTCTATCCCAGTAAGTTAGGAAAAAGGGCCTCTTAAATTAAGACTGCAGTATGTGCTGAAATAACGTGTACATCCACATGAATGAGCTCCCAGGATTTGATGCTTTTTCTTGCTTATATAAGTAAGGACCCTGGCACTATGGTTTGCATTTATCTATCACAACATGTGCTGTAGATGTAAGGAAGTGCTTTCTCTATAACTGAAATGCTTTATTTGATGCAAATATTTTTGCTTGTTTGTTTTTAAAAAAGTTTGAAAAACTTTGAAAATGAGTTAGAATTTGAATCTACACACCCAGCCCACTACCTCACCCTCACCCTCAAGAAAAAGTTCACCTGAGCAGTCTGACCAGTAACTAATCCTCCACTTCAGTAAAAAAACGTTGTTGTTCTAGCGTGTTTTGTTGTTGTTGTTTTGATTTTTGTGGGGAGTGGTTTATATTATTTTATTTATAATCTGTCACATTTCGTTTCTTGAATATGAAGCAGGTGCTTGCAGTAGATAGGTAGATTTGATTAGTTAAGCAGTGTCTGTTATAAAGAACAAAAAGCTTTTCGCTGTACAAAAAGCATTATAGGATCAAACCCTAGATCCTTTCAGACTTGTGAATTTGTCATTGGCTTCTGTGGATATTGGTTGATGAGAAATAGGGCATCGTGAATACTCTGCTGTCCTACTTTCCCAGTTTTGTTGCTTTGTGCCTGGAAGTCAGTAATGTATTCTGCATCGCTGCAGGATTTTTTGTCGAAGATGCTCTTTTGAGTATACATCCCAATGTTCGTTCTTGCATTAAAATGTTTCCTTAGGCAAGCACGAGGCTACTGAACTGTACTGAAGAGATTCTAAAGTGTCATCACCATGGAGTGCATCATTCACATTCAAGTGGGTGCTGATTAGCTCTGGGACCTATGATCCAGTTTATTTCATATTTTATTTTTTTACAAGATCTTTGCACTGCCATTTCTCATAATCTCACATCTTTTGTTTTAGTTGACCACTATTGAAGAGAACCACATACACAAGTGAAGTCTCAGGAGTTCCTGTTTTCAAAGTATATTTCAAACAGCAAACCACACGATTTAAAATTATCAAAGTAATTGTGTTTACCATGCATCATTTTGATTAAAAATCAAATTAACCATGGACAGGCCTTAGCTGTCCCTGTAACCCAGGACTGCTCTCTGCACACAGCTTCTTTACCCAGTCACCTCGTGGTTAAAAGTTGTTACATGGCTGTTTTATAACTAGATGAAAATTTTAATTTCCAGAATGATTTTGCAGAGAGGGAAAGCAATTTTTGTCCTGTACTAGATGCATAAAACTGTGTAAGCAGTTTCTAAGTAGTTTTCTTTTTAGTCAGATAGAATGATTATATTTATTGTTGTGTGATGGAAGTTGTTAGTATCTAAATCTAAGATTCTTTGTTTTAGATAAACTGGTTTCAATTGCATCCTGGAGAGACAGGAGAGACATTCTGCAAACCTTTTTGAACAATGTGGGTTCACTTGTAATGCACTGAAAAATAAAAATTTTAAATCATATTTTTAAATATTCGATAAAGGCAAATTTAATATTGCCTATTTGGAAAACACTTGCAGTGGGTTTTGTATTTTAGTAGCATTCCTGTATCATATTTTAGGGAGGAAAATATTTTTCTTTGTATATTTCAGGCAGTTGTTTTAAGGAGTAGCATATAAACAGCACATAAACAAAAACCCCACAATTACTTATTGAATGAGATATTTCCTTATCAATTAGGAATATATAGAATTGTGTACAGTTAGAATTTATTCTGTACATACATATATGTATACATAAGTGTGTGGAGTAATTCAGAAAAAAAAACTAGCAAAAGAAACCTACTTTAGGTTATAGGGAAGGGGGTAATCAGATTTGCAGGTTATTTGATAGCTACGAGTAGCACGATAATTGAAAACTGGTCAAAGAGAGCTTATCCTCCTATCTGATAATAACTGTCCAAGCGTAGCCATAAAGCAGTTTCATTAGTGTTCAGGGCTCGCTCACCGTATCATTTTAATGCACTGTGCAAGGCAGTAAAACCTGTAGTACATCAACGTGTATGAGCAATGCAAGGCTGCAGCGGGAGGAAGGCTTGCGGCGGCCTGGCGCACCCCCGCATCACCTAGCTGCCCTCCTGTTTTATGAGCTGCAAAGGCAGAAGAGGTTTTTGCTGCTCATGGATATGCTTTTTTAGCTTCTCTCTATCATTACTGTGTATTTAAAGAAGTTTCAAGTAGTTATTATTTTATGGGGTTATTTTTTTTAAAAAATCCTCTTTTTGTGTGTTTTCATTTTACTAAACTCAGGTAGGTTTGATGGTGTAGACTAAATACGCTGTTAATGGTTTTGGGTGGTGTTGCCTATGCATTGTTGCAGTGGTACAGTCTGCTGTTCCTAGGGCATGTGATTTCTACTTTACAGGTCAGTGCACCTTTCATTGCCCTAATTAGATTAAGTCCAAAAATATGGTGTGCTGCAAAGACAAAAGATGGAAGAAATCTTGTTATTCAGTCAGCTCAGACCCAGCAAATCACACAGCACTTTTTTTTTCATCTGGTTAGCTGATAGCATGATAATATATTGCAGGCAGTTACTCTAAAACACAACTTTTAGAATTTGGTATAAACATATCGTAGGCAAGGATGAGAAAAGTCTTCTGCTAAGGAAGGAATTGATGGAACCTTGAATTCTGGTTGTTGGTCCCATAGGGTAGTTGGTAACTGGCTGGTTGGCTGTGTGCTTGACGTTGGAAACTCCTCACGCTGAGGGAGTTAGTGGTAAATAGGAAAGCGGACGTTTGCCTGGATCTCAAAGTATGTGGGCAGCCTTCCTGGGCACACTCTCCTGAGGTGAAAAGAGCTGTTTGGGGGGGCTTTTGTGGCTGTTGTGGTTGTCCATGGGCAGCTGTGCGACCTGGGCCCTTGTGAGGGGACTGAGCCACAGCCCTTGTGCTCCTTCATTTGCAGCCCAGTGGCTGAAGGGGCACTGAGCGGGGAGACTGCAGAGACCAAACATTGTTTTATTGGCAGGAATGTTTCAGAAATGCACTGAACATCTTAGAGCCGTTTGTCTCCCTTCTAAATAGCTGCTACCTTTGCATGAGCATCAGCAAATGTTTCAACCGCTTCTAAGCTGGTATTTCTTTCCAGTAGCCTTGCCAAAACACAGATCTGTGCTGAGGCAGCACAAATCTAATTAGCTAAGACTGACTTCATTTTCTAATTGTGGAAGTTCTGTCAAGAGTATTTAATGTTGAGATATAGCCAGCCTAATGATGGGAAATTGTAGTGACCAGAAAACAGCACAATTCCAAAGATGCCATCATCTAGAAAAACTGGTGTGAAGATGGGCCCGGCTCTGCCCACCCACTGTGTTAGCTTGGCGATGGCAAAATTGACACTTCTGAACCTGCATGAGTAGATCAGCAAAACGTATAGACTTAGTTTCTCCTTTTATTTCTGTATCTTCCAGGAGGTTTTAATGATAAGTTAGTGTAGTTATGCTGGGCCGGTGCAAGAGTGTGTCAGCAGGCATGATGAAAGTTTCCCAAGATGGAGAATGGGCCAAGTCTAGTCTGTGCAGTCGTCATCGTGCTTGGCAGCTGGAAATGAATAGTCTGCTGAAGCTTCCTGAAACGCTAAGTGATTTGTGAATTGGAAGTCCTTTCCCCACTTTTACTGCACGAGGAAATGGTGCCATCCTTTATTCGCAGATGACTTTGTTTGCAAGGTGACAGGAAAAAAAAAAAGCTGTATTTCGGCAAAGCATTTGAAAGACATCTGATCAGCTTTTTTACAGCAATTGGCTTGCTGACTATTTGGTGGGAGGGTAATTGCAAGCAGTGTATAGAACACTGAATGTTAAAATACAACAATGTGGAAAAGCAGGTGTTTATGAAAATGAGTAAACAATAACCTCATGTTATTTTTGTCTAGACAGTATCCTTACTTTAGATGAAGATAAATAATGTTCCTTAGCTGTGATGTATTATGATCCTTTTTTTTCCCCTTTCTTTCCTGGTTCTAGGATCTGTGTTTACACTAAAAGTTCAAGTAAACGACATCATCAGTCATCAGTACCTGCAACAAGCAACTGTAGAGGTGTTTGTTAATTACACGAAAACAAATTCTACTTTTACTGGAAGCAATGGAGCAGTATTAATAAAGGTTCCCTATAAATTAGGATTAAGTTTAACTATTGCATCATACAAGGATGGCTACGTGTTAACATCTTTGCCTTGGAAGACTGGGAAAATGCCAAGTGAGTATGACTCTTACAGTCCCATTATTAACCTTTACCTGTAGATGATAGAAATGTTTCTCCTCAGCAGTCCGTCTAGTTAATGTTGTCTGAAAATGATAGAGTAAAATCAGTTTAAGGAGATTTTCCCTGCCAGTGCAGATGAAAGGGTGACAAATCTGTTAGATTTCTTAAAGTTTGTTTTTAAGGTAAAAGCTGAAAACACTCCTTTCTAAAGCTAAATAGGTTATATTGCTGTACCATGAGAGTATTCGGAGTTGTTGTTTATCGACTTAATACAGGGCTGGCCCTGTGTTTTGGCTTTATCAAAAGTCATGTTTTCTCTAATGATTTCTGGATGTCTTAGATCAGCTATCACTTTGGATACTTCTGCCTGTTGTTACAGGTCCACTTGACCAGTGTTTCCTCACAAGTCTTCCTGTATACAACAGTTTCACTTTGTTTTTGAAAAATACTTTTGTACTTCTTAAGAAGAAAGAAGTGAGGTGGGATATCTATAATATTCTAGCCACTTCTTTCTCAAGGGGAAACAATAGTGCCATATAGATCTCCCTGTCTAACCAATGTAATGTAACTTATGCTTTGAACTAGAAGAGTTGCTTATTTATCCAGTCTTCAGACACTTTCATTTTTTTGTCTGCTTTCTTCCCCATTCCTTCACAATCATGCAACCTTCTAGAAGATTTTGAGATGCTTGCACAGTGGTGTAACATAATATTATAATTTTCCACAGTATACTCATCTGTGACGCTTTCGCTGTTCCCACAAAGTCAAGCTAATATATGGCTGTTTGAAGATACTGTTTTAATTACTGGAAAATTGTCTGGTAAGTTCAGTACAGGCAGACTGTACTCTAAGCACGTTGTATATGTGCAGATGTTTCCTTAAAAATAACTTATTGAAACACATTCATATTCTCTAACAAGGGTAACTTTGTCAACCTTTGTAATCCTGTGTGGAAAGTCACTTATCCAGTGGCTTTTTGAGCTCTCTTTTCCACAAGAAAAAATAGATATTATTTACCTGCTCAGTTAACTCTGTGTGACAGATATGAAACTAGAAATTTACCACATCTGGAGAAAGTTTGTTAAGGAAAAAATCGGGTGTTCAGTGTATTTCAGAGCAGTGATAAAAACATTGTTGTCCTTTTACTACCACCACTGTATCAAAATATTGCTCTTTTTCAGATGCCAAATCTCAACCAAGTGTTCAGTTTGCAAAGTTTTTAATAAAACTTCCAACAGATTACCATTTTACAAATGTTACAGCCTACCTGACAGTGCCAGAGCAATTTTTAAAAGTGGATGGCTTTTTCTACACAACAGGAATTCTTCTAAACAAATCAGGTATAGTAGAAGTGTTCTTTAAGATTTTTAGTGTGTAAATTGGGGAAACTTGAAGGTAGTGGAACTGCAGCAATTTACTTTGGATTTTTTTTTTCTCTGTTTTCACTAGAATTCTTAGATCTGGCTTTAGGAGCTTTACACCTAACATAAATATTGTATAAAGGCTATAATTTGGCTCACCAACAGTTCGTCTTTTTAAACTTGTTTAAGCATGGTAGTATGTTTTCTACACACCTCTTTACTGAAGAAGATGTGAGTGCTTTGAGTCATCATAACTCTGTGCTTACGCAATTGGACCTTTTAATATAAAGACATAATACACATTTTTTATATAGTGATAGAATAACATATTTTTGATTTACATAAATATAATAATGTCAGGAAAATTATACTCTATATGGTTCCATTTCCCATTGTTATTTTCTTTATACTCTCAAAGGACCCAGGGCCATGAGGCTTTTAAATTTTGTTTCAACATGTGATGAAGCTGCTGGTTCATTTGAACTTTGCATGCTCTTTTCAATTTTCCGTGAGTTAAAATCATCACATATATTGTTATTTCCATTTACATACATACTCTTAGTATCTTTAATATCCATGTTTCACCTCTTTAAAGCATGAGAGAATAAAGTAGTTTTTTTTTCCCCTCTTCCAGTTTTCCTTTCATATGTCTGGTGTGTGTGTTAAATTATTCATACACTCCTAAAGGAATAGGCTTCCTTCTAGAGCAGGTAGAAGTTAATTGGTATCTGATGCACCAACAGTTTTCTCTCCAGCGGCTTCCAACAGCTTGCATAGATTTAACATTATTCTGATACTTAATAATTCTGTTTCAGCTTCTCTTCACCATCCTGTCATACTGTGGCTTCTGAAGTGTTTTCAAATTAGTGTAAGGAAAACAAAGGAAACAAAGTTTCATGCTGCATTGTAGAATTTCCTCTGAGTGCTTTGACAAGCCTTGTGATTAACTATTCAGTTAGTTTTAACTGCCAAATTAGAAAGTTAATGCATATAGAAAAGTTCATTAAGAGAACTATTTGACTAGGAGAAATGTAGCAGCTGTATTTTTGCAGCATATCTTCAGGTTTTGTTATGTATACTGTAAACTACAATTACACAACCTTCTTATATTATCTCTACTCCACGTAGATAGTTTTAATGTGTGTCCTAAGCTGTGTGAAGGGAAAATCCTTTCCTCCTTCTACCCCCTGCCATCTGATTTTGCTGACTGATTCAGCTGTGTTGAACCCATATGTCTAAGGTCTGTTTATCTTTTTATAGATTTAGCAATGACTAAATGTGCTTTTATCACAAAATTTAAGAAGAAGAATTTTTTTTTTAAAACTTGAAAAAATGTTTGATCAAATTTAAGTGATGCTTAACTGGGTCCTATGAGAGCTTTCCTTTGGTTTAATGAGGATTGATTCTGTATTTATTTTTAAGAGTAACACTATGAAAGGAGTACTACAGATAAAATATTTCTTGATATTTAGGTTTCAGAGGCATTGAACTGACACCTCTTGCTGCAATATGTGTTAATGTTCTTTTGGCTGGGAAAGAACTGAAAATCAACGGTCCTATTCATATTACACTTCCTCTTCCTACAAGTAGTGTAAAATCAGGAGATGCTATTCCTGCATGGACATTTGATATGAAAACTGGTAAGTGAGTGAAGTTATTGGTTGTTCCACATGGCATCACAGGGAGGCAGACAGGAGTCTAAGCCATGCAGTGCCAGGTAGGGTGTATGTGTGTGGGGAAAAGTAGGCATATGGGCACTGGGATTGGGTGAGAGCAAGGGCATAGCAAACTAACCCACCACCACCACAGCCAGTGGCTTTTGCTCTTGTTTGGGGGATGTCTCCGATAGAGCTGACTGTTTCTGGAGGGTGTGTAGTGAGCTGTAGCATGTGCAGAACCTGGGCCCTTCACTGTCACTTCATGAGGAGGGAACGTAGTCCTGCAGATAAGGAGAGAGACATTTCCAATGTAACTTGAACTAACTTCTGCATTTTCTTCCACTTCCTCACATTTACTCTGTAGGCAACATTTGCAACTCTGTTCACTGTTTTGGATGCTTATTCTTAAATGTTCTTACTTTTATTTTATGTCTGAGTTGAAATGGTAACTGAGTGGTGGCTGCATACTGCTGGCATGCAACAAAATGTTGATAGGCACTTGTGAACTCTGAAGTCACTGAGTAGTAAGTTATAATAGTACTCAGACCTTCCACATCAGTACTGATCAGGAAACTGGTCTGTTTGATGTTGTCATGCAGTTTTGGTCAACATGCACCAGAAAAAGGATGGAAGCTGCTTTCACTTATCTACATGTGCAGTGTTCCACAGTGCTCTTACTGAAAGTGTACTAGTAGTGAGACTGGAAAGTGAGAGTCTGTGGTTGTACTCCAGCTACTGTAAAGGCAGCATTTGTTCATAAATGCTGAAGGTTGTGTATCAGTTGATTCTTACTAAGCAATTTGCCATAATAGTACCAGAAATAATTTGTCTTTTAATAGATCTAAAAAAAAAAAAAAGGTTTGCATAGCAACATTAAATTTAGGGAACGTCCTTATGAATGATGTCCTTTAGAATGATATTTAAAAGGCAGTAAAGCATAGAGAATACGTGCTTGCTGATATTCTTAATGTATGCTGTTTTCTATCAAGTATTTGCAGGGAGATATAGTTTGAGTACTTCATAGTATTCAAGAGTCATTAGATATAGAATCATAGATAGCATAGAATCGTTATGATTGGAAAGACCTTCAAGATCACTGAGAAGGCAACGAAGATTATATAACTTCACCATTTTTCACAACCACCTCCTACAGTGTCACAGATGGTGCACAATAAATGCCATCTACTGTTAAGTGTAGTTTTCTCCTCTACTGCACACTGTATTAATTGCAGAAGCTGCTCCGCCACCAAGCCTGCCGTTTGCATTGCCAGGCAGGTGATGTGCAATCGGTGGCCTAACAGCAGCAGCCCTAGCCTGCTCCCATGGAGCTGCCACTGTGTTGGGGTAAAAGTGAGGAGAGCTGTTCAGGGCAAGCCTTATTTATCCTACTGTGATTTATTAGATTACATGGCTTGTCTACTAAGTGCTGTTAACTAGTGTTAAACTTCTGTTTATTTACTTAAATTACCTGTTCCTTGATTTAGGTTTGGCCTTCATACATGCTTAAGCTTATATAATAGAATTTCCTTTTTTTTTTTTTTTTTTCCCAGATGATTGTGTGCATATTTATTACAAGAAAATGAATTATATGAAATTTAGTTAAAGCAACTAATGATGGTATTTATTTTTGTTTCAAAGTAAATGTTGACATGATATTTGCATGAAATTGCAAAAGGGAAAGTTGCATGTTTAACTAAAATTTTGCAGTATAGAGCGTAAATGGACAAGTTTCCATTTGCTTCTTGTGGCCTCAGGTATTTCTGGTTATTTAAATTAAGTTGCTGGTGGTTTTAGCTGTAGAGGAATGCTACACAGCATGTGTAATACTGCCTTTTTTCAGGTGCTTGGGTAAACCGTGGGCTGGGAATGGTAAAGGAAGCAAATAATCAATTAGTATGGACCTATGTTGCCCCACACTTGGGCTACTGGATAGCAGCTCCACTGCCTGGAACAAGAGGTATTGCAAATGACTAAAAAAGAAACTGCTGAATAACCCAAATAACGATGTATTGTATGAGTCAATAAATGGTTTCCTCTATCAATAGAAAGGGAAAAATGAGATACACTTTCAACATAGCTTGGAATTCTGTTAGCATATCCTTGTGCAGGTGAGACTTGGGTCGAGTTGTCCCAGTAAATGCCCTGTTATTTAGATCTGCTGCGTGGTTGGATTTTGCTAATTCATATGCAGATATTCTTGCAGAAGATATGTGATGTCAAAATTAAATACTGGCACTAAACAGAACAGAAGCACTAGACAAGAAGATATAGAGCATGCTTTTAAATAAGTTTAGACATCTAATTCCAGTGTAACTTGACTGGAATTGAGGCGATGTCATGGCAGTGCTTCAGTGTTTGAGATGAACCCTTGAAGGTCCATTATATGTAACTGTGGTCTGTGTATTTTTCAAGCTTACTGAGAGAGGATGGAATGAAATAGTGCTATAGGAGCACAAAATTACTGGAAAAGCACAGTGCAATTTGCCAGAGACAGCTGTACTCACCAAGCAAAATTCTTTGGTTTCTGAAAGCTAATTCTTCTCTTGTTTTGTCTTTGAAAATCTCTAGAATCCATTATTAGTGCAGTTTCCAAGGACATCACAGCCTATCACACAGTGTTCCTTACAGCCATTTTGGGAGGTACTTTTGTCATTATCATTGGATTTTTTGCTGTTCTTCTTTGTTACTGCAGGTAAGTAAGAACTAAGTTGTAATAAGCTCAGCGTGAATTCAAGAAAAATAAGTAGCCTCTTGTACTTGAGACTTATTTCTTTAGCAGTATTCAAAACGGTGTTTGTTCACTTAATGCATTGAACTCTAATGTAGCATAGTCTGTGTTTCTTTAATAATCTCACTGATTTGCCAGTCTTAATTTTAAGTTTGTGGTATCATATTTCACTAGTATGATGTGACTGGTAACTTCGTACTAGTTACTAGTCTGAAGTAACTAGTTACTTCAGTTACTTACCTCTTGGTAGTAGTTCCTCTACTAGTGACTCCTACTAGCAAAATCTAGAGTTCAGGTAGTGTAGTGAACAGTGCAGTATTTGCTAGTATGCTGTACTGTTATCTTGCATTTCTTTTGCATAGGGACAAATGTGGTCGCACACAAAAGAAGGAAAAAGGTACAACTAGGCTGGAGATTTTAAAGAAAGACCAGACGACATCAACAACTCACATAAATCATGCCAATCTTGTCAAGGGGTCTGTAAAACTAGAAGATAACTCACAATTATATGTGCCGAAGATTTCTTCCTACAGCCCTCACAGACAGACATCTGCAGAAACAGAAGAGGGAAAATCACGGGACAATTTTAAAATCTACACAGAGGATTCTTCTTATCAGTCAACCCGCCAGACTGGTCAGTCAAGAAATTCAACCCATTCCATGGAGGCTAATGCTGGAGTTAGACACTTCCAGCAGCCAAAGCATATTAACAACATTTCCCAGGCTGCAAGGGACGTTCAAGACCCAAATAGATACCTTCCGCTGAAAGAGGAAATGTTTGGCCTTTCCCATATCCCTGAGCATCTGATGCATATTTACAATCAACCGATCGCTATTCTTCAAACTTCTGACCTTTTCCACTCACCAGAACAATTGCATGCTGCTAAATCAGCAACTTTGCCAAGAAAAGGGCAGTTGGTATATAGCCCCATGATGGAACCCATGAATCGAGACAGCTACATGCAAACACTACCGAAAATGCCAGGACACTCTCATCCACAGCCTTCTGCCGGCAGAGATGAACCAAGTACATTAGACAGCGAACAGGGCTTACCCTCTCAAACATCAAACTGGAGCCGGTACACTAACAGTTTGCTGGAATCTGTCTCTGTTCCTGGTACACTGAATGAAGCAGTTGTAATGAGTCCATTTTCATCTGAACTTCAAGGTATTTCAGAACAAACATTGCTGGAACTCTCTAAAGGAAAGCCATCTCCACACCCTCGAGCATGGTTTGTGTCCCTAGATGGCAAACCAATAGCTCAGGTGAGGCATTCCTTTATAGATCTGAAAAAGGGCAGAAAAACAGAGAGTAATGATACTAGTCTGGACTCTGGTGTGGACATGAATGAGCATCATCCTGGTAGGAAACTGGAAAGAGAGAAAACTTTCATTAAAAGTATGCCTCATTCTAAGATCCTTTACTTGGAAGATCTGGATTTGAGTAGTAATGAAAGTGGGACCACTGTTTGCACTCCAGAGGACCAGGCTGTGAGACCCCTTCTGAATGGAGGAAATGGGCCTGACACAGAACAACACAATGAGGAAAGTCTGAGAAGAAAAGCTGTAACAGGAAATCGTGAGTCTAACATCCCTCTGGCTAAAAAAAGGGAGAGACCATCTATCACAAAAAGAGATAGCCAAACCAATATCTGGAAGAAGAGAGAGGAGAGACCGCTTATTCCTATAAATTAAAACACATGTGCTTTGTGGTGTTGCTCTTCCTGCTGGTTAACGCCCTCTGGGTTTCATGTGTCATTTTGCAGTGCTGGGTTTACAATAGAAGCATTGTTTTTTAGTGTCAAGAAAAGTTACTTTTTTTAATATGCAGACTGAATTACTATAACTTCAACTGAGCAATTGATATTCAATGTGATTTGTTAATAGAAACATTATGGTTAAAATTTTCCAGTTCCTAATTTTGGTGGCAGTGTAGGGAAGGGACACAGTTTAATTAGCCTGTTGCTCTTGGATGCATCTCTCAGAATGCACAGTGAGAAACATGGGCACATCTTTTTTTTTTGTACTTGTTGCTAATGTGTTGGTAGGGTGGTTAATACCATTCCCAGCCTTGTTCCTAATAAATGTGACCATCTGTACAGTATTTTATATGTGACCTTTTGTAGGAATATGTCACTACTCCTTTGTATGAAGTTTCATAA
Source organism: Crypturellus soui (assembly GCA_032275445.1). Taxonomy (NCBI): domain Eukaryota; kingdom Metazoa; phylum Chordata; class Aves; order Tinamiformes; family Tinamidae; genus Crypturellus; species Crypturellus soui. The sequence goes on along the minus strand of JAUBNY010000278.1, from coordinate 775,988 downwards.
ATTAGTCTCAAGACACCAGCAGATGAGCTCTGTTGGATTTATCCGCAAGCTCCATGACAGCGCTGCCCTCTCGCTGTGTGCCCAGCAGAAGATACAAAGTGCACACGTTCTGTGGCCTCTCTCTCCCCAGTCCCTTCTGTCTTAACTTAAACCATTATCCGTTTTGGTTTAACCTGCTTTTTTGTGAATGGTGGATGTTGAAGATTAGCACCTGCTATGAAGTGTCTGCCTCCACAGCAGGGGGCTGGTGCTGGTAGCATTTTAAGCTGCTGCTGCCACTGCTGTTTCCAGTGGGCTTGTTTTGACTTCATTATCAGAAATAATCTTCTCTTCTGCATGCTATGGAGCCAGCTGTGCTCAGAATCGTAGTCTTTTACTCCTGTGAGCTTATAAATTTAAGGTAGAGTCTGGCCCATAATGAAAAAGTACGCAAGTTTAGACAAATTATACTTTTCAAGATCATCAAAGATTTATTTGCCTACATTTTCCCAGCCTGAGCTACTTTTTGTCGTAGGCTGTGTGTCACAGAGGGGTTAAGACTTTTTTTTTTTTTTTAAATGAGCATGAGGAAGCAGATCTCAAAACTTTGTATACAATATAAATACTGTTTATGACTCATCTTGGAGTTAAACTGTTAGCAAAAGTCATGATTGCATGATATGTAACTAAGGTATGTATAGAGGAAGGAAAAGGCCATCAGAATATTCTTTATTTTTAATGTTCATCTTGTCAAAGTGATAGATTCAACTTTGGCTAACAGAAAAGTAGACGTGCTCCTTACTGTGCTTTGTATAGTAGACCATATACCTGTGGCTTTTGGGCTACTTTCCTGGTGAAATAAGTCCCGGCATTTGGCAGATAGATAAATCATCCTTTAGAAACTTTGTAAATATTTCCTATATGGCCTGCAGTATTTAGGATTCTGTGCTGAGACCCAAACATAATGATGCCTGTTCCTAAACTGAGGAGTCAGGTACACTCCGTGCTCTGCCCGGCAGTGCTGATATCCCTGCCCCCTTATTCACCAGTGTGCTCTCTCTCCCCACACTTCTGGATTTCTTTCCACAGAAAAATAGGGCATGCAAGGAGAAGGTGCCTATCTTGATGCAGCCTGGACCTGCAGTCAGAATGTGGCCGTGGGCAGCATGCAGGAGCTCCCTGTGCAGCTGGGGGCCCCTGGATCTCTTGCTCAGGAAATGCCACTGCTAAAAAGGTCTTTCTTGATGGAGGTGTCTGGCACTGCTCCTAGAATGTGCAGAGTCACCAGAACGGTAGCAGCAAGACATCCGTGTCCCTGCCTGTCTTCCGGAATGCAGTTGCTTCAGGAACAAAATACAATATTCCTGTTGAAGGTGCTGCAAAGTAAGTTTGAGAGGTGTGTAACTAAATATGTAATTTTGTTTTGCCAAAAAAAAAATCTAGTTTAATTATACAATCCATCTTCAGAGGTGAGGATGGCTTGCTGTATTAGCATGCCTTTGGTACTGCTTTTTAGGTAACTCACTCATTCCTCTACAAAATATGTTTTTTCAATAGATATTCAGTTCTATTGGATTTTATTTATGATATAATTTAGAGCCTCTTAAGAGGGGTGTTTTTATCCTTTACTTTGTTACATATACTAGGATTTCATTAAACTTTGAGTAATAGGCAAACATTTAGTCTCACAGGTAATTTGACATTGTCCTACTCTTAGTTGTATCACTTCTGAGGAGACCCTTTTCAAAAAAACAAATACTATCTATTCTTCAAAACAAACAGAAAATTACTGTCAAGCCAAGAGGTTTTAAGATACCAGTCAGTCTTAAATGGATCTCTATTTTTGTTCACCCACAGCATTGAAAATATACTGCAGAGTCTTTGTGTTTATAATGTGATGTTTCATTATATAAGCCAAAAAGAGGTAATTCCTCAAACTCACTTCTGTCATTAAAAAATCAAGGCAACAGGAAAAGGCTTTCATAGCTGTAAGTTCAAAAGAATGAAGTTTTGCACTCCGTGTACCTATTTTGCGTCAGAGTAGGTATGTGTTCACCAAAGAAGGATCAGAAATGTCGGAAAGCTCAGCTGCAGGAGGGGCACTTGAGAAGCCTCGTGCTGGAGATGCGCTCCGTGGGGCAGGTGCCTGGCACGGAGCAGAGCGGCCATCAAGTTTGCGCCCTCCATCTCCCTGAGCTTTTGGCTGTCTGCGTTCAGTCACGTTTGACCCTGTACAGATGGTGGTACAAAATGTGCCCTTTAAAGGTCATGGATAAATAAGGGACACTCCAGCTTTTAGCCAACCCTGAAGTCAGAAGGGAATGGACCTTACACAAACTGCTTGTTGCTAGGCTTCTCAGGAGGAAGATGAAAAATAAAGGGAAGGCTTTCTGAAAAACAGGCATCTCTGGACATCCCTAGGAATGACCTACCTGTACATAACGTATGTGTGCTGGCAGGTTCTGAAGCAGCGGTAGCGTTGGGCTTTGCAGCACGCCTCACGTCAGGGCCTTGCCTGTGGGTTTGTATCTCTGCTAGAGCATTGCTCCTCCCTTATCTAATGCGGATGCAAGCATTTCTGTTAGTGAAGCAGTTAAACTGTCCAGGGATTTAAATTCTCTAGTAGCTAATTTCTGAGAAGTCTATGCTGCGGTTCTGGCAATACCGTTTGTAAGGCTGCCTTCGTTGCTAGCGGTTGCTTCTATGTAGGCCATTCGAGCAACAAGAGTACTTGCTTTCCTTGTAGATCCCATTTGCTACCTCTTCTGTGTGAAATTCAAGTTTGCCACATCATGTCTTATGCTGGTAATGTCTAGCTCTACATAAAAGTCTAGTTCGCTATTAAAGCAAATACATACCATATTCTCTGTGTCAGAATAAGGGAAACTTGTCTGTAGAGCAGAATTACTGGCTACAGTTGTATCTGGGAGGACAAATGCTGTGTGAAAAGTTGAAAACCCTAAGCACACCATGACAGGGCCCTATCATGAACATAAAATTTTTCATTTTTCAAATCTCTATATAACTGTAAAATAATTAAAATTTTACTTCATATTTATATTCCATGCTTATAAAGTATGTTGTTTGAGTTTTCATGTTTCAGCTGTATGTCAATTTGTGCACCAGAAACCTATGTTACCTGTTAGTGACAGGGATTCTTTTGGTATTTACATCCATTAAGAGAGGAGTTGAAGACAACACTGTGTCCTAAAAACATTAATTTCAGAGATGCTGTACATGATATGTATGTAGGTAGAAAAAACATCACTATGAAATTTCTCTTTGTGGTCACATTAGTTTTCATCTGTATTTCTGTATATAGAATCTGCATGATTTCTATATAAGAATCTAGATGAATCATGGAACAGGTCTTTTCTGCCAGTGTATTTCAACACTAATGCAGGGCTAAAATGCCAGCACTAAAATTATGCCTATACAAGAAGGAAAAGGATGTCTATACAGGAAGTAGATTCATGACAAACTGTTCCTGGAAAGACCACAGAATCACTCGGAGGCTGTGAGTTTTTCTGAAGCTGGAGGTCGATTGCCTTGCAAATAAGAGCAGAAGACTGAGGCCGTGAGCGCAGACCCCCTCTAAGGAGAGAGGAATAGAGCGGGGTGGGGAATACACGGAAGTGCTTCTTTCTGATGCTTATTTTCAAACTGGTACTTGTGCTCTTCTTAAAGAACACAAACATTTATGAGCATTATGTCTTGATCCTTCAGGTGATGCTTTTTTCACCATCATGTCTTGAAAAAATGTCACCTTTCATTTAGAACAGTGCATGCGTGTATATATGAAGATGTATATGCAGAACACTCGAGACCAAATTTGTCTCACATTTAAGATGAAAGGTGGTTCCTAAACCTGAGGGTGCATCCCCTGCTGTGGTTACAGTGCACAGTGTAGCCCAAGTGCGGTATCAGTGCTGATAAGGTGGCAGATGGATTTAGCCAAGGCCTGTTGATGCAAAACAGCCCTGGCTCAGATCAATTCCTTGGTGTATCCTAAATCAACAAAGTGATCAAATTAAACAACGTACAGTTTGATTCACATGAATCTTGTCACATTCCATAGAACAAGCTAATCAGAAGTAGTTTATAGGTTTCTACCAGCTGCCAGGTATTAGAGAATTAAAAAAAAAAGAAAGAAAAAAAGAATAATTTCAAAAAAATATTTGATTGAAAAGAAATATCTGTATAGTACTATCAGCAAATAAGGGAGAACCTTATGTTTGCTATCATACAAACCTGAAAGCACAACTGGATTTGATGATTAGAGATACAGCTTACCAATGCACCTCTAAAAAAGATGATACACAGAAAATAATCTGTGATGTAGGAATGAAAACATTTAGTTGTTTGCTTTGCTCTTGTCCAGCAATTTGTACCAAAGAGGATGGAATGAATGGACACCAGTCTAAACTGTTCTTATTAATTCAGAAGCAAAGTAGGTTAATAGATATCCATGTAGTAATTTGCAAGCTAAAACGCAGTACACTACATTCACTGCTACTGCATATGAAATGTTGCTTATATGGAAAAAATATGACAGTAAATAGCCTGCTGAAGTGCCTTCCTCTTTCATCAGACTTATCAGTGGGACACCTGAATATCTGAAAAGCACACATACATATTTTTTCTGTTAGCCAAAAAGCCCCAGTTCATACTTAAAATTATGTAGCTTTTATAATATTTTAAAAAGCAGATCTAGTATTTTTATGTTGGAATACGGACTCCTGCATGTTGTTGATAACTATTGTAATCCATTTTTTATATAATTTATGTTTGAAAAAGGGTGAAAGTATATCTTTAGTAAGCTGAAGAGTTGCATCTTTTAAAAATGCACGTGCAGGATTTGATTCAATTTAAGCTAAAAGTAAGCATCTTGCGATCACTTGATTTACAGGTATAGAACTGACTCAGATTTTAACTTCAAAGAAGAAATTACTTTTATATATACAAGTTATTAGTTTGATAAAAAATTCTTTTTCAGCTCCTGGCCAGTAGAAGCAGCAAGTGAATGGAGCTAGGTATTCAATTTTGTTACAGTCCTTTTAAAAGCAGTATTCAATGTTTTCTGTTAAAAAAATACTTTTGAAGCCATTTATTTGTAAGTGTAGCTGAGGAAAGTTGTGTCATCATTTTCAAACACTAGCACTTTCAGCTTAAAATTATTTTACCAATTTTTTTCTTTCCGTTAACTGTTCGATTCTGTGAGCATTTATATACTCTACCTCCCCAAACATACTGGTACATTATTCCTAATTTGCATTGATTTAATTCATTTGAAGCACACATTGCACTTCAACTGTCTTACAACAGGAAGTAAATATTTTCACAGCATCCTGGTACTGTGCAGACAGGCACTTACTAGTGCTGCTCAGAGCAAGATGCTCGTTAAACCCAGCTTGAGGTGCTGAAGCACAAATGAGCTGATGACAGTGGCTGTGCTCACCTTGCATGTTGGAGCCATGCATTCAAACAAGCACTTCATTTCTTTGACTCAAATAATTTTCAGAAACACTGTAATACAAATATTGCTCATTTGAAAGATGCTTAATATTTGCCATTTTTTAAAGTATTTCTATCTTTTTATATTTTGTCAGAGGTGTCTTCATTTCTCAGTGTATTTATTACAGTATTAATGTTTCTGTTGCTAAAAGTGTAAGAACTGTAAAATGTTATAGCTTATTCAATATAATAAATAGTTTTAAAAAGTTATCAATGTTTTAATTTCTTATTTAAATGGCCTTGAAGTCATACATTGTCCAGGAACACGCCTGAACTCTTCATCTGCTAAATATCCCTAAAAATGCTTATTTTTCTGATTACTATAATTGCAATATTAAAAGAATGTTAACATCTTCATCCTGAAAAATTTACCAATTCTTAATTTGGTCACAGTGTCACTTCCTTTTTTACTAAAGAAAAACATGACATCGGATGACATCAGAAAAACATAGAACCCACGTGAGATCTGATTCTGCTTTCTTGATTAGAACAGCAAACCAGAGGGCTGGGATTATTATTTTGTAAGTAATAATTTGATACATTTGATAGAATACATTTGATAGAATAAGTATAATATAATAAAATTATATGGCTAAATTATTTATATTGCTTAGAACTAATTTTTAGGTAATTCTTTCATTTGGCCATATAAATACAATTGAAAATGCCTAAATTTGGGGTTCCTGTTAACACGGGGAAGTTCAGCTCCTCTTTTGGGCATTAAATATCATTAAATGATAATACATAACACAGAATCCAGCTCAGATTGTAAGTAGCTTCTTTGATGCATTGTTTTTTGTTATTACTCATTAAACATGGCAGTTTTGCTACCATTATTTTGGCAATGCTAGTATCAGTTTGGCTTCATTTATACAGCTGTAAGATACTTAGTCTTTCAAGAAGGTGAAGGCTTTTTTCATTTTACATTTCTTTAAAAGCAAGTTCTTTGATTGAATGTTAAAAATGGCAAATCAGAAATAGTGTCAATTTTGCAGATTTATGACTTTTTTTTTCTTGAGACACATTTAAAACAGCCATATCAGTTTGTATATTTATTTGAGCACGTTTCGTCAGAATGTTTCCCACAGCACCAAGTAGTAGCTACGGTTCATGACATCAGTATTCAGTTGTTTCTTGTTCTCTATGAAATCTTACCTATGAAGGAGGAAAGTCAACGTACAGCTGTTATCTAAAACAAGATCATGAGTTGGTATGCAGTTGAATTCTCTCCAATAATAAATCTAGTTTTGCTGCCTTAATGTTCAGATGAGGTAGTCGTCTTGTTAAAAGCCTGCTTTGATGGTTGGCATTTCTCACAGCCTTACTGTTCTTTTTTGAGTACTGGCTTGCTGCACTTAGATTGATTTCCGAATTCAACTTCCCGGGATGTCTTGGAATTGTGGAAACATCACAGTCCTTACCTTTTTTTACTCTGCTTTTGTTGTTACGGTCAAACTGGTGTGGTCTCTCAGCATCATAAATGTCATCCTTTCTAGAGCTAATAGTATTGGTCTTGCTGCAAAATGGTATCTCCATAGAGCTTACAGAGTTTGGTACATCTTTGTTACAAAGTTTCTTGAAGCTACTTTGAGGATTTTCTGATGTAGGTCCAGATAATGTTTGCTTGAGAAATAATCCATTTCCAGATACAAAAATTTCTGGTTCCACTTGCTCTGAAAGTTTGCTATTGTTTCTGTGAGCACCTGCCAGGCAGATTTCATGCTTGGTGTGCGCAACCTTCCAAGTCAGAGGATTATATACAACATAGTCATCAACAGGACATGTATTTCTTTGGTGCAGTAGCCAACTGTCAATACATTCCCTATGAAACTTAAAAAAAAAAAAAAAAAAAAAAAAAAAAAAAAAAAAAAAAAAAAGGCAAGTATTGCATGGTAATACTTTTGAGCTAACAATGGGCTACTCAACTAATTGTTCTTTCATGTAACAGTAATGCAACATCTCTTAAGTAGATGAGTGCAAACCCAATCTAACTTTACTGATCACTAGGGCAGCTATGTTGCTGATTTCTATTGATGTGTAGATTCTAAACTCTGGGTACAGACAGGACTGAAAAACTTTAGTCAAGTTTTCATTATTGTAAGGTGCCAGCCATTTAAACACATTTCTTAAGGTGCTTCAGTAATCACGGCAATTCAACCAACTCCTACGGAGAGTTAGAAACATATTCAGTAAAAGGATTCACAAAGAATTGGTGCTGACTCTGCTGACCTTTTCAGTTCAATTCTGTTTTTACTCTGTTCCATGTTAATTCTCAATCTCAGGGACATTAATGACTGAGATTGTAACAAACTGTCACTAATACTCCTACGATACACATATCCTCGATACAATTTTTGTTTCAAATATTTTTCAAGTTGTCCAAGCTCCAACTATAAGAAAGCAGACTGAACTAGTTGGCAGTCTGGTTCATCACTGACAGGGAATCACGTATCATACCATGTTGTTGCCTTGCCATAAGTTTGGACAGGTTTGGACAAGTTTTAGCTGCTACTTGTGACCACTATCCTTCCTGTGTCTTAAAGATAATGTTAAAACTCAAGCATAAAGTTAAACCAACATGCAGACCTGCATACTAGCCCCAGGAATATCCATATCAGAGGTGCCCTGAAGGTTCAATTAAATTATGTATTGGAGGGTAGCAATGTGAGCTGTGGAAAAATTGATGCATTACAAGATAACAGGTTAAGCTTTGGCTCTTTAACGTTTAGAGGAATTTCTTCTCTCTTACCTTATGATTGCATGGTAGGAGTCTTACATGTTGACCAAGGTGAAAAGGCTTCAAGCAGCATCTGCACTGAATACCTGGAGCAAGTAAGTGACTCTGTTTCCCAACTAAAATGTTGGGTAAAGATTTTACAATCCTCTTTGGGGTACAACTAGTCCCAAAACAAATAAAAACGTTTAGAAAATTAGGAAAAATGGCAAATAAAATGGAACGTTTAAGAATGGTAAGTAGGCTTTGGACAGAATTTTATTAGTATATTTAATTTTTGAATTGGGTTAAACAATCCTCTAAACCACAGCTGCTGTGAAAACCATACCAGTGATGTTCATCTTAATATGACAGGCATGAGCGGACACACCTTTCAGAAAACCAGCATGTTCATCTCTCCTCAACAGCTGCATAATTACACTTTACACAATAATTTCTACATCAATTTCTCTGAACAAAACGTACAAAAATTTCCATGACCCAAGCTCAGAGTTTGCAACAGGGTCAAGAAATTAAAATAAAAATATTCTAATTTCTTGCAAAGCTACCTTTATTTTAAAATTATGTGGGATCATATCTTGCTTTCGTTTGATTCCAGATTCCTAATTACAGCCATTAAACCAAATCTTGCTATCTTGCTTTGGCAGTAAGTAACATTCTTCTCATTTTTAATTGAGTGCACAATATTTGTGTAAACATCTCAGTAAATCCTTCTTAGTTTTTTAAATAGTTTTGACAAAGAAGTAAGGCAGAAGTAAGGCATCTTCAAATAGTGAAGGTTTTTATATTGTATTAAAGAGTGACCTCTTTGAAGATATGTTCATAATACAAGGGTGCAGAAGTACCTGCAGTCTTTGACTTGAATAGTACTGGTTTGTTTCCGAGATGATTCTGGATTGTGACTTCCTGAGGTTTTCTAAATGCTGATCTTTTCTGCATGTAACAACTATATCAGATAGCTCTGTCTTCCTGGTGACAAGCCTTGTACACTGCTGTGGCAGCCCCAGAGAAAAGCAAAAGCTCTTGCTTCTCTTTGTATCAGGTGTTTCATTTCTGTACAATCAGTTCTCATCACCATTTGTTATGACAAATTTTTAGAAGTGAAAATTTGATGGCCTTTTTTAATACTGCTAAGCAAAAACTTTAAATGTCTTTAAATATTTTTTAGTATTTGTAGTATATGTTTGTAACCCCTATGAAAATAATTACTTAGTTTGCAAATTACAATTAATATTTGACTATTCTAAGATGATTTATTGCATAATTGGAAGTATGAATTAGTATGTACTGTTTTTAAAATTTTTATTGCTCTGTGTATAGTATGTTTTATTTTTTCAGATACTGCTGAAGTATCTGAAGAAACTGTTTAGAGAACTCTGCACATTTCTCATAAAAAGTGGGATGGAAAAAGACTGTCTCTTACTTTTCCTGAAGATGTAATACTGGCTCTTTAGAATTATTTCCTGGCTTAAAACTTTTAAAATTTTTTCCTCGGCTTGATAATTCTGAAAGCTGGTCAAGAGATCTCCATGTCTTATTTCTCTTCTGTAATGTGCAAAAGAACTTGCAATAAGCTAAACTCAGGATATAAATTATCTTGTAAATGATGGAAAGAGGTGCTTAGAAAAATTCAACAAATTTGTTTCCTAACTATTTTTGTTGAGACAAATACAGCTAACAAACATGTTAAGTGAAATATCTTATTTGAATTTTTGCAAAGCATGAAACAAAAACCATCTAACATATTGAACTAACACTTGGAAAAATTATCCTTGGTAGCAAAATTAAGTTTATATTTGAATATGAGTTGAAATATGTACATGTATGGTACAGTAACCTGAATTCACTGACTCTACCACGGTGATCTCATGGTATGCAACAACCAGCTACCTGTAGGGCAGTACAAACTCAATATGAAACACTTTGAGTCTTTAATTTTGTGGCTTCCATGCGCTATTCATAGAACTTGTCATTTACTGCTGATCACTAAGCCTTTTTTTTTTTTTTTTAATCCTCAGGCCAACTATAAGGCCTTATCTACATAAGGAAACTGGAAATTTAGATAAAGTAAATTAAGATGTATTTGCACCTACTGACCACATAAGGGCGCCACAATTATAACTAACTTACACAGGCAAAGGCTAACTAAGCTCTTTTAGGTGGTCAATTTTCACATCTCAAGATTCTGAATATCCTGCTATATATTGCTCTTAATTAGCTGTAATCAAATTCAGGTTTTGCATGACTTTTCTAAGGAAAAGGAGATCAATTAATACTACATAGATCAGAGTAGGATGCAAAAAAGAAAACCTGCTTGGTACCTGTCTGAAGACAAAAACATGGGGAGAATGAAAAAAGCCAATGAAACACTCATGACATAGGTGATACTCAATACACTCAGTGCACCTATAAGGAAAAAAGTAAACACAGAATAAGGAGTTAAGATAACAAATAGCTAGCATTTCACAATGCAGTGATAGCAATTTACCAGTTGGAAAAGGACAATCCCAAATACATTTAAGGAAGTTTTTCTGGACAAGCTCCCCAGTAAAGTGTAATTTAAAACTAAAGCAGAATAAAACTAAGTTTATGCTGTAAGGCTCTGTAATTTACACACTGGGATCTTTACTATTTTGAAGTATTTGAGACCTATTGTAATTTTACCAGGACAAATCATCTTAACCTGAAATGATCAAGTATATTCTTGATATGTGATGTGAACTTGATTCAAAACAAGCCTGAAGAGCCATTAGTCCACTTGATGACTGTGGTGGACAATTACAGAAGTGAAACTGCTTATCTTGACCAAAGTACCATTCAGGCGGGGAGCTAATTAAATGGCCCACAGTCCTCAGCAAGTGCAGTCAGAGCAGTCCAAGCGTTTGTGTAAGTTGTGGTGTGATATAACAAGCTCTTTTGGTCTTGGAAATTGAATACCAGAAAGCAGTAAGGAATTCTAGAATGATGATTGCTTTCATGCACTGTTAACAATTACATCTGTTTTTTTTTTAGATAATTTCAATTGATTTGTGAGAAAAAAATATGTGGATAGAATTTCTGTGGATTAAACTGTTTGGTTCCTTATAAGAAAGACAGAGCAATAACCGAAATGCTTTAAAGTAAACTCAAAAACATAATACGGGTAATATCTTGATCTTAAAATACTTACTTGTAGCACCTTCCCACAATTGGAAATACTTTGCAATTATTACAAGGAATTCCGAGGTGCCTATCTAAGCTTGCCCTCTCTGCTGAAGTCATGAGTTGACTAGAATTTCTAAATTCTTCCAGAATAAGCTTTAGAGGTGCAAATTCTTCCCTGCAGAGTGGACACTTTACTACAGAGTCAGGCCCGAGTTCATCTTGGTGGTCGGCCCAAATTTTCATACATTTATGTGTACATTGTTACCACAGCTGTATCTGAAGGAAACAAATGAGAATTTCTGTAATCTTTCCATAAGCCTCTTATACTTCCATATAAGCATTTATATTTCCATAAGCAACTTCTATTCCCTTTTCCTCCTTCCCCTGCCCTTCACTGCTTAACTCCCGGGACTGTTGAATTTTCTGGATTGGAAAAGGCTCTGACAACTGTCATCCATTCTTGTGAATTGAAGCTACCTACACTGTCACTGTAACTTTCTGTAATTAGAGCAAAGAACGACTGTATATTTAACCTGCAGAAAGTGATGGGGAGCATCGTCTTCAGGAACTCCTCCTGACAAATGGGACAGACATCCTCTATATCGATTTCTTTCTGATGAATGAAGAGAATCTGATTCTCTTCATTTAATGTTGGCGAGAAGGCGGTTTGCCCAGGTCTTAGTGTCTGCTCCTGCTGTAATCGCTGTAATATGTCCTCAATTTCTCTTTCCAGAAGACCCGACTTAAAAGCATCTACCAAAATAGAAAAATTAAAGCTTTTTGGCAGAACTCTGCAATTACCTGTAATAGCTCTCCATCTACACAATGCAGGGAGAGCATTCTGGATGTATTTTGGTACAAAGTTCTTTCATAAATTAATAGCCATTATTAGAGGCATATGTCTCAACAGTTACACTGTTGGGCTTTGTCTTTCTCCATGTCCAGATCTTTCATGAAACTAAAGTTGTCCTCTATATAACTACATAACTACACAACACAGTGGCCTATATCATAAGAATTAATCAGCAAATGGCAATCTAAAGAGTTTTTGGTTTATTTTGTTTTGTCTTTGAGGTAGAGGAGTGAGAGGAAGAGAGGACAGATAATGACATATAAACAAATTTTATCCAGACACCCAAGTACAGTGCTTTGGGCACTTAAAGCAGCTAAGGTCTACATGCAAGCCATAAGAAAGTCTAATACTTACATTCATGATCTCTTGGTAATCGGTATTTTTTCAGCAATATCCTGCAATATATAATCAAAATATCTAGTAGGCAAAAACATCTAACTAAAGTTACTTTTTGGTTCAGTTTTAAAATAAAAGTGGAACAGCTACGAGTCTCATGCAGATTTACATTATCTTAACGTAGTAAAAAGCTAAGTTTAGTGAATTTAAAAGAAAACTGCCATCAGAGGGATGGCCCCACTCCATGTTCATATTTCTGTCACTTCCTGTACTTGTCTTAGTGACCTGGTTACTCTCCCAAGACTGCCAAAAAAATTACACAAAAGAGAGTGAATTTCTGTTGATTTGGAGGATTTCTTTTACCCCATGCAATCCTGAGCTAAACAACACATATATAATAGGGAAAAGGGGCCAACTGCTGCTGGCAGCAGCCAACCATTTCTGCCTGTCAATTAAACCGCGTAAGGAACAAGAAATGACAGCGGTAAATAGGCACTGGAAAGGTTTGGAGCCCTCAGCTTGCAGGACATCTTCTGGCACCGCAGTTTAGTCCCTGATGGCGGCGGTGTGAGCTTCTTCCATATGCCCCACGTTCATGGATGCGGCTCCTAGATGACTTCTGATTGTAGAGGGCAGCTACCTGACCCTGCAGAGCCCCCTCAGGCCCGCCCAGAGTTGTGCTTGAAGCTGCCTGGGATTCTCCGTAGGTCTCAAGCACGAACACCACGGAGCCGAGCCGTGCCCACGCGCCACTGCGTTGGACACCGCACTGATTTCCGCTGGCGGCCGCGGGGACACGCACTCACCAGCAGAGGTGCTTGCAGAGGCCCCTCTCCCTGCGGAAGGCGGCGCAGCTGCACGCGTGCGGCTCGCCCAGCACCACCTGCCAAGGAGAGCAGCGCCGCTGAGCGCCGCGCGCCCCGCGGCAACGGGCCGCCCGCAGCCGCGCCCGCAGCCCGCAGCCGCACCC
>JAUBNY010000278.1:721550-762358 GCA_032275445.1 Crypturellus soui | reverse complement strand
GCGGCAGCGGTCCCAACGGCCCCAACGGCCGCGCGCCGCGTTCCCGGGGCAACGGCCGCCGCTGCGCGCGGCTGCCGCGAGCTGGTGGCGCTGGGTGCGCCCCTCGGCGGGCGGGTCTGGCCAGAAGCTTAAGGGCCGCTCCTGAGCTCGCTGTGCCCTCTGCGCCCTGGCACTCTGTGGGCGCTCAGGTAGCGGAGGCACGCGCGGCTTCTCCGATCCTTTCCTTTTGTACAGCTGAGTAGCGCTGAAAACGTTGCCTGGAGAGATGAGTGGTGTTGCTTGTTTTCCTTTGCAGTCACCAGGGGGAACTGTTGCATCTCCTGTGAGCTCTCGAGTTCGTGTCTGCTTATTTTCACTTTCTCCTAAACATCTGTGTCAGTTCTTTAAACAGTTGCTAATCTCGGTGTTGAAATCTCTTCCCCAGGTTTTTCCCGGAATATAAACAGAAATAACGCGGTAATTAGGGGCCCAACACGCTTTATTTGTTACAGTCACAGAGGCCCAAGCGAGCCTGTCTCTCGCCTTGTGCAAGGCTTCCCCGAAGCATCTCGGGGGCTCAGAAAAAGCCAAGCCCTGCTGGGAATGCCGGGGATGAGCGGAGCTCCCGGAGGGGCAGCGGGAGCGAGGCAGGGCCCGAGCAGGCAGGGAGGTTGCGGGAAGGCGACGTCTGGCTTTGTGCCGCGCCAGCGCGGAGCTGAGTCTCGGGTCCTGGGGGAAGGGTCTGGATAAGGAAAAGCTGATCTGGCTGCGAGACCCTCATCTGGGTGGATTTGGAGGTGGGACCAAGGTTAGACGAGGGGCTGTTGAATGGCAAGGTGTAGAAGAAACTGTGGGGATCCTGACACGTGGGGCAGGAAAGGGGATGTGGGAAGCACTGCTGGAGTTGTACAGGGAGCCGGGCACCAGCTCGGTTTGAGCCAGCTCAAGTGTGCAGGTCAGACTGGAAGAAGTGATGAGTGAGACGTAAGGTCTGAAAATGAGTAAAGGCTGAGGGAGAACGTGCTGAGTGAGGTCTTTGTTGTCCCTGAGTGCGGTGTCAGATAATCCTGTAATCCTTATTCTTTCAACCAAATCATAGAGCCTCTGCCAGTGGGGCAAGGTTAGAGGATTGGGAGCCGGTAAGGCAGCAATGGACCAAACGCTGAGTGTGAGCATGTCGTAGCACCTCCTCAGAGCGTGATATTGTAGCTGGATAAGGAAGACATTTTGTGAAGTGTCTTGGAGCCACTTGCTCGTGTCCTTTTCTTCATCCTCGTCACTTTGCACTTTGTGCCACCCCACCTCTCCTAAATAGCAACAAACAAAAAAATTATTCTTAACAGGGGGAAAAAAAATCCTTTTCTGTTCTCCAGTAGACTTGTTACTATATGTTGTGCAGCCATACAGCAGCATGCCAACAACAAGTTTTTTCTCCTGTGGTTTTAACACCATGACTAAGCACCATGTCTTGTCTTGTGGGTTATACAATTTTCAGTGCTTATTTTAATTTCTGTTAAAGTTTCTACTAGCCTTTTGACTGGACGTCACATACACTGGTGTTTTCAGTAATTTTACCTCTACAGCTTGCAGTCCTTCTGAAAAGGAAGCATGCTATGTAACTGGTGCCTTGTTTGCTTTATGGTTATTGATCAGCCTAGGAAAAAAGCTTTGAGTTGAATTTGAGCTGAAATTTCAATTCCCACATCTACCTGTGGAAGGACATTTGTCACTACTCCTGCTATTATATAGTTGTTAGGTGATGACCATAAATTTTGGATTTCAGCTTCTTCAAAAGAGATTTCTGTGAGCTTCTAGAACTGAACAGAAACATATAAATAACAGTCTAGCGGTCTGGCAGCTAGCTGCTTTTCATGTACTTCTAGAATTTAAAAATAAAGAATGAAAGTTAGAAATACGTAAGGAAAAAAAAACAACATGGCCACAAAATTCTTCTCCTCTTCCTTTCCACGGAAGTACGAACTCAGGTTTGGCAGATGCCTGGGAGAGAACCCGGCAGAGATAACAGGACTGTGTGGGGTGGAAGGTTCATTTTTGTGAGCGAGGACATGAATAGCCTTGTGTAATTGGTGTCAAAGGAAGGGAATAATATTTACTTTTGCTAACATTCTTACATTTGAAACCATTAGCATGAGTTCCAGTCTAATTTCCTCTCAGAAGATCTTTTTTCCAACTTTTTTTATTTATACTGTTAACTGATTTTGTAACAATACAGTGCAAGGTAGATCAGATGGATGTTTTGCCAATTTAAAATAGGCTTTTTCTCTTTATTTAAAGCTTAGCAGCCTAGAGTATCTGTTAGGGCAATAAGGGTATTACTATAACACTACCTATCAATATGTTTTTTATTCGTTTTTTTTGGCAGCTGGTGTCAGCCCAGAATTGTATTTAACCTTGGTTTTCCCAGAAGGTCTCGTAGGTTAAGAAAATAAATGCTAGGTAGGACTAGGAAAAGTTTTATACATTACATGACCTTCTAAGGTCTGCTTCAGAAAAGCACCAGAGATATAATTATTAAGGAAAAAATTACTCTGGCACCATAAAAAAAAATCTTAGTGCAAGGGACTGAGCCATTTAAAATGATATGAACGTACATTTAATGTGTGGTATGTAATGCTTCCTTTTCCCTCCCCCCTCCTTTTTTTTTCCACTTTGATTCAGTTTGTATTAATGACATTGTCTAGAAGGGCTCAGAGATGCAAAAGTAATTTTAATGGCATTACAAAAAGATTAGCACTGACAGGTTTTTTTATATATATTTCCTATGTGGGGCTGACTCTTCCAGGCCGTTTCCTTCAGTGATATCTGGAGAGGATCTGATAAGCTTTATACTGCTTTTCACAGGTCAAAGGGTCCTGTCTTCCCCTCCATTCCAGCTGCCAGCGACAGTCACACATATGTTATCACCATCACACAGGAAGCTGCGAGCCTGCGTGTGTCCAGCAAAGTACAAATACAGGAAGAGTGTCAGGTTAGTTGAAAGCTAATGGAGCTCTACTGAGGTAATATTTAGCTAATAATACTATATAATCTAATAATACAATCCTATATGCTGTGTATGTTCCAATATCAGGAAAAAATTAAATTAACCTATTGTTAATTGGTTTAATATTACTGCAACCTAAATATAGGTATCCATTCTGCAGTGTTCTTCTCCCTAAGAAGATACAGCACAACTTAAAAAAAAACCGATTAGCTACTCAGTAAAGAGCACTGCTGCAATGAGATGAAGTGCCAATTCATCATGAAGTTCATTTGAACAGACACAGATTTCCCATTGCAATATATAGTGTCCTAGCTCTCCGGTGGCATAAATTGCTGTCAGCCATGTCATCTCATTGCTGGTGCAAGTGGGTTTTCTGTTTCGCATTTTTTGAGTGGGAAGTCAGTTAATGGGAGCTTCATGTTTTCAGCACTGACAGTTTTCTGGAACCCTGCTCATTAGTGCTAAATTTGGATCCATTTATAGCTTGTCTTCTGCTTCCGGTACATTGTTTACTGCTTCAGGAAAGTCTTCCTAATGCATTATGCTAGTTCCTATCCTCTGGCTTTCACTCAACGTGGAACAAATCAGAGCAGGGACATGGAGTTCCAGTTCCTGTCTCTAAGGTCCAGCTGAGTCTCTGCTGCAAAGTAGGAAGTTCTAGGCTACACCATAAATAACACACAGCAAAACCTATGGGAGCAGAGGACTGTTGAGGTAGAGCTAAACTCATGGCTGTGAACATAACTATGGGCAAGAAGTGAGCTCCAATTCCAGTGCGCGCAGCATTGCTTCAGTGAGCTGAATTGCTGCAAAGGGCACCAAGAAGCTGTAATTTGTCTGTGGATCCTGTCTCATTGCTTATCATCTTAGTTTTCACAGATTCAATGCCTATGCCTAAAGCTTGATCTTAGAAGGTTTTCCTTCATTTAGAGAGATCTGTAGATTATTTTAAATTTGAAACAAGCACTAGAGCTTTGGCCATCCGGAACTATAGCTCCAGCATCCATTGCCAGTGCTCTGGCACGAAGGAGTGGTGTGTGGATGCAAAGAGTAAGGAGATACAAGAGCTTGGTGAGCAGGTGCGATGGTCCAGCAATAGTACCGTGTCATGCCTAATTTGGGTATAAGAGCAGGAAATGCAGGTTTCACAGCAACAGAATTTCAGAATGCATTTTGACCTAAAGACAACTTTAGGCCACTGCCTTGGAGAGGATAGTAAGAGCAGGAAGTGCTATTTGCTCTTCTTTCAATCTCTGTTTCTGAGAAACGTCTTTCATGGCAAATAGATGCTGTTGTTTTAACACAGCCAACACTCACTGCCTGCCACAGTCCTACCGGAATCTCTTCATTTTTAATCCAGAAGTGAGTGAAAGTCCTTCCCAGAGGGAGAGAAAAAAAAAAAACGAACAGCAAATTATATTGAAGAGATTTTCCTATCAGATTCCTTTTAGTCTTCTATAGAACTAGACTTTTCCTTTCTTAATTAAAATTCTTGGCATATATCTTATATGGAAGTACTGGATGATATCTCATAATGAACATGAGAAAATGTCTTATATTTGTAAAAATGATGGTGATTCATGTGATAAAATCACCTCTGCTTACTCCATAAGACAGCAGGAAGGAATGAGATGCAGAATGAATCTGCATTGTACACACACATACAATATATTTCCCCTGTCTGTGGATAAAATCCTGGATTATGAATTATGTTGTTATAGGAAAGAAGAAACAATCCGTATCTTTTTGGCAAGGATAAGGAATTTCTTCTGTAGTACTAATTAACCCTCTAGCTAGAATCCTGCCATGGTTTTGACAGTTGTTAAAACCCTATGCAACCTATCTATGCAAGTCTCTGAAAAATTCCCATTAATGAGAGTGTGAGTTGGTGCTAGTGATTTTCTGTTACAAAGATATGGAAACTCGGTATTACATAAGCACAGATTTTGTAGAATTGAGAAATCAGTGTAGTAAAAGTTATCATTTTGTTCACTGTTAAAATATGATTTCCAAAGTACATATGTGAAGCTATTCACAGACTTGCTAGCTAGCTAGCTGCAGATATACATGGTATGTCAGGTCACATGAGATTTTCACAGTCATTTTGCATCACTGGAACTGCAACAAGTTGTATTAAACTTTTAATAAGAATAATAGTTTAAAAAAGTATTAAAGTTGCTTTATGTATTCATGTGGATTTCTAAAAATTACTAAATTGCAGAAGGCTAGTAGAGCTTCTTTTGTATTTTGTGCCTGAGATGTAGCATGCATACAAATGTCACATACGTGATGGAGAATGAAAGAATTTGCACCGAGTATTCACTACTATTATTCATACGTGGTACAATTCTATCTAATGGATGCCTTGCTAGGTAAATTAAGCTAGAGAGAATCATGACTAGAGGAAGTGCAGTGACTTTTCAAGGCAATCACCCAGAGATCTAGCGCTAGCTTATTGTCACCGAAGTACAAAGCTTCTCTTCATGTGACATTTGCTGTAATGAAATGAGCAATAATTCCATCAAAATTATTTTGATCTAGTCTCATCTTTCTAAAGGAATCTTACCTGAATGTGATGCTGCAGGTTTAAAGCTGCTTCCTTTGAAATTGTTTTCTGATCCTTTGTCACAAGAGGGGGTCAGAGTTCTTTGCAATTTATAAGAGCTTATGTTCCATTTTAACTAAAGAGCTTTTTCTCTGCTCTCTCCTCCTCTCCTCCCCTCTCCCCAAAGAACTCTACCTCAATATAGGTTTATGAAATAACCAAGTTGAAACAGCGGACACTTAATAAAAACACTTCTTGTTTTTTTTTTACATTGTACTTTGGCAAATACATAATTAAGAAAGTCATGATGTAAAAAGCATGTTGATCGATAGATTTCTGAGATGTGGGCATGTTGCTAAGCAGTGAAGTTCATAAGAGTCAGGAAGAGATTTCTGAAAAGCTTTATTTCTAAAGAGAATTTTCATGGGGTATGTCTGAATTATCAAACCAAGCTAAAGTTGATGAAACGATGCTAGCCCTGTTTGTGTTGTATTTGTAGGGTGTCAGCATCCTTCATAAATGGTTTGTGAGGCAACAGCATATATACTTGAGAAGTGGTGCTGTGTTGAATGCCAAGTTGGGAAAAGTAATTATTTAACAATTTTAATGCATTATGTAAAAGCTTTAGAAAACTACATTTATGCCTTGTGAAGAGCAGCATTATAGAGGCCCATTTTTTTTACTCCCAGAAAGGAGCACAGCTTTTTCTTCTCAGCTCTGTTTAATTTATTTTGATATTCTGTTAAAAATCACAACCATAAAAGGAGAAGGGGAGGAGAAAAAAAAATCCTTTGGAGTTTACATGGGCAGAAAAAATAGCCTACAATTAAATGGGTTTTGTTTTAGAGTTACAGAAGTATTAGAGGGATTATTTTCTCACTTTTTTACACTGTTGTTACTCAGTACAGCAGAATTCACAAATCAAATGTAGGGAATCACAAAAAGTTGCCATAATGTAAGCTCTAATTCAGTTTATGTTTATTCTTGGGAACTTTGAACAAAGGTCAGCACAAGTTTTATTGCCCCTCCTGCCTTGATTTTTCCCACACTCTTCTTTTTCCCACACTTGAATGAATCTATATATTACTCACTTATTATAATATGACCACTTGCTTATTATAACATGACCACCATAGTATTTTAGGCTTAAAATATGGTATATATTTTTGAAACCAAACATGATGCAGATCTAGACTTCTATGAGATGTTGTCATTAATTTTGCACCGTTTCCCTCAGTGAACTGAGAACTTTTTCTTTTTCTTTGCTCTTTTTTTCTTGTTTTCAAATCAGAAATACTCTTCCATATATTTGCAATTGATTCCATGCCAAAGAATTTTTCAGATTCTTTTCCCCTCTCCCCCAGCAATGTCATTTCTTCAAAATACAGCCCAAACTATCTTTTTGGGAGCTCCAGTTGAAAACCTGAAGGTAGGCACAGGCTGGCCCCCACAAACTGTAAACTGCAAATCCATTTACTTCTCTTTGGCTTGATGTTTGTTCTGAGTTTGGTTCCCAGATGAAAGATGTGAAGAAGAATATTTTGGCAGCATTTGCTATCTCTATGAATAGATGTCTAGAGCCAAAAGAAAACATTTCTGGTTTATATTTGAAATATTAGGAAGAGACTTTGTCTTTTTTGCTTGATTAAGCAGAAAATTCTTATTTCTTTGTTATGTGACATGAAGGGCTTCAAGTTACTCCCCAAATTTATACAGGTTTTGAAAACAGCTTGCAACACACCAGGTTCCTGTAGGTCACAGTCTTCCCATCATAAACTCTCTGCACTGTTCTTCAGCTGTTCAAATAACATACTTTCGTATCTACTTTTCCTGCTGAGAAATTACTTTGTGAGCGCAAAGAAACAGGTGTCCTACTACACTACCAAGGCTGAGCAGAATACAATTTTGCATGGAAGACCTTCATAGAATCATAGAATGCTTAAGGTTGGAAGGGACCTCTAGATGTCATCTAGCCCAGCCCCCCTGCACCCGCAGGGCCACCTAGAGCATGTGGCACAGGACTGCCTCCTACTGAAACTTAATTTTACTTGTGCCTTTAATGTTAAGCATGTCAGGTTTTAAAGAACTTTAAAGGGTGAGTTAACAGGGAAACTTACACTTGTACATCTGCTGAGACAAAGGCACTTTTGACAAGTTCAGTTATTTCTCTGACCCTGCTTAGAGCTGGGTGTTTGTCTGGATGACTTCCTAAAGTCCCTTCCAGCCTAAAGGAATATATTATTTTATGCTTGAAACTGATATTCTGGGATAGTTGTCTCACTTCGTATAGACAGTCAAGTCTGATACAAGACTAGATATTCACCATCAACAATTCCTCCTGCTCCGTATCTCTGTATTTTTTTCCCCATGTTTCCTGCATAGAGGCAGTTTTCTTGCATCATGGAATCCCCCTGACCTCAGTAGGTGAAATTTGTGCTCCTTACAGTATAAAACAATGAACCAAACAGATTTTGTAGTGGTATAATGAAGTGTTGAGCTCTGGAATACCAGTCTGACACCAAAGCCATGTTATCCCATCATTTTAATTATCCTGTGATTAGAACAAATGAAAGTGTTTTGAAATATTGTGAATGACAAAAATAAGTATTCTGCACAGATGAAAGATATGAAATGAGATAGGGTTATTTTTTAAAACAATTAAGGAATAAATGGTTACTTTACTGTCATTGCAATCTCAACAGTCCTGAGGGGTTTTTTAATTATTTTTGAAGACCATCAGTTATACTTTTCCTATATTTTAGTCATCACAGTAATTGAAAAGAGGGAGGAAATCAGTCAAGCCTTTTCTGCCATAACTTTAGCGTTCAGAGTTAATTTATATTAATATTGAATTTCTATTAATAATTCTCAAAGAAAAAGCACCATGTAAAATTTCCTGAATGGATTTACTTCTAATGGTAAACTTTGATAGTACCTGTATTACTGTGAAAAGATTCATTTGATAAAGAATAGGACATTCAAGAACATTTTGTCCCATCTCATATATCTGCTGTGGGAAAGTCACCTTTTTGCGAGCACAGTTCCAATAGCATAAAGGATGTAAACGTCATGATTTTGATAATTAAGGGTGTCTTTACTTGTTCTTTTTGGGGGGATATGTTATTTTTCTATAACAAAGGTGTTATTTCCAGTATTCTGTTCTCCTGGGAAGTTTTATTTATCAGCCTCATCAGATTGCTTATTCTGAAAATGTATACTCAACTGTTTGCTAAGTTAGCTGATTATTTTGTATCAAATATCAACATCTCTTCTTATTATCTGACAAAAATATAGATGCTGAGGCTAGAGCTGCCTTGACGGCAGCATGAGTTTAAAGTTCAGATGTTAGATACACTGGCACAAGCTGTATCTTCCTTCCTACCATACAATTTGAGTGAGAAGGGGATGAGAGGTGCTGTTTCTGTGGCTTGTTCCTGCTTCGCTGCGAGGGCACACCCTCAAAATACGGGCAGCAAATATCTCTCTTCCGAAAGGAGGCTTGAGCGCTGTGATTATCTTAATTTGATCCGTAGAACAATCTGCTTTCTTCAAATATTTGCTTTATGGAAACTGGACAACAGTGAGAACAGAGATAAGTCAGGAGAAGAGCTGAACTGTTTCTTGGGTTCATTTGAAGTTAGCAGCTGGGCTTTCATGACACAATAAATCAGGTAGACAGAAAAAGAAAAGTCGTTATGCAACTCAGAAGGAAGTGGAATATGATAAACGCTTGTTTACAGCTGGAGTGACTTCCTTTCAAGCCCTGTTCCTCCTTTAGGGAACAGAAAGATTATCCCCAGCTATTTGAAGTAGGAATGCCTCATTCCTCTTGTGGCAGAGCACTTGGCTTGCACGCTGGGGCTCTCATTGTGTTAGGTATTTTCCAAGGACGTATTGAAAAGCATGGGCTGGTTCTAAAGGCTTTCATCTTTTTCCCTGCTCCTCCAATATATTGGATGCTAGTCTGTAATTCTGGCTAAGAGAGCTCCTGCAAGAGATGCTGTTCTTGATGAGGAGTGACATTGAATACAGTGTGGCTCTTCAGTCTATAAATGGATTTTCAGTAGGAGTAGAGGTGCTAGAGTCTGTATCATGTTGTTCTGCTTCATTAAAGCACTGCAGCCCAACCAAGGTTTGAAATCAAAGCCCGGAGCATTACCCTGAGGAGGGATTGTAGTTTTCAGTTTGACTGTGTTCTCTCACTTATTACAATAAGCTGAATCAATAGAGTGCATTCATCAATAAGACCGGGTTTAACTGATGACTGGTAATGATACTTCATGGTATTTATTGTAATATTCAAGACTGCTGTTCTTGGGTTTTGCATCTATTGTCCCACCTGCAATCATACAGAAAGAACAAAAAGGGAAAAAAAAGTACAAAAATAGTACAAATAGAATTAGTACAAAAAGAACTCTCCTTGCCTTAGAAAGCTTGTAATCTATATGTAAGAGAAGAGACAACAGGTGGATATGGATACATGGGAAATGAGTGAAGGGGCCAGGATGGCAGAGGATGAAAGAACTACCCCAGAAGTGCACGTAGAGAAACTTGCTCACGAGCTCTAGAGTGCTTTGGATCTCGCTTTGCCAAGCACAGGATAGGAAAAATTGTCAAGTTTTAACATTAAGAAAAAAACATATACTTCTTTTTAAAACCAATCACTAAAACAGTCTCTCGTGGCCCATCATAAATAATAAATATGACTTTCTCTTATTTATCATTTTAATTTTCTCTGTGTTAATACAGCATTTTATAGGGTTTGCTGCATAACTACCAGACCACTAGCTAATCCTATGAAATAGTAATGAAAAATGTTCAGTGTTTTAATTTATTTAGTGTCTAGAGAGAATAAATTGTTTTCTGCCCATCCAGATTGCTATTCTTGCCTCTGTATATTGTGTGCTTCTGACTAATATCAGCACATCAAATTTTCCTTTATTAATGATGCACAGTGATAGATGTGAACATGAAGTACCCATGTCTTCATTTATAGTTCAGATTTTAGAAGTCCCCACAGACCAATTGAAGCAGTGTAAAGAGACCATCCCGAAATGTCCTGGGAGATCTTCCAAAAAAAGCAAAGAAGCTAGCAATAGAAACTGGAGTAACATCTTTAACTTCCTCTCCTCTACATGTTTAGAAGAGCAGTACCCGCTCAGCTTTCTTCCAAAATCACATCATTGTAATTTTGATTTTGATTGAAAAATATTTTGGCTGGGGACTTGGGCTGTGCTTGCCTTTGCCGCCTTGTCCCCTAGCTTCTTAACACTGGGTTAAGTTTTGTATTAATTTGGGAGTTCGGTTCCTTAATTATTATCTTGCTGTTTTGAATGAAGCTTCTACAGATAAGAGACTTCAGAGTCTATTATACAGTAAGATACCATGAGATAATCCAAAATAATAAATTTAATAGGTCCCACAGCCATTTTGTCTATGTAGCTTTAACTTACTTTTACTGATGGGGAGGAGGGTCTCTGAGAGATCCTTGCTATTTTATTGATATGATTGTTGTCCCAAAGACAGCAATTGTTGTTACAATTATTCAAAGCATTTAAAACTGTGTAAAGTAAGGTCTGGAATCATATCTCATCATAATAAGCAAAAGAGTCTGATGCATTTATATGCATTTAGTGTGATTAGTCAAGTTATTTACAATTTGATGTACATTTAAGTTATTTACTACAGACTCGACAATGTATTCTGTAATCTCACCCAGTAAGTCTCTATTATAATGCTGTTGCAGCCGACTGTGTGTGTGCATATAAAAATTCAGACAATTAGATTACTGTAAATTACTGGAAATAGAAGATTGACAAATCAGTCCAATTTTAAACTTTAAAACCTAATTTTACCAAATAAATTGATTAAAAACACACTTCATGATAAATTCTTAAACATTAATAGTCATAGTACCATATGTATACTAACCTGTTAGTCTTTAACATCTGTGAACATACAGTGCTCACAATCTGCATAAAGATTGATGTCTGGCACAATACAAAATCATGAAACTAGAATGTGAAATATATCCAGGAAGGTGGTAACTCTGACACGTGCTTTAGAAGTTCTTTTTAGACTAAAAATCCATATAACCGAATCTGGTAAGCATTTCTATTACATTTCTGTTATTTCTATATTCTGTAAAGGTGGTTGAGCCTTACACGCAAGGAAAGCCAAATCTGCATGTTGCTGCTTTCTCCGTGGGCTACACTTTCCTCCCTCCACTCTTTCCTCTGGTGCACGAGTTGACATCACACTCCCACACCAGGACCTGACTCTTCAGCAACTGTTGTCTTCCCCTTCAGCTGCAGCTGGCAGCAACTGGTGGTGCTCGGCTAGAGCAGACACAGGAGGAGGCTTTGGGCTGAAGGAGAAGCTTCCGTTGCTCAAACAGCTGCTTCTTTTTTCATCTGGGGAAAAATCAAGAGATGTGGATGGAAGCCAACTGGAACACATTATTGTGGGTGTCTTTCACATCAAGTAACTGTGTTATAGTTTTTAAGAGATACATGTAAACATTGACTGCTTATTCTTTTAATGTTGCCTTAAGAACAGGCTATTGATTTCAAGCATACACACATGCAGTAACTTCTAGACTGCCATTTTCTTATTAATTCTACTTGCATATCTTTTTAATGAACCTTTAGACAACTGCAAAACATTAAGTTCTAGACAGATCTTTTCATTAAGTTTTTTCTTTGTAGTATCTCATTTGAGTTGTAATGCTAGATATAGAAATCTGTAATAAGGTGATTACTACCCACACTCTTCACTGTAACAGTGTTCTTTTCACAAAATTACTAACTAATGAATAGTCCACAGTGGGAATGCAAATGTCTTAAGAATACACCCACATTCTATAATAGGGGAAAAAAAATAGACTGCAAATATGCACTTACTGTTCTTGCTCAGAAACTAGTACAGTGGCTTAGGAGCTGCCTCTGAATCAGCCAGTAGCTGGTTCAACTCATTTGTTATTTGTATGATGGACTTTTTCTTTCCCTCTGGTATATATGGGTTTTCCCCAAAGCTAGCTGAACTCCACAAGGTGAGCACAGGATATTTGTTTTTCTTTTTTTTTATCAGATAAATCATATAGTTTAATAAATTAGTACTGTCGTATATGGCTATTAGAGCTCGCAAAGAGTTAGATTTGGAGCTATGTTATCCTCAGCGGATACGAGAAAATGCAGTATCCGTAATGCTGGAAAGCTGCATGTGTCGCTCGGCACATCTGTCTAGATACAACAGAGATGTTATGACCACACTTGACTAATCTCTTGTTCTTCCTAGAGATATTTTTCTCAGTGACCCTGATAATTCAAAATTATTGAATAAATGTTTCTTTATCAAAGTCTCTTTGAACAGAAGCAACATGTTTTTGAATGGATAAAGTTTATATAGACTTTCTATATAATGAATAAAGTCTAAAGGCAAAGGATACATTAGTGTCAGGAGACTGGATGGTATTGAGTTGCATTATGAATTTTGAGATTAAAAAGGTGTTATTTACTTAGATGGGTTTGTACAGTTATCTGTGCGCACACTAGATTGGCTCTCTGCTGCCCTCTTCTCCCCCATAGCGCTTGGAATCTCTGATTGTAAGGGGCTTGTCATGAGAATGAAGTCCCAGATTTGGCTTCATGATTCATAGTAACTGTTCATTAATCGAAGCCATCTGAAATCCTAGCAACTGCTATCAAGAATCCAAAGAGTTTAACAAAAAGTAATCTAAGAAATTTCTTGAGTCTTCCGATAGTATATAGTCTTTAAAAGAAGAAACATGAGAAGAACTAATATGATTTAGTTTCTGGAGTTGTAGGTTTGATATTCACCTACAAGGGTTCATTTTCATGGAAAAAAACCATGAGCATTACTCTATCTGTTTGATGGCATCTCTGTGTGTGTTATACATACTACTGTACGTAGTTTCTCTGCTGCTTCCTTAGGAATACTTCCTAGTAGGGATACTCCCTTAGTATCTTCTCTTAAACTAGAGAGAAATTATAAACTTTGCACTTTCAGGAAACTAGTAGCAACTTTACATGATAGGCATTATTTTAAATGTAGTCTAAGTTTACACTTAGTAATGACAACAGTGTCTCTAAAGTAATAAATAATAATTTATTTCTCTATTTTAATTTATGAGATTAGTAAGTTTTATGAGCAGAACAAAAATACTGTTTTCATTAGCTGTTGGCTTTGTCTTAGCAGTATCTGTTAAAGCCTGTGGCTGATGTTTTCAAAGGAGTTTGAAAATAGATCCCCATGAGATTCAAATTTGGTTAATTACATTTTGGAATAATCCAGAAACATGCCCTGTTTTCTTAATGTTCACTTTATTGTGATTTCTGCAGGATCAAAAAAAAGGACATTTATTGTATTTCTCCTCTTTTCCTCCCTGCAGACATTCCAGACACATCTGGAATGTTTAGAAAAATCTGTCAGGTTTTCAAGTTAAGAGAATGTGTCTAATGTTAATACTGGAAATCTTTGTAGTGGTTTTGGCCTGTAGTTTATTAAGCAACCTTATGATATTTTTTTCACATGTAGTGGAATCATTGTAAGTGGTCAGAATGCTTGTCTTTAGATTCTGTTTCCTGAAGGATTTTTTGTCTACCCTAAATTGGAGATTTAAAAAAGGACTATCCATCTTCCATATTCTATAACTGTTTTTCAGGAAAAAAGCAATTTGTAGTGTAAATTAGAAGCACATTAGAACCAGGGATGTTTTGCGCCCAGCGTTACTAGTGCATTTGGAATGCGGTTTTGCAAGCTGTTAATGTGGCACTCTGAAGCGTTTGAGTCTTCGAACATCCTTGGTAGCTTCTGGGTACGCACCACGTTTTATAGTTTCAAGAATTCCGTCCTTCAAATTCAAATTTCAGAATGGGGATCTCTCATGCTTACTTCACTCTTTGGCTGTGTATCCGAGGGCCAGCTCCATGGGGATGTTGGGTGCACGTTCTCCCTACTGGATAGAGCTGCCGTCTTATTTTAATGTTCACCAGGCCAGCAACTGTGTGATTTGCTATTGCGACAGAGGCAGTATAGAGCACTGGCTTGCAGTTGGTTAAAAGAAAATACCTTCACCTCTATGTAAAATAATTGCAGATATAAAACGTTAAGGTCCTGTTCAAATGCTGCTCTCTGCTTACTCTATGGCTGTACTTATTTCTGTGTTTTTGTGTTGGTTATCGAAGAATTCTTTCTACAGTACCAGTAATCCCACAGAGTTTACCCTCTGCCACCTTTTTAAGGCACACTAATGTGTAAAATCAAAGCTATATATGCAAATCATCACCAAGGATACCAATTTTGCATGTCATTCATACTGAACTCTGTAGCATTTTTAGCTTTATAGATTTATACTGTTTGTGAAAGCCAATAAATGAAGAATTATCTTTGGCCTAAATGACAGCCATCTGCTTCTTGCTTCTCTGCCAGTAATTTGTCTACTGCCTCTCTGTTTTTTTATGGCATTGAAGATTATTCCTAACAATTCATGGAATATTTTTGACTTTATTTTTTCCTCATGCATTTGCTTAATAATATCTGGCATTTCTATAACAGCATCTTGCTTTGCTAGTGTGGTTGGCAGACATATCACTGCCGTTCTCATAACTAATACTAAGATCTGTGCCAAATATCAAATATGGTTTTGGCAGTAAATTCTGCAGGGAATAATTACATGGCAGATAGGCATTTTCAATAAAGGGTATTTCTTTATCAAGGCAGGTTTTTTTACAATTATAAAGCTAGTATAGCTTTATAATGGCACTAAAGGTACACAATTAGGTTGTTCAGTAAAGCTTTGACACTTTCAAACCACTTTTAGTTTAAAATACAGCGTTGTAGAGGTGAATCTCTACATGAGAAAAAATGTGATATACTGTTTGTTGCACCAGTAGATATTACAGCATACGCTCTCTTTTTCAGTGAATTTCTTAATTAGATAATGCAGCTTTGCAAAGTATTTGCAACCACAACCAAAGTTGTCTGACTTTTGCTTTGATTTGGGTTTTATTTAAAAGCTCAAAATTCAAAAGCATCTTGGAAAGTCAGGAGTCTTTTGAGGAGGCTCTGGATGTTGTATGGTTCCGCATTAAAACCCAACAAAAAGAAACTTTTAAATAGAGGAACATGTTAGTATTGTGAATTTGACCAAGTAATCAGAGAAGTTCCAGGATGCTTATTAAAAATTAGTATTTTGCAGTAGATATTAAAGTCCTGTTTGACCAGTTCCTGCAGCTGAGACACATTCCTTTAAACCAGTCACTTAAATTTGGAAGAATTTAAACTAGTAAACCAATAGTATCTACCTTCCATTTAATGTTAAACATTTTTAAAGGAAATATGTTAATTACTTATAGGAAAAAGTGTTTTTTTTTTTTTTTTCCTATAGTGTGGAATATAAATTTAGACATAAATATCAAGGATAAGGATACAGCAAATACTTAAAACTGAATTTGAATGATCTTTTTAATAGAATTAAAGTTCCAGGCTTTATGTTTATTTAAATCTAAATCTTCAAGTGCAAGCCATGAGCTCCTCCTCTTAAGCTTAATGGCTTATAGTAGGTTTTTCTTTATATGTCAGCAAAATAAAACTGTCCCAAGTTCCTGAGGTTTTAATAAGCACACACAAATTGCAGTTGCTTAAAAATACATTCCTTTTGCTTTCTGTAATGTTGTTCTGAAGGAGAAATGCTTCTTTCAAGTCAGCCATATCTGATCAAACCCCACCCTGTCTAGTCCTTGTGAAGATGCTGTAAAGCTGAAAGGATATATTTAATTAAGGAGATGACTGGGTAAGCAAAATGATCTCCTAACCCTGCAGGAGTGGAACAATGAGGGACAGGAAAGAAGAAACTATTTTGATTTGAGGGACTCCAGCGCAGAGGAAGGAAAAAGCTCATCAGGAGACCTTCCAACTTCTGCAGGACATGCGGAAATTGAGAGGACTGTACATTGCAAGGACAGAACTGGGCATACTTTTAACAGGCTCTGTGAAGTAATTTCTTTTCTCCAGGTGACTGGATGATAAGAAGTTTCTATAAATCTAATTGTCTAAAGGATTACTGGAAATTCCAGGTTGTGCTCGCCTCCCAGTTTAATATTCTAGCCACTGTGCTGTGCTGAATTCTAGGGCTAAATCTTTTCTACTTTCACTGCTCCTGAGGGTCTATTTTCAAAGGTCTTTTTGTTTTGTGTTTTTTGTATTAGTATACTTCAGGTTGGAAAAAAATAGCAAACCTGAATTGCCATGGAGACCAGAAAGAAAAGCGTCTTCCATAAACGAAATAAAGAATAAGCCAGACTGGGAATGTCAAGATACTTTTTCTAGTGATTTCATATATCCACATATGTAATTTTAACTGTCAAACTGATATTCTTTTAAAGTAACCTAAAACCCACCAATTTGTCCAATTTGACAAATGCTTTGTTTCCTAATATTTTATTATTTTCAGCTTATGATCTTTAGATCCTAATATTGCATAACTGTGCTGGAAGGATGCCTTGCATTAATATGCTGCATCTTCCTTTTGCTGAGGAAAACCAGTCAGGTTGCCTGTTCGGGAGTCCTTCCTGCTGCAGCAGTCTTGTCTGTGCTCAGCCAGATGGGCTGGGCCTGGAGAAGCTCTGTGACAGAACTACATGATTTTTGATGACATTTGGGATGACCAGCACTGCCTAGAACTCATGCCATGATTTTGTGCCTTGTTTTCACATAAGTCTCAGGAGTGCGTGGCCACAACCTGAGCTACGTGGAGTCAGTATGTCAGCGTATTGGGGGATAGGGTTCTGTTCTGCTCGAGCACTCCTCGAAGCTGGAGTTCTACTGCGGAGGGGATCCAGCAGTACTACCGGGTTGATCAAAGGTTTGGAGAGCTTGATATATGATGAAAAGTGAAGGAACTATGTGTGTTCTGTCTATGGAAGAGGAGGATCCTTGGGGAGGATCTAATCACAGGCTTGCAATGCTAGTGGTGGGGTTATAGGGAAGATGGAGCTGCTTCCTTCACAAGGTAGTAACATACAATGGGCATAAGTTGATTCAATTCTGCCTGGATATTAGGAAAAATATCTTCATGAGAACAACTAGATCTAAGTTGCACAGAGAAGTGGTGAAATGTCACTCAAAGGAAATATTTAAAGACTGAGTTTCACAGGACCCTGGATAAAAAAAGCCATCATTTTCAAAGAAAAGTTTGACCAGATGATTTCCAGATGACCCGAGACTTCTCCATGATTCTATTCCCAAGAGAGTGGCTATCACACTGGAGAGCCCAGTTAGTGGAATGGGATGTCCACTGTGGGCAAAGTGATGATCAAGTCTGAGATCATCCTTTACGTCTTTTTCCTTTGAATATCATTGTGGGATGTCTTTGCTCTCTGCAGCTTTGTAGCTTTGGAGGAGGAGAGCAATGATACTGTCACATGTATCATCCAGGACATGGCCCTGTGGCTGCCATGTCATTGTCATGCAGCTTTGGTGGACAGAGTGATTTTATGGACATGGACATCCTGCCAGACTTCACCAGGTGGGCTCACACAATACCTTTTTTTTTCTCCAATGGACTTGATGAAAATACTTTTTAAAATTATTTTTATTTTTTAAGGAACATGAGAGTTGCTTGCAATTTTTAAATGTTTGACTGTTTTCTATGAGATGCAGCATCTACTGGTCAGTCATACAACTCTTTTCTGAGAAAAGGCAGTGCCTGTGTGTGATTTTTCTGTCTCCTTTGTACATACACATTTGAGGTAGAACTTGCATTTGGTCATCCTGCTGCAAGATCCTGGACCCTGCCTGAAGAATCTACTGGGAAAGTAAGAAGTGATTTTATGGTGGCATTATGCACAGTCCTCTCAGAGTGCATCTCAGAGCCCTCAGGATGCCACTCCTGTCCAAGAAGTTGCATACTGCCTGATTCGTGAGTAGGTTCGTGGACATGCTTTACCTCTTGCAGCAGAGTAAGACAGGGATGAGTGTGTTTAAATGTCAATGTCGCTCCCATTTCATCCATTCACCTTGCGCTGACTTTTGATCCACATTTGGGAAATGACAGTTCTCTTAAGTATTTATGCTCTCTATGGTCTGTTTGACCTTTGTTGCATATTAGCTGATATTTTTGACTGCTACCTTTGCTAGCTTTTTTTGACCTGAGGCAATTGCCTTTCTCTGAAAGGAGACTGTTGTTCACACAGACTTTAAGGGAAATCTGCTTTTGAGAAATCAGAAGTAGTTTAGGAGAAAGTTAGGGGTGGGAGAGCTTAAGAGGAGCTTTACTTGATGTTTGCAAGAAGCTAATGGGAGGAAAAAGAGGTTAAGAGGTTAGTTTGATTGCTGCTTGGCACAAAACTCCTGGTAGACAGAACAGGGAGAGAACCTTGATTAGAACTGTGAGAGCACCTGCACAGCTTCAGAGGGAAAAAAAATGGTAAGAACAGTTAAGAAGAATGGAGAGCTATTTAGGAACCAATTTCCCATCAGGAAAACCTCCCCCCACCACCACATGAAAACAAGCACTTCTGCCTCCTGCATGCATTTAGGGTCTTGGGAGAGATTACCCTTTTGTTCCATTCCTTGCCTTACTCTTGAGGATGCTCTGTCAACAACCCATAAGCGTGTTCCCCTTCCATAGGTCCCTCCTGTTCACTCTCCAAGAACACGTGTTTCAGGAAGATGCATAACAGCAAGCAAATGCCAAGAATCTGGGTAAGCTGAGCACCTAAGAAGTCTGTTGCCTGGAAGACTAGAATAGCACATAGGTTGCAGAGTGATGAAAAGAGGGAGGTAATATGGCTCAGAACTTTTAAAATGAAAAAATGGGGAAAGAAAGATGGGAAGCAGCTTGTTCCCCTTCTTGTAATGACACCTTTTGAATATAATGCTGAGAAAATAGTTTTTAAGTCCTCTGTTTTTTAACACTATAGATGTAAAAGGATGTGTCATGCTGAAGGAGTCAGAATTCACAGAGAGGAATAATGCTTTTCTGTATCTTAGCTTGTACTAAGATTAAAGAATAAAAGAGCTCCATTTAGTTTGTTCCATTGGATCAAGACCAACCTTATCTGGGAAAAAAATTCTCAGCTCTGTATTATGTTAGGGAAAAAGCAAGGCCTACAGACTATAAGTATCACTTGAGTCTCTCTTGGTACAGCTTTTATGTTTGTTTTCTAGGGGAACTATTTCATTAACAGTTTGCATGCTGGCAGGGTCTCTGAGCTGCAAGCTGGTCAGTACAGTGGTACAAATATTCCTGCATATTTTACAAGTGCTAAGTCTGTGCATGCTGATGTATAGCTCTACAATGTGAAGTCTGACTTACAGAAGTAAAAGTGCATTTTCACTGTTGTATCATTTTAGAAACCAGCTGTGTTGTGGAAGACCTGAAAACTGATTATTTATCAGATTTTGTATACTTCAATAAAATGCTACACATACTCACATCTTTTGATGTGAGATTATTAATGATGTTCAGAGCAATAGAACAAAAGCTAGAGGCACCTAAATGCTGTAGTATTTACTGTGTCCATAGATTCTATCTTTCCACGTCAGAGCAGTTTAATAATATTATGCAGTATGGAGCATGGCTGCATTCAGGAGAATCTCTTAATTGGCTTTCAGATCATTGCACTAGTAGTTGTATAATTTGAACATACCTAAGAAAGGAAAGTGTGACTGGTCAATCGCCTTACGAACAAAAAGGTAGGAGACTTTGAAGATGATCAGAAACAGGCTTCATGTCACTAGCATTTCTTAGGACAAGATGTTTCATAAAGAATGTATTTGTTATACATCTGTGTGGTAGTCTTATTTTCCTTAAATTCTCTGTGATCCATAGAGGGGTTGAAGAAATCTAGAAACAGATGTTTTTCTTTACTGTCACATGAGTATTTTGGCAGTCTTAAGGAGATGTGGACTACTGTGAAACACAGCAAGTAGAAGGGGAACAACTGAGATATGTTCAAAATACTCACTTTCATAGTAATACTGCTAGTTAAATGTATGCATTTATGTATACGTTATGTATGACTTTGGGATAAAAAACCTTGGAAGAATAATCCTGTATATTATTTCCTTTTCTTGCAAAGGCAAAAATATTGCATTTGAACTGAATTTCTTGCTAGTAGGTCTGGCTAAATCTGTCTGTCTTGTTTTGCTTTCAAATTAAGATCTGTTTTTTAAGAAAAATAAGATGAAATTGTCTTACTATGTACAGCTGGACACTCCTGAGAAATGGTTACTCCAGAGCTGGTTTAGCTGAAATTCTTGTAATTGACAAAGACTTCATATGACTCCTCATTAAAAAGGAATTTAATTTCACAAGTATCCTGAGCGCCTATTAGTCAGCCTGACCGCGCTCCTTGGGTGGGAGGACAGATCCACAAACAGAAAGCAAAAGGAGCTTTGTCCCAGAGAACTGGGGGCTTTGTTATGTCTGTCTTGCTTAATAACTACTTTAGGGTCATATTGTTACTGACAACAATCTCACATTTCTGATATCCCTTCATGGATGGCCTGTTGGCAGTTCGAGTAATTAGTTCCTTATATTTCCATTGGAGCCCTCCTGTCTCCATTGCTGTTCTGCGTCTGTTAATTTCTTTAGATGTCTTATCTGTGCAAATTCCGGCATTTCTTTAAAGTTCACCTTTTTCTCTTCAATACTAATTATGAAAGTGCTTCAGTGACCATTGCTTCTATGAACTGCTCTTACTGTGACCCCTGACAGACTAATTCTGTGCATTGTTTTTCCCACTTTTGCCCTGAAAAAGTTAATCTTATTTAAAATTATTCTTATTTTTCTAATAGTAAAGCTAGTCTCAGCCTCTTGACTTCTGTAGAGATATTATGATTTTCTTTCTTTTATGATTCTTGCATTACAAATGAAAAAACAACTTAAAATGTAGTAATACAAATGTAAGAAATGGACAGATTCTCACTGAGCTGAGATAAGCACGAAGTGAATTGGCCTTCCACTGGTAGGGGGAGAATTACAATGCTTACTGGTATAAGCCTCCCTGCACCTAACAGCTTGTGCACATTTTTTTAAGTCTTTCAAATGACACCACAGGAAGATGACCACATTTGAAGACCATGTCCTCTGTGCCCTCAGCATGCAAATCCTAGTCCACAAAACAATTTTTTCTTTACTCCTCATATGTTCACAGCAGAGTCATAGTAATTTGCAGAGAACTTTGGCTGAGGGCTAATGTCCTTTGGGGAAGAAATCCTGTATTTTGGGAATGAGAGTCATGTTCTACAAACAAAATTAATGACTTTATAAAGCACCCTAATTACTCATGCAGAACTTGATTGATGCAGTATGTTCTGAAAGTTCCCATCATATTATTCATAATGATCTTCTTTCTAAAATGAATGAGACCATGTAGTTTCCCTTTTGGGAAGAAATATTTTGTGTCTTGTAAGAGACACAAAAATACATACATATGAATTACATATTATAAAATATATTAAATCTATGAATTAGCAATAACAGAAAAGGATAATTGTGATTTAAAATATCTAAAACATGTCAATTGGGTGGACTATTTTACATATTGGGGCCATCTATAATATAGAGAAATAGATCCCAGCAGAGGTCTATTGATCTCTTCACAACCACTGCAGTTTTAAGATGGCATTATGGAGTTTAGGAAATGGAGATGACTGTTACATCCTGGAGGCATATAGATTATTTGGAAGCCCTACT
Organism: Crypturellus soui; assembly: GCA_032275445.1. Classification (NCBI taxonomy): domain Eukaryota; kingdom Metazoa; phylum Chordata; class Aves; order Tinamiformes; family Tinamidae; genus Crypturellus; species Crypturellus soui. The sequence goes on along the minus strand of JAUBNY010000278.1, from coordinate 740,107 downwards.
CCCTTTTTTCATCAGCATTTTCTCTCTTTTGCTCTTAGATTTTTGCTCTTAATGCTTTTTATAAAATATTCCTCTCTTCTCCCATGTCTAATGGAGGAAGGGGGTGGCCACCATATCACATATAAAACAACAGTTTTAAATGACTCATTTCTCATTCTAGCTTCACTCAAAAATATATTAGTATCTGAGTATTGCAGTATTATTAGTGAAAGTTTATCCTGGTTGCATTTTTGCTGCTTTCAATGGAGAACGAGACTAGGCATCTTATGTTTACATTACAGAGAGAAGAATAGTCCTAATATCAGCAGATAGCACTATAAAATTCTTCTAGTGGAAATATGCAGACATATTCAGGTATGAAATCAGATACTGGAAATGCTACAGGTATATTAGTATAGCATGGCAATAAGAATAATTTGATTTTTTTGTTTAAGATGGCTGTTCTGTTTTGGTATTTGAGTGTTCTGAATGAATGAGCAGTGGCTGTAGTTGCATAAAAATCAAGACATAAGTGGGTGGCATGAACCTTGCCTTGACATGGAGCTGGAAAACATTGACACAGAAACATAGCATCACTCTAAAGCGCTGAAGTTAACATTTTAAATCTAACTTAAATGATCTGCACAAGGTTATTGCAGGACTCCAAGCTGAGAATTCAGTTCATCTCTCCTCCATCTGTGCTTCAAGACTTACATACTAGAACATCCTTTCAATTATGTCCTGTTTTCTTTACTCACCATGCAGTGTGCGAAATACACTACAAATCACATTACAGTGTGGTTCTTTGAGCTTTTGTGGTTTCCTAATACTAACAGGCTTGTTGTCTGAGAAGGAAACAATGCCAGGATTTTCAAGAATTCCAGCCTGCACTCAGGGGAGTTGGATGGAACGTTTCCTTTGCTGCGTGTCATAGAGCTCAGTGGTCAACTTTGATGCTCTGGCATTCTAAATTCACTTTGCAATTCAAAGCAGTGAAGCAATATTCCAGATTCCATTTACAATGTGAAAATTTCAGTATCTTTCAAGACTGTGGAATTTTAGAAAAACACCATTGGAAGGGACCTCAAGAAATCATTTAGGCTAACTTCCTGATAAAATCTGTCTGCTCCGTAATCATTCTGACAGCTGTAGAAATTATTAGGTAATAGCCTGAAACAAACTGGCAAGTCGTTAAAAAAAAAAAAAAAAAAGATTTCCTTTCTGGGAGAAATTTGCCCCAATGCAGAAGCCAGCATACAACATACTGTGTTCTCTCTGAACTTGCAATAAGATTCAGGTTGACACAAGTCTGTATCATTGTGTGGGTGGATAGTTTGTAGTCAGAAAGGTTCGATTCAGACAAAAGCAGTAAAATCTAGTGGGCTTTTTATGTTTTAGCCCACGGTGCAGTGTGCTTGACTTATTTTTCTTTGGCTTCTAATGGATTAAACTTTCTTTACATCATAAATCATTTATTTCCACATAGCTGTCAGTATAGCAAGTCAAACTGAGGTTAACATATAAATGATTAGCGCATTGCTGGCTATAGTTTGGAGAACTATGATTCACAGCTGCTCAGGCTCATGGATATTAAAGTAAATACTTTTAAATTTCCTAATTTCATCTAATAAAAATGCTCTGGTGTTTTTACGCCATTACAGATAATGTATATGCTGCAAATGAATGCAAGGGAACTGTACTCTGGAAGATTAAGCATTATTTTTATACTAGTTTAGGTCTGTGCTCTGTGATTTAGAAGCTGTATCTTAGGATACAGATGTAAATTTGGTTTTATAATAACAATACTTCATTGAACATACTTAATTTTTGAAGAGTAATCGTAATTTACTAAACAAAAAGCTAGTGATAATGGTCCTAGAGGCTTTACCTAGAAGTAAAGGTTTGTGAGAATGATTTTAATGTCGTTCACTTAAATACATTTGAAAATCCATACTAGATAAGGCTCTACATATTACATTTTCTCTGAAGAATATGAAGATAAACTTTGAGAAGCTTGCAGTAGCATCTCTGATTTCCTTCAGTATCCAGAAAGTGGTGACAGAAAACAACTACCATGTATGCACAATCATGTATTTGCACTGGTATCAGAGATAAGGTACAGATATTGGGGGATGTAGTGCAACTATACAGGCAAATAAAGGGACAATTTATTTATTTATTAATTTGTTAATTTACTTATTTTTAGCATTTTGATGCCTATGATGTTCAGCAGCAAAGTTTTCCTTTAAAGGTAGGACTAAAAATGAAATCACTATATTCAAATCATACCGGGCTTGGAGTCAAATTGCATACAGTAGTGCAGGTAGATCATAATAAAATTTCTAATAGTTAAAGTGATATGAAGCTAGAAACTGTGGAAGCCAGTGTATTACTAGTGTGTCATGTCTGTCTGAGTAGGAGTCAGAACTTAAGCTAGATGGTTGATTTGCTATATTGTCTAGAAATAAGCTCTTTTGTAGCAAAGACCTATGAACTCCAGAGAATTCTTAGGACAGCATAGCAAACTGATTTTCTCAAGAACTCATGTACTGTTTTTTGTTATTTTAGAAGTCTTCTGAGGAAAAAACAGCTATAAAGCTAGAACATTTCAGTGTGTTGTTAAGTGTAATCACATGAGTGCTCCACTCCTACTCAGACAACTGACAAAAGCCTGAGAATTGATATATTTATTTATTTCAGTAATTGTTTTTTTTCTCCCTCACATTTCTAGTGTAAAATCACACTCTGTTATTACAGGGTATCAGGTTGCCTTGACTTGCTCTTTTAGTTTCTTTATGTAATAAATAATTAAAAATTCAATATCCTGCTGTTCTTTAGACATGTTAACTGCTTGCTAATTTTTAGAATAGTTATGTTACAACTTACACCAATCTGTTTGTTATTTTAATGCTATAGATACGGTGAGTCAATTTTACCCAAAAGGGGCATCACAGAGGCAATTATGGTTAAACATAAGGTAGATGGAAGGCAATAGGGTAAGTAAATTACCGTTGTTATTTTTAACCTCTTTATATACACTAAAATCATCTTTAATGCGTATGCAAAAATGCATGCAGGAGCTTCTCAGTGTCTTTATGGCCTGCCTATGTTTGCCTACCTCAAGGGGAAAGAACAAGCAGAGTTACTGTAACACCTGTTGCATCTTATTAAGATCAATGAGGCCTGCAAAGAAGAGCTGTCTAGGGTTTCAAGCAATCATTTCAGCATAGATTTCTCCTAAGAATTACATATTAATTTTGACTTTGCCTGGAAGCAGATCAGAAAAAAAAAAAAAAAAAAGTTGCCAACTCATTATCTGTTATTTGCATAATTCTCCTAAAACGGTTAAAAAGGTTTCACATGCTGGATGCTTTTGCCTTTTTAAAGGTTGTATTAATTTTTGAGGCGAGTGCCTTATAACAAGTGACTATCGAGTTCCTGCCACTGTGATCTCTGTTCTCCAGAGTAAAAGACTGCATACTTTTCCTGTGATATAAAAAGGGGAACTATAAATACTTGAAGGCTAACATTGTGGTGAGGGTTTTTAAGGTTATTATATTGTATAATGTTATTATATTAATTTAAGCCATTATAAAAGCAATTTCAGGAAAACAGTAGGATCAGAAAAAAATAATGTGTATTTCTTTTCCTTGCTCATATCACTGAATTCCAAAGTGAGACCCATTCTCTAAATGTAGTCTCACTCCAAATTATTATCTCACTTCAAGTTCCTGCAGAGATAACCAACAGTATTCCATTTGTAGATGTGGCCGAAGGTCTTGAAAGGCTACGCAATTTAGATGAGGATCCTGCCATACCTTATAAGCAATAGCTGCATTTTCCAATCTTCAGTACATGCCGGCTCTATCACTCCTTGCTGTGTGGGCAGAATAAGGGAAACAAGTGCCTGTAGCTGAGCTGAGAGCTGCTGCACTCGCTAGTCAGACAGGGCTGTAGATGACTGGGAGGTGGGAGCCCTGTGTCTGTTACACCGTGGTGCCTACGGGGAGGAAGCAGTAGATGCGGAGGGGAATGGGAATGTATTGGAGTGCAAGCACTCCCATGGGTGCAGATTTCAGGGTATGGATATCAGAGGGACTTAGTCCCACCCCACAGGTAAGCTGCAGAAAAATCACTTAAGTTATTAAAGAAACTGTGGTTGCCTTGCTATTTCTGTACTGTTACAGTGGAAATGCTGACTGTTATTGGCCAACTGGGACTAACACAGCAGGTATCATTTGTCCAAAGATTCACATGTGCTGCCATTTGTGAAAGGAATTGTTATGCTTTTAGATAATGAGTAGTTTAATTAGCTGTATTCAATATGGTATCTCTATTTAAATTGGTTTCTGTGGGGAGCTAGGATTTAGCAGGAATTAATTACCAAAGAGGGAAGATTTTATCTTTTTATAGGAGTTAACACATTTCTCACTGTCGAAATATTCTAAGGCACCCATGTAAGGAAAACCTCTTACTTGAGAAGATTTCTGTATTTACTGACTCTGAGTTCTTCTTTGCTATATTCCCAAGCCCTCATTCCAAATGTGCAGCCTTTCTCTGGGCACCACAGAAGAGTTCAAAGTAGAAAGTCTGTGGGTTTTTGTTTTACTTAAAAGGTTGTTATCTAGCCTGTGAATGTAAGATGCACTTGCTGAAAGGGTTAAGAATGCTGGGGAAATGGATGGTAAGGTGCATTTGAGTTCTGGTGAATGAGTGGCAGCAGGGATATCACATTCCTGTAAGGAAAGAAGTATGCATGCAAGGATTCATTTACAGATTAATTTGCAAAGTCTCTAATGATTAGGTATTTCCTCACTAAACCTTTTATCCATTTGTTTTTCCTGAAGTCTTTAAACATTATCAATTTCACTTCAAATTAGCCTAAAAGCCATTTTTCTTCTATATGCTCATTTCTCAAAGGAAGAGATTATAGTGATAGTTTTGAAGTACTAAATCCCATCTGCTTTTAAACTCCAAATCTGCTTACCTTGCCTAGTTTAAGAACAGAAAAAAATTAAGAATATTTTACATATATGTTAAGAGCAGAAAGAGGATCAGAGGATTAAAAAAATAGGAATCAAAACTTCCATTTTCACTTTTTTTTTCACAAGGAAGATAAAAATATGTGTACAATTGACTGATATATTCAGAGTGACAGGTGAAATACAGTGGAGTTCCTACCATTCCTTTTAGCCTCAGGAAATGAGGATACAACAGCTTTCTAAAACTTCAGGCCTGAATAGCGAGTTGCCTTACAAGGTGGAATAAACTCAGTATTAAAAAATAAAATTGCCCTTGAGATCATAAGGTTATAATAAGTATTGATTTGACAGTTGTTTTTAATGAAAATTGGAAATCTAGACTTTATGTGATAGATTGTGTTTTATCACTATTTCTCCTTAATTTTGTTGTTGACTTAACCATACCAGTCTTTGTAAATATATCAGAAAAGAATTTAAGAAAAATAAATATAACTTGATAAGTATATGATTTTTACGTCAGAACCAAATACAGAAATCTGAGCACTTCAAAGTGTGTTACCTGTAATGCCTGTTTCAATGCAAAGCACAATTTTTCAGAAACACACACAAGTGAACTGATTTTTTTTTCTGTCATGAACTTTCCAAAATCAACTCAATAGTTCTGCAAAAGCCAATATATAGGAGACACAAGCACCAACTACAGTGTTATGCAGTTGAGGTCAGGAGGGGCTGGCTGTTCATTTTCCCAAAGCAGAGAGCAGTTTTCTTTATGTATGCTTTTTATCCAGTATGCTTTTTATTATTTAGGGATTAAGCTTTCCATTTTCTCCTGAACACATCAAGGTCATTTGACTCCATTTTTGAATACCAATTTGTTTTCCCTGACAGATTTATCACAGGTGGAAGGGAGTAGCTGCTGAGTGTTAGGGGATCAATGGGAAACAGGTGTGCGAGTGAGCTGCACCCAGGGTTGTCCACGGACTCACGTTTTCCTTGCTCTTTCCCTCTTGTCCTTTTGGAGATAGAAGGTAAAGTCCTCACCTAGGCGAGGCTGGGATCTACCTGTTTTCCTAAGATGGTGCAAGATACTGGGACCTGCCTTGTTTGAATACTGGTTTGGGGTTCAAAATACCATGGTGAAACAAGAACCTTTTTGTTCTGCCACTCACCGCAGTGTTGCCCTCCCTTCCAGGTGTTTCCCATCTCACTGAAAACCCCTCATAGAAAATTACCTCCCATGTGGAGCACTAACCACTCTGCAGGAGGAGATGTAGGGAATGGCTGGCCTGGACAGAAAAGGAAGAAAAGAGCCAGTGTGTGTGAACTGATCTCACTGGTAAGGAGACAGGTGTGGGAGACAAAAGGCTGGGGGGCTTGGCAGAGCTTTTGTTTTAAGGGTTTGTATCTCCAGCAAAGTAAGGCTTTTCCAGAAATCAGTGGTGTGGGTGTGGGTGTGTGGGTGTGTTATGTCCTGATATAAACAGAAATATTCAAAGGTTGTATCATTTGATGAATTAGCATAGCTGTTTTACTAGAATACTGTGGAAATTCTGTGAGCTTGGGAAGGTTTGCTGTATGAAAATTGACAATTCTTTCCTTTCCTCTTTAAACTTTGCAAAAAATAAGCTAAATAACCCTTGGAAAACTTTAAACCATGTCACTTCTTTTCTGTTGAGAAGAAAGCCTTCTCTTTCAAGAATGACCAGTGAGGTACTTTAAAGATAGTTCTTGCTTTCTTTAAAACTCAACCCCAAAGTTTTCAGATGAATATACAGTCATCTGTTTTTTCTGTCTAGATGAATATATAATTTCCATAAATAGTGAGACTAGTGCTCTTGTGATGAGTGATTGTCATAATTCCTGAGGAATTAATGATAATGTGTAGTTACATAATATGAAGGAGAAAGAGCTCAGGAAGAGTGAATTAATGTTACTTCTTGGGAAGATGAACCATTGAGTATATGGCTTTCAGTACTTGCTGAAGTGACTTACTTTTGGTACTTGATGTGTGAAGACATTAGCACTGAGAGCTGTGGCAAAAGCTTAATCTTCCTCAGTCTTTTGTTTGGGAAAAAAAAAAAAAATGTATGAGCCTCTCTTGTCCAGTTTTCCACAATGTTTTTTCACTTTTAAAATTAGACTATGTTGTGAACATTTTCTTATGAAAAATATGAACTTTCTTCATGTTTTGTTATTTGCTTGCATGTATGGCAATGGATGTAGTATGTTTTTGGTAGAATACTTGCACAGCACAAATATTGTGCATAACTTAAAAAGTCATTAAAGCACCATGTCGCAGTTTTATTGTTCTTTTATCTATGACTTTATATAGTAGACCATATATATGCCATGACAGTAGTTACCTTTCTGAAAGTAGGATCTGAAGATGTAATTGTGAAACGGTGAGTAGGCAGCTGCTGCTCTCGTCCCTGAGCCTTATAAAACTGAGTAGATGGGTTAGAGGTCTAAGGAATATACCTGGGTCAGGTTGGTTTTAGCCAGCAGTGGGTGGCAAGAGGAGATGCCAGATATAGAGCATGTGAACCTGGCCTCTGTCTGTATGGCCTTGTCCTGCCATAGAATCCACAGTCATTGAATTAAGAGTTCATTGTTCGTTATTGTTTCAGTTGTCTGTCATGGTTTCCTAGCTTAGTTTTAGTGAGATGCTGCTTTCTGTTAGCCATTCTAACTTCTGCAATAGCAAACCTGATGTACCTTTAGCTCAACTAAGGTAAAATAAAATATAACAAGTCACCTGAAGTCACCATGGCCAAATGGCTCGTATGGAAATTCTTTCTTGTGTATTGTTTCAGTTTGACAATAGTAAGTAACGGCCCCTGTGGGAAATAGCAGCAGCTCTGAGGGGTAGCGAAGCCGTAAGGCAAGGCTCGTTTTCGCTCAGTATATTCCGTTTAGTTCCATGAGATGCTAGTCTCATACCGAGGCTGCCTTAAAAGCTTTGTTAAAAAAGTACCCATTGCTTCTCTTCTGTCAACAACGCTTTTAAAACTACCACCTACTACTCTCACTTTATTTCTCCATGTTGTAGTGCATAATTTCTTTTTTCTTTTTTTCCTTGGTGCAAACACTGTAATTCTTGCAGATTATAATATTCTCTTTGTAATATAAGATGGAAACATCCCTTGCCAAAGAAAAATAATGAAAGCACCATAGTTTATCAGCAGCATACATTTCCTTAATTTATATTAATAAACTAGATTAACAACCCTTTGGAATTCTTACAAGAAAGGATGTTTGAAGCTTTTGGTTATTCAGAGCACAGCACTGAACAGAAATCTGACAGTCTTTTATCTGGATAAATAGGGGGATTCAGCCCTGCAGTTCTAGTTCCTTTGCCATTGTTGGCTCCCAGCCAGATAAACATGGATTAAACAGAAGGGATTTCTCTCCTTATCCCTGGCATTTGACAACAGTGCCTTCACCCTGACTTCTGCAGCCATCCAGCAATACAAATGACCTACTGGAATTCCTGAAGTTGTGTTGTGACCTATGGCATTCTGAAAGAAACAGCAGTATGGATTTACTTAGGCTTACTGTGCCAGAGACAGTGGTTGCTGCCTGTTAATTTTACTTTGGCCTTATCTAAACTTTTAAAAAGGTCAAAATAAAAAACAAAATTATATTACACTAAGGTCAACTTATGCACAAGGAAGCAAGATGAGAGATTTTCTTTTTTGGTATCTCAGAAATTATTTGTGCTGCAAAGCAGTTAATTAACTTTACAGCTTCTACATTTTTTTCAGATTTTTTTCAGTATTTTTCAGAACTTCACACAAAAATGAGAGAAAATGAATGCGTCTAAGAATAAACTGCAAAATTCTGCCATGAGAATGGATATCAGTTAAACTTTAAAGAAGTTTAACAATTTAGTTCTCATCAGAGTTTCATAATACTCAAAAGGGCCTATAGAGGTTTGCTTGCATCCTGACTGTGACACTGGAACTGATGCACTTCATTTGCCTGTCTCTGAACAGGGTATTTAAAGTATGTGACATCATGAAAAGTACCCTCAAATACCTTTGGCAATCCATTAGAATATTTTATCCTAGCTTTTTGCTTTCTGTTTTGTTTGTTTGTTTTCTTATTTTCCATTTTCCCAAAACATGTAGGTATTTCTGTTTTCTAGTTATTGATTATTGGAGTTGTTTAGAGGGAGCATGTGTAGTTAAAATGCTTTTGCTGGCCCAGTGTTTTGTTTTCTGGTGTAAACGTTTGTGTGTTTCTTACCATCTGGAGAATAGCTTAACTATAATAGGGATGTAAATGAAATGCTGAAGAAAAATTTTATTTTGGCTACATTTGTATGACACAACAGAATACTCCCTATAGCATTATTTTTCAGTTTTCTAAGAAAGGCTATGCACTACATCCTGGATATTATGCCTGTCTTCCTAATAAGATTATTTTACAGGAAGTTAATTCTTTGCCTACTAGCAGCTTCTAAGAATGCGTATTCTGAGCTATTACCGAGAAGTCGGTTCTTGACATCTCCGGAATTGCAGTGTAGCCCAGGTAAGAGGGCCTTGCACAACGTTGCCCAACACATATTTTTGTTTTCTAGTTAAAAGATAGAAGCATAGCAGTACAGGCTGTTAGAATGACAATAAATTTATTAAAGATTTTACCTTCTTGCCTGTCCCTTAATTTAAGTAGCCTCTATTGTTAAGTTTGTACCGTCAGGCCTTTCATCTTTTGGTAAAAGGGCAAGAAAAGCTAAAGCACACACACACTTTAAGGTAAATCCTTGGCCAAGGCACCAAATACAGAACAGTGGGGGAACTTCTGTCCCCTAAAGCTCACATTAGAACTTTTTCTCTATCCACTGAGTGTTCAACCAGTGATTCTGCGATATTGTATATTCATTATTCAATCTTTCATAATTTTTTCTCCTCTTTGAGACTGCTCCTGTTTTGATGACTCTTTCTAGTGTAAATCTGCCTGTGTTCCTATAGGATTTCAAAGATTTACACCTTCAAAAATTGGCAAAAGACAATAGAATAATCCATTAAATATATTAATCTGTTCAGTGAATAGAATTTTGTTTTTTTTTCAGTGTTTTGAAAGTTGAGATCATTTCCTGAGTTGATGTTGCATCATTTGCTGAACCCTGGGTAACCTTCTCTCAATTAATTTTGAGAGAGCACGTTAAGTGTGAGCCTACAGATTAATCTTCATTTCTATGTGTAATTACTGTCTGCCAGAAAAAACATTTAGTTTCCTGATGACAGGAAGACCTCTTTGAAGAAAGAATCCCATTCTTTGTGCTGTTGTTATGAGGTCCAATACCTAATTGCTTTCTCAGTGGTGCATGGACAAGAAATCTCTGTGAAATCTGAACTAAACAAACACATATAGGAAATGTTGTTCCCTAGCTTTTATTCTTACTACAAATGTAGTGGTCTAGATTGCAGTGCAAATAACATTGAAAGAATTCCTTAAATCGTGATTTGAAGATCTATGGATACGTTTCTCATGCTTTGAAAACAAATAAAAAAACTGTGTGTTAGTAGGTATAGAGTGTCTCTTGGCTTCTAGCAAGTGGTGAAATCCTGTAGGCTGGCATGGTGTCAACTTCTGCTAGTGGAATCTGCAGTAGCTTCCTATAGATAGTAGTCATTAAACCTCTGTAATACAAGACATAGTCTATTAAAAAGTGAAACCCATTCCCGCCAGTATCAACTGTGACAGTTTAGTGATCTGAGCCAGTCCTAACGTTTTGCCTTTCACTCTCAAATAGAACTTATAAAACTTTCTGGTTAGCTTTATTTGGTCTCGCTGCTTGGCACTTGTTACAATTCTGGGCAAGTCATTTGGACAGCTCGTGCAGTTTTGGGCTACTACCTACTTACTATATTACACAAATTTTCATAGTGTTTAGTAGAATTAACTGTTTTTGTGTGAGGTAGCATTTTACATGTAAAATACAAAACAAACAAGTGAAACACATCTTTTTTTTTGCAATTGCACTATTAGTGTATTCATTTTTAGGTTGGTATGTAAAAGTAAATATTTTTAGAAGAAGAATGGGCAATGTCATAGCAAGAAATATTTAAAGTAACAGACTTCCTAGAAGCAACATCATTCCAGTTCTGTTTTTATTCCTGTTTTGTTTTATTTCAATTGAATTATATACATTTTCCCATGTGGTACTTGCCAGTGGTGTCCAGATAAGTATTTATTCTAGGTTAAGGAAACGTGGTACACTTGTCCTAACAAAAGAATCTATCAAATTAATGTAGTATAATCCTCCAGTATTAAATTTTCAGAGAAGGGGAACAGCTGTTCACCAACAACAGCTGGATTCTGTTCCCTTTGCTAATGGCATTAGGGAGGGATTCCTTTGTTCCTGCTCCCAGGCAGACCCCCTGATATGAAATCTATCCTCCCGTTCTTTCATGTTGCTCTCCTGGCTTCATTTTCATTCAGTGATTGACCTAGCAGCATATGTGGACAGGAAGCTAAAGCTGGAGCTAGAAAATTGCAAACTCCTCCTGAACTGTTACTGAAAACTCCAATCGAGTAATGAGTAGATTCAAGTTCTGAATTTTTCATAAGGAAATGTCTCATAACCACCTTTTAAAATAATTCCCAGTAATATTGAACTATTTTGCTAGTGTTATAAGGGAGAAGTTGTTCCTGGGATGCTATTGTGATGGAATGCGTAGTATTTGGCTAAAATTTGAGGAGTCTGTGAGTGTGTGAATTCAGAAGTGGGTTAGGCTTCTGACTGGTGTTCTATGGAGGAAGAAAGAAGAGGTGAAATCTCTCTTTCCATGTTCCTGTTGACCCCAGCTGCATCCCCCCCAGCTGTGGGGAGCTACACAGAATGAGAAAGAATGACTTTTGCTAGTCTAGCAGCATAATGGTATGTTGAATTTATGCTCAGTCCAGGCCACTCTAATGTGGTGTCCTCTGGATGTCAGTTTTATCTTGAAAACAGGGGTAGCAGTTTCTAACCTTTCTGGTATTGTCAGGAATTTTATAAATTTACCCAGAACTACTGAGATGACTAAACCTCTTGCTAGATTTAAAAAAAAAAAAAAAAAAAAAAAAAAAAAAAAAAAGGACTATTGTAGTTCAGTGGTTGAAAAATCATGGCTAAATGGCTAATAGCACTTATTTAAACAGCTTTCACAGAAAAATGCATGGGAAGTTATTTTTGGCTTTTGAACACAATCAAACAAAACACCTCCCTACAAAAGCAAAGGAAAACAACAGTAACAAAAAAATACTCAAATAATTACCATTTGAGTGCTGAAAAGGGGGAAAAATTTATAACAATTGGCAACACTTCAAAGGTTTGAATTAGCTTAAATACTAGGCAAAAAACTGAGGAAAATTGGAAGACTCATTTTTTCCAAGCTGACTGCCTGACTCTTAATTGCGTTCACAGGGTGACTTTGTGCTGAACCTAACTGGATTGTAGGCTTGGATTTGTTAAATTACATGCAGAAGTTAGAAGAAAAGTAATTGCAGATCCTGTGGCCGTTAACCACACAGTATTATATATTTTATCAGTAAAATTTCATAGCTTACTGTAATGAGAGACCTTTGATGCTCTTACATTAATTATGAGAATATTTTTTTGGCATCATATGATAAGCTTTTGTTATATAACGAAAGCAAATTATTTTGTTTCTTTTACATGAAAGGAAGTCAGCAAATGCTTTTGGACTTTAACTTTTCTTCTCCAAAACAGTTTTAAATAAAATTATTCCTCAAAGTGTTTAGCTGCAAAAATAGGCATTGCATATTTTGCACACTGTGATTTATTTTATCAAGTTACCACATCCAATAAGTAGATGGGTCTAAATTATTGTAAAACAATTCCTTGTGCTTATTTTATATTTAGCATATTTTTTGTCACATGATATTTGAATTTGCCTTATAGAGATGTACACTTTAGATTTGATTAATAATCATTCTTGATCATCAGATACGAGCAAGAAAAAACTGTCTCCTTTGTAGAATTTCATTATCATTTGCAACACTTGCTTCATGAATGATGTTTTGCCCACACTGATGTCAGTTGCAAAACTGCAAAATTTCAACATGTGTATTAAACACAGTAAAAATAACTAGTGGTTCCATAATGTTTACCTGATCAAAACCAAAATTAAAGTATAAATCAAGATATCCTACCTATATTAATTGAGAAAGCCTTAATATGTAAGTAATAGGACAAGTTGTGAAATCCCTGATGTGCAGCCAACCCCTGATGGGGAGGGCTATTCTGAGAGAGTGGCTGGTAAAGCCTTAATTGCGAAGAGCAGGTTCTCACCTTTAGGCAGTGTGGGCAGTGCCTGTGGCAGCTGCTGTGAGAGTTCGAATTTCACAGGAAAAATATGAAGAATCAGAAGCAGGTTTGAGTGACACCTCAGAAAAATTTAAGCATAAATTCAGTTAAAATAATAACCTGTGTGTGTTTTGGATTTTTTTATTTTTTTAAGGTCTAGTAGGTATTTAGAAATAAAAATTTTGAGAGCCTAGAGGAAAATGTCTGCCTGAATAGATTAAGTGGTTATTGAAAGGAAATCATTATCTATTTTAAGAAGATCACTGTTTCTAGTTTTGCATTCGATGTTTGTTACCTCAGTCAGAAAGCTGAGACAGGTTCCCTTGGCATTGATCGCACATGACCTGTTTTTTTCATTATGTTGAGGATAATCTGAATTGGTCTGGTAAATCTCAGTCATGTAACCGTCATAGCTTTCTCATGACTAAAAGATTGCCATTTGGAACAGGATGCTAAGCAGCGTGCAAACACCTGTAAAAGGAAAAGCCATCATAGCAGACTAGTCTGCATCTCGAAGAAAGCATCTGGGTAGATAGGATGGGTTAGTGAAGGAAGTGCAATGTAACAGTAATCATTCTGAAACTTAACAAATTTGTCAACACATTTTTTGAGATAATTAAAGTTGGAGTGAAGGTTAAAGAAAAACAGGTGGAAGATGCATGTATACAAGTACACATGCAAGTATACATGATCAAACCCTTTTGCATAACGCTGCACAAATGCAGAAACATTGTGACTGGACAATTGTTGAGTTCTGTATTTAGTGCTTTTCTTCAGGATTAGCTTTGCTTCTGGGATGTCAGCATAGTAATACAAATATGTGTCTTACTGATTCCTAAGTTTCTAGCAATAGTTTCAGAAGTATATCAAAGATGACCATGTAAAGCATAGCAGGTTGGGTTGGGCATTTAGCAAAATCCATTACAACTACAAATTTATTCAACTTTATAAAATATACTTTTTATTATAAAATTTTTGAAAATGAAACTTTTGTTGTGCTGGTAGTGGAATTAGGCCGATGTATTTAAATGAAATAATGTAGTTCTACTAGCAACATCTTATAGCAACCACAATCCAGACTGTTTGCAAACAAGAGATTCTACAGACTACCCTGTTATGTAGTAAACTATATTTGTGGTATAATGTAGTGAGAGAACCGACTGGATTCAATATTGCAACATAGATTAGTAGTTGTGGTACTTGAAGGTCATTCCATTCTGTCTTGATTTTAAAAAAGGCCGACTAATGTGTTCAGACACTCGCACATTGAGGGCTGAAGTCAGACAATCTGCTAAGATCTAAGGAGGAGCTTTGCAATATGGGCTCATTTCTAAATGAAAGTGATGATTCTCAAAGTACTTTGAAGTAAATAAAGTTTGTTGATATAAATAACAAGGCACTTTTTTGCACCATTCTGAATTTAGACCAATAATTTTAATTAACTTGGAGATAATTAATAATAGTGCTTGGTTTATGTTAGAATAGTAAATATGCTAATAATATTTAATATTATCAATACTGCTTTCTTTTTGTATGGATTATTATTTCGAATGACATACTGGAGTCTGTTTTTTTTTCCCCTGTTATTACCACCCGTTGAAAGAGTCTACAATAAAAATAATATCCAAAAAATATTCAGGAGCATTTTTCATTTTAATAGAGGGTAGATAATGCTTGGAGAGAAACATAATCTACTAGATGAAAATATAATACTATTTTTGGGAAAGCTGTAATTTGCTAAAATTCCTGAGAGTCAAACATGTTGATATTACGTCATTCGTTGCATAAGTAAGGGAAGTGAAATGCCCTTGACAGCATTTTATTTTAATTTGATGTGTGTTCAGAAGTGTTGAGCAAGGTTTTGAAATGAAGTTGAAGCTAGGCTTCTGTTAGCGCTCTGTGACTAGAAATCTCTCCAGTGTCCTCAGTGAGTTGTAAAGCCACCATACAGTCTTTCATATTCACGATTGGATTATTTTCATGTAGAAACCGAACTTTTCCTGATAAAGATACTGCCCATTTTGTACATAACAGCATCAAATCGGCTTAATTTTATCCTTCACAATGATCTTGCAGGGAGCACATAGTTTGCAGCTCGAATTCTCAATCACTTCTCCAGCAAAGAAAATCTAAACCTTGTGAAAAAAAATCATGTAGCACCCTTGTAAGTGGAAGCTCCATTTCTGAACTCCCAAAGAGAGTCTTGGAGACAGGAGAGGTAATTAGCATTTCAAAAAAGACTTATAGGAGCCATTGAAAAAGACTAAGGTTCCTCACAGGGCTGTATCCCTTTTGTCCCCCGTCACCCTTGTTCTTTATCCCAAGGGAACATTTCTTCTCCGCAAGAAGTAGATTTAATGCTTTGGAGATATTTCCGTATTCCTGACCAAACATTTAAAAGCATGGCTTGTTAGAAACTTTCCAGCTCATTTAACAAATTGAATTAACTTTTTTGGTCCTCAGGCCTGGGAATGGTAAAATACAATTTTATTGAGGTAGTAGCCTGGTCAAACTTCAGTCTTCTATTCTGTGTGCTCCCACTTCTGTATGCACAGCTTCTCCTGAGCTTCTCACACAGGCTTTGCTTTTATGGTGATTTTTTGCTTTCCAATGCAATCCGCTAAGCAACTGCCTTTCAGTTAAAACTGGTGCATGGGATCAACCTCCCCTACAGCAAAATCCTGTTCCTAGAAAAAATTCTTTTTAGGAACCCAGTAATGAAGAAATGGTACTAAATAGAAAAGAATATTACTTTACCACTTTACTGCTATTATTTCATGATACTCTAGGCATTCATCTGCATGACCATTTCTTTTGGTCATTTATGGTGCATATATACTTTTTGATTTAAAAAAAAGAAAAAACAGGGACTTGAATCCTTGTTCAATTAACTGGGTAGGCCTTTTGTTCTCTCTCTCTCTCTCCCCTTTTTTCTTTTTCTTCCTCTAATGATTATACCAATACTTTATTTGCATCCTCTAACTCTTTTTTCACCTGCTTTATAAGCAACATCAATAAAGTAGTTTCATAAATAGAGTGTATCATAAGCAATAGTTAAATGACCTTGAGAAGAATGCTCAGAAGTCTACTGAAAGTTATGAATTTTTTTCATATTATTAGGCTACTACATGAAAATTGAGTATAAATTGAAGTTCCTAATACAGATATGCTGTTACATTCTTGCCAGTCGCAACTGTTTCTTTTTAAAGTCTGTTTATAAATACATGGTTCATTTTTTAAGCATTTAATTCAGTGCCCTTCTAATTAAGATACAGATATATTTATGGCTTATTATGACGTACCACATATGGCTTGTTATTGTATCTACTTCTAGAGATACAGCGTAATATTGACAATTTATTATTTAATTAGCAGAGCTGAATTTTTTTCTGACATTTTTCAGAAGAGGCAGCGTATAGAAATCACTTAAGAAGCAAAAGACATAATATTTGGAAGTGTAAGCGCATCATGAATGTGTTCCCAGAAGCCTAGTATTTAGACTGTAAGTGGAATATGGCTAGTTGGTAGTCAGAAAATATCTTGAGAGATTTCCTTCCCGCTACCCCATTAGACTTAACTTGTTAAACAATAGATACAGCATGGTAGGGGGAACATTATTACTTGTCACTTTGGAATCAAAATTTAAACAATATGAAGCTATTAGAACAAAACAGAATATACAAGTGGTTTAAATTTTGCTGTATTACTATGAACTAGCTACAAATGGCCCTCCCATCTGTATTAAAGCCCTGCTGTTAACATAGACAAAAAAAAACTTGCCTTTATATTTACAGCTGAGCTTTTTGTAGTAATGAGCTGCCAGATGGAAGGGATTACTGTAAGAAAGTTAGACTTGTGCTTTTCCATGGCCACAAACTAAGCAGACGTCAGAAACACTCTGGTTATACAGTTTGGTCAATAGGTTAAACCTTTAGAAGAATTTAAAGTTATTGTCATGTTTGAACGGAGACTTTTCCTGGCTGTTTGATATACATACTGGCTTCTTGAATTTTCTGATTTCTTTATTTGAATATTTGCACATTTTCACAAAATCACTGACTAGTGGAGGCTGGAAGGGTTCTTTAGAGATCATCTAAGCCTCCTGCATTCCTAGAGAATGTTGCCCTGTACCCTGAATTTTGAACATCTCCAGCTATGGAGACACCTCTCTATGCAGGTTGCCTCTCTGGGCAGCCTGTTCTGGTGCTGTTACCCTCGCAATAAACAAGTTTTTCCTTATGTTCAGGTGCAACTTCCAGTGTTTCAGTTTGTGCCTGTTGCATCTCTTCCTGTCACTGGGCACTGAAAGAAGTCAGTCCCCATCCTCTTGATACCTTTCTTTTGGGTAATTATGTGCATTGATAAGATCCCTCCTCAGTCTTCTCCAGGCTGAGCAGTCCCAGCTCCCTTTCCTCATGTGAGAGGTAGCCTCCCTCTGCGTTTCATTTTCTTGAACACTGTAATACTCCTCTCTGCTCATTTGTCAAGCTTGTAGAGGTCCCTCTGCATGGCAACCTGACGCCCTGGGGTATGACAGCAAACTTTTGGGGGTGCAGTCTGTCCTTTTACCACGTCACTGGTGAAAAAGTTGAACAACACCTGACCCAGGATTGGCCCCGGTGCACCCTGCAGGCTACAGGCTTCCAACTACACTTTGCACCCTGATCACAACTTTTTTTTTGTTCTGCTTTTCAACCAGTTCTCAGTCCATCCCACTGCCAGTCATCTGGCCCATGTTTCCTAGATTCCCTATGAAGGTAGTCAGTGCCTAAAGTCTTACTGATGTCAAGGTAGGAAACATCCACTGTGCTCCCTTATTACCCAGCCTATTAGGTTGGTTAAACGTGATTTTTTCCCTCTGTGAATCCATAGATACAGTGTAATCAGGAGTATTATTTTGATGTATACCGAATGAGTAATGGATCTCATGAATTAAACTACTTGCGCTCGTACACTCAAAGTAAGTGACAAAAGCAGAACATTTAAAGGTGATGTCCATTTTCATGAGTTCATTTGAAAGAGAGTTAAATGAATGAAAAAACGTGCATCAGCAAAAATAACAAGGCAATGAAAATTTGTTTAAAATAAAAAGCAGAATGTTTGGGGGGAAAAGTGACCAAATATGTGATCATAGAATTGTTAAGGTTGGGAAGGATCTCTAGATGTCATCTAGTCCAACCCCCTGCACACGCAGGGCCACCCAGAGCACGTGGCACAGGGCTGCATCCAAGCAGGTCTTGAAGATCTCCAGAGAAGGAGACTCCACAACCTCTCTGGGC